>CAMZMU010000059.1:48136828-48531108 GCA_947311845.1 Poa pratensis
ATGCCCTTAGCATCGTTCAATACTAGTGTTTGGCAGTCAAAGTGTGACAATCGGCATTGCAAAGAGTTTACACTTGGCGAGCGTCGAGCATACACATGTACACAATGCATGGTCATAAGATATTTTTATTAACTCAGACCATCGCAAAAGACGCGGACCCCCACTCAAAATTTAAAATCCAATGTAATATGTTTATTTTTAGAAGAAAAACATTTAAAGTATTTGAACATATACAAGAAATGTCCCCTGTCATATAATGAGCCCCCCTCATGATTTTATCTGGGTCCGCCCATAGCAAAAGTTAGGCTTGATCTCTGCATAACGAGGGGCACACTACCCTTACAAGCATACATAAATTGAAAAGAAAGAGTTTGACCAAAAAGGTAGACAACCTAGGATAACGAACGGAGAACCGATCCAAGAACTAATCAATTATCTTTAGATCTCATAGTCTTGTATCCGCAAAAGAACACGATCGCGGTCTTGGAGGCATGTGATACGTCTCAAACGTATCTATAATTTTTGATGTTCCATGCTTGTTTTATACCAATTGCTACATGTTTTGCATCTACTTTATATCACTTTTATACATTTTTTGGGACTAACCTATTAACAAGATGCCGAAGTGCCAGTTCCTGTTTTCTGCTGTTTTTGTATTCCAGAAAAGCTAGTCTGGAAATATTCTCGGAATTGGACGAAACTACACGGGGGTGCCTATTTTTCCAGAACACGCCTGACGGAGCGAAGGAGCAGCAGAGGAGGGCCACCAGGAGGCCACACGCCAGGGCGCGGGCCCCCCTCTGCCGCGCCCTGGGGTGGTGTGGGCCCCTCGGGGGTCCGCAGCCGCCGCCCTTTCGCCTACTTATTCCCCCCGACGCGAAAACCCTAAGTACCTGAGCAAATATCCACGAAAAGTTCCAGAGACGCCGCCGTCGTCAACCCTAGCTCGGGAGGGTTCAGAACCTCTTCCCGGCACCCTGCCGGAGAGGGGAATCGTCACCGGAGGCTTCTACATCGCCATGCCTGCCTCCGGAGTGATGCGTGAGTAGTTCATCCTTGGACTACGGGTCCATAGCAGTAGCTAGATGGTTGTCTCTCCACTTTGTGCCATCATGTTTAGATCTTGTGAGCTGCCCTACATGATCAAGATCATATTATTGTAATGCTACATGTTGTGTTTGCTGGGATCCGATGAATATTGAATATTATGTCAAGTTGATTATCAATCTATCTTATATGTTATTTAAGATCTTGCATGCTTTCCGTTACTCGTAGATGCTTTGGCCAAGTAGATGCTTGTAACTCCAAGAGAGAGTATTTATGCTAGATAGTGGGTTCATGTCTCCGTTTAACCTGGGACAGTGACAGAAAGTTCTAAGGTTGTGGATGTGCTGTTGCCACTAGGGATAACCTAACGATGCTATGTCCACGGACATATGTGTTTGTTTACATTACGCACTTTACTTAATGCAATTATCCGTTGCTTGCAACTTAATACCAACGGGGGACTCGGATGACAACCCGGCGGTGGATTATTAGTCATAGATGCTGTTGGATAACGATCTATGTATTATGTCGTAATGCCCAATTAAATATCATAGTAGTCAACATGTCATGTATATGCATTGTCATGCGCTCACTATTCGTCAATTGCCCAGCTGTAATTTGTTCACCCAACATGTTAGTTATCTTTTATGGAGAGACACCACTAGTGAACTGTGGACCCCGGTCCATTCTTTTACACTGATTAAACAACCACAAACTGCAAACTGTTCCTTTTTCATTCTCTGCAATTTAATACTCATTTTCCACACCATACGTTTAATCCTTTGTTTTCAGCAAGCCAGTGAGATTGACAACCTCACTGTTTCGTTGGGGCAAAGTAGTTTGATTGTGTTGTGTGCAGATTCCACGTCAACAGTCCAGACTCCCTGCGACAGCTATTTTTCTGGCGCCGTTGACAACCTTCTGAAGAGTTGCTGCTCCTACTGGTTCGATAACCTTGGTTTCTTTCTGAGGGAAAACTTGCTGCTGACTACATCATACCTTCCTCTTGGGGTCTCCCAACGAACGTGTGTTTCACGTCATCAAGCTATTTTTCTGGCGCCGTTGCCGGGGAGTAGAAGTTCTTCAGGAAGCTCTCTGTCTCCCGTCAACAGCCTATTTTTCTGGCGCCGTTGCCGGGGAGACAGCAGTCTTCTGCAAGGGGAGTTTCACGCTTCCAATCTCTTTACTTTGTTTTTGTCTTGCTTAGTTTATTTTATTTTATCTTGTTTGCTTTCAATTATCAAAAACACAAAAAAATTAGTTACTTGCATTTAGTTTATTTTCAGTTTGTTTCTGTTAGTTATGTCTAGCTCTTTACTTGCTATCAATGGTTACTTTCCTTGAAACTAGTCCTATGGCTGAAAACAACATGAGAGAGCTTTATGAAATTTATCTTGAGTTGGGACATGAAGTGTTTGAAGAGAAAATTAAAAAGCCTATGGAACTTTATTTGCATAACAATCATGATAGTAGCAATGTTATTAGCATACATTCTTTGAACACCATTATTGCTAATGCCATGGAAAGCTCTAAGCTTGGGGAAGCTGGTTTTGATAAAAATGATATTTTTAGTCCCCAAGCTTGGAGGAGGAAGAATGCTACTATTGAATGTCATGATTCTATTGAAATATCTCCTTTTGATAAATTTGAAGTAAACAACCTCCTTGACTCAGTAAAAGAGGAAATTGCAGAAAGTAAAAATGTGCTCCCTAATGTTATATATGATAATGCTCTTGATGATGGTCCTATATTGCCTAATGATATTTATTATACTATTATTGTCAAAAGTGGGTTTGATAACCCCACTATTCTGAGCTTAATAAAAATTATGTGTTTGTAGATCATGAAAATCATGCTTTATGTGATAGTTATAATGTTGAGTTTGTTCATGATGCTACTGAAAATTATTTTGAGAGAGGAAAATATGGTTATAGAATCTTCATGTTATTAAATTTCCTCTCTTTATGATGAAAGTTTGAGCTTTCTCTTGTGTTGCTTCTATATGATTTTTGCTTTAAGACCTAATGGTCCGTTGAAAGTTTTGAAGTTGCACTTGTTTTGTCTTCCTATGCTAGTCACTTTGTGCTTAATTACTTGTTTTCTTACAAGGCCCATGCATAGGAAGAGTGTTAGATTTAAACATGTTTTATATATGCTCTTGATGCTCTCTTTTATGTTTCAACTCTCATCTTTATGTGAGCATCATAAAAATCACTATGCCTAGCTAAAAGGCATTAAAGAAAGCGCTTTTGGGAGGCAACCCATTATCTTTTATTTTCAGTATTAGTCAAGGAGTTTGTTTACTTCTGTAGCAACTCCTTTGTATCTTTATTTTCTCGCATTGTTGTGCCAAGAGTAGCCTCTAATGATAAGATGATGCTTAATTTTGATTGCTGCGCAGAAACAGATTTTTGCTGTTCACTGTACGAAATTCCTAAAATCACCAGATTGTTAAAAAATCTGAAATTTTTGTGCGTAATCTTTATGAATGTCTGAAACTTTCATTAGTTCAGAGTTTCTCGATCTGAGCGTCGTAAGTGCCTCGAAAAAATTCGTCTTTGCGGACTGTTCTGTTTTAGACAGATTATGCCTTTTATTTTTCGCATTCTCTCTTTTACTAGTGTTGAGTGAAATTCTTTTTTGGGTGGAAGAGCTTCACATAACATCAGTGGCTGTAGCTAATGTTTAAAGTAACAAATCATATTGCGTCTTTACAGAACATGTGAATTTTTGATTATGCACTAACCCTCTAATGAGATCTACTTTGAGTTTGGTGTGACGGAAGTTTTCAAGGGTCAAGAGAGAAGGATGATATAATAGGATCAAGAAGAGTGAAGAGCTTAAGCTTGGGGAGGCTCCCATGGATCTCCCCAGCATATTTCAAGAAGACTCAAGCGTCTAAGCTTGGGGATGCCCAAGGCATCCCCTTCTTCATCGTCAAAATTATCAGGTCATCTCTAGTGAAACTATATTTTAATTCTTTCACATCATATGTGCTTTTCTTGGAGCGTCTGTGTGCTTTTTATTTTCAGTATTGCATTTTTATTTTCAATAAAGCTTGACTGGACCCTAGCATTCTTGATTGGGAGAGAGACACGCTCCGCTTTTTCATGAGAATACTCCTATTCTTCACTTATATTTGTTGAGTATTCATATCTAGCGCTGTTCAGCTTTTAGCTCTTGTTTTCATGTATCTCTTGTCAGAGCTATTAGCTTTCTTTTGTAGAAAGTACTCTCTTGCTTCACTTATATTTGTTTGGAGAGTTGATGAAATAAATTGATTGGTGTTTGGTTGGTTCAGAAAATGTTGCATGTGGTAATTGGTATAAGGAAAAACTTGCTTAATCTTGTAGATCACTAAAATGGATAACTTGATGCTTGTCAATTGTTTTGAGTTAACAAGTAGATCATGATTAAATTGTGCATCACATGAGTTAAGCCTATTAGTGAAGAACTACCGTAAAGCTTGTTGAAAATTTGGTTTGCATCAGTGGTACCTCTAAGGTCTAGATATTTTCTAATAACAGGGTTTGGTTAACAAGGAAGACGGTATGAAGTCTTATAACGTTTGCAATATGTTTGTCATATAAAACTTGGTGTACGGGTTGATATTCTTGTTTGCTTACATAACCTTGCTAGCCTAAACTCTGTACTGAGAGGGAATGCTTCTCGTGCATCCAAATCCTTGAGCCAAAATCCATGCCATTTGTGTCCACCATAACTACCTATATGTGGTATTTCCTTGCCACTCCAAGTAAATTTTTCATGTGCTACCTTTAAATTATTCAAAATGTTATTATTCCCTTTTTGTGTCAATGTTTACTAGCTCATGAGGAATTAGTGTGGTTATTCTTTATTCTATTTGTCGAGTGGACTTTTACACCTGGACTAGTGGCATATACATCCGCTTATCCAATAACTTGCAAAAAGAGCTGGCAACGGGGTGCCCAGTCCCAATTAATTACAACTTTAACCAATTAATTCTCTTCACACTTTTGCCCTGATTCATCAGTAAGCAATGACAAACAGTGAAATACCTGAATGTGTGTAAACCAAAGAGAAAGAGGGATGATCTGCCTTGCTGGTAGAAATAACGTCCTTCATGGGAGCCGCTCTTAAAAGTCCGTTCGACAGGTAGAATACTGTTCTCACCCGCTACCATTCGTTGACAATTAACAAACACCTCTCAAAAATAGATACTCCTCCATGGTATGTGATTGATGGAAGGCACCCGAGGATTCGGTTAGCCATGGCTTGTGTTAGCAAGGTTGGGAGGAGTATCAAATATTTTATGCAATCTCTATATGCTTTCAAAAACCTAAAAGCTCTAGCACATGATTTAATCCCTGCTTCCCTCTGCGAAGGGCCTTTCTTTTACTTTTATGTTGAGTCAGTTTTCCTATTCTTTCTGTCTTCCACAAGCAAACACTAGTGTCAACTTTGTTACAACATGCGTTATATGCAATGTATTGGACTTGTTATACTACTTTGTGTTGACAATATCCATGAGATAAATATGTTGAAAGTTGAAGCAAATGCTGAAACTAAATTCTTCCTTTGTGTTGATTAAATACCTTTTATTAGAAACTATTGCTTTATGAGTTAACACTTATGCAAAACTGTTTGATGCTTGTCTCGAAAGTACTATTCATGAAAACGTTTAGCTTGTGTGATTCATTGTTTACTCATTATCTATTTGAGCAAATTATAGACCATTGACTTGGATCACTTCATTCATTTACATGTGCCTTGCAATATTATATGATCAAGATTATGATAGTAGCATGTCACCTCAAAATTATCTTGTTTTTATCGTTTACCTACTCGAGGACGAGTAGGAACTAAGCTTGGGGATGCTGATACGTCTCAAACGTATCTATAATTTTTGATGTTCCATGCTTGTTTTATACCAATTGCTACATGTTTTGCATCTACTTTATATCACTTTTATACATTTTTTGGGACTAACCTATTAACAAGATGCCGAAGTGCCAGTTCCTGTTTTCTGCTGTTTTTGTATTCCAGAAAAGCTAGTCTGGAAATATTCTCGGAATTGGACGAAACTACACGGGGTGCCTATTTTTCCAGAACACGCCTGACGGAGCGAAGGAGCAGCAGAGGAGGGCCACCAGGGCCCCACACGCCACCAGGGCGCGGGCCCCCCTCTGCCGCCCCTGGGGTGGTGTGGGCCCCTCGGGGTCCGCAGCCGCCGCCCTTTCGCCTACTTATTCCCCCGACGCGAAAACCCTAAGTACCTGAGCAAATATCCACGAAAAGTTCCAGAGACGCCGCCGTCGTCAACCCTAGCTCGGGAGGGTTCAGAACCTCTTCCCGGCACCCTGCCGGAGAGGGGAATCGTCACCGGAGGCTTCTACATCGCCATGCCTGCCTCCGGAGTGATGCGTGAGTAGTTCATCCTTGGACTACGGGTCCATAGCAGTAGCTAGATGGTTGTCTCTCCACTTTGTGCCATCATGTTTAGATCTTGTGAGCTGCCCTACATGATCAAGATCATATTATTGTAATGCTACATGTTGTGTTTGCTGGGATCCGATGAATATTGAATATTATGTCAAGTTGATTATCAATCTATCTTATATGTTATTTAAGATCTTGCATGCTTTCCGTTACTCGTAGATGCTTTGGCCAAGTAGATGCTTGTAACTCCAAGAGAGAGTATTTATGCTAGATAGTGGGTTCATGTCTCCGTTTAACCTGGGACAGTGACAGAAAGTTCTAAGGTTGTGGATGTGCTGTTGCCACTAGGGATAACCTAACGATGCTATGTCCACGGACATATGTGTTTGTTTACATTACGCACTTTACTTAATGCAATTATCCGTTGCTTGCAACTTAATACCAACGGGGGACTCGGATGACAACCCGGCGGTGGATTATTAGTCATAGATGCTGTTGGATAACGATCTATGTATTATGTCGTAATGCCCAATTAAATATCATAGTAGTCAACATGTCATGTATATGCATTGTCATGCGCTCACTATTCGTCAATTGCCCAGCTGTAATTTGTTCACCCAACATGTTAGTTATCTTTTATGGAGAGACACCACTAGTGAACTGTGGACCCCGGTCCATTCTTTTACACTGATTAAACAACCACAAACTGCAAACTGTTCCTTTTTCATTCTCTGCAATTTAATACTCATTTTCCACACCATACGTTTAATCCTTTGTTTTCAGCAAGCCAGTGAGATTGACAACCTCACTGTTTCGTTGGGGCAAAGTAGTTTGATTGTGTTGTGTGCAGATTCCACGTCAACAGTCCAGACTCCCTGCGACAGCTATTTTTCTGGCGCCGTTGACAACCTTCTGAAGAGTTGCTGCTCCTACTGGTTCGATAACCTTGGTTTCTTTCTGAGGGAAAACTTGCTGCTGACTACATCATACCTTCCTCTTGGGGTCTCCCAACGAACGTGTGTTTCACGTCATCAGCATGCCACAGTTCGAAGCCTCTTTGGAAACGCGGGTCGAATAGGACTTGAGGAAACTTGTCCGCCGAGAGGACTCCGATGGGTATCTCGCGATCAAGGGCGGAGCTAGAGCTGAGTTGACCCAATGCACCACTTTACTAAGGCGATTTTTTGTAAGAAACATTCTACTATGTAAAGGTATGGTTTGCAACTGCTAGCATAGATAATATGACATAATAAAAGAGAACACATGAATTTATAAGAATTAGTAGTAAAAAACTTACTATATAGATGAAATAAAGGACAAATTTTACTTGTAAAAGATGTCTAGCATTTTAAAATTCCAATATACATCATCAAACACCTAGAGTCAATAACCCGCAAGATCAAAGGTAGAATTAATTCCAACGAAACATAGTAGAATGACAAAAATTATACAATTCACATAGTTAAAGTTTTCACATTACCTTTTATTCTTCTAGTAGATTCGGTCCATTCTAACTCTTCTTGGGGGATTCCACCCACAAACACAAAGTTTTTCTTAAAACACATGAAATACTTAACCACTTGATCACTGGTGACTTTCTTCATTTCTTCTTTCTTCACATAACAAATAACATCACTAAAGCTGTCGTCATTGAGGCGATTGAGCAAAAATGTTTTCACTAGTTTCATGGCTGAAAAGCACCTCTCAACTGTAGCAGTGGCAACAGGCAACACAATTATTAGTTTCAGCAACCGATAAAACAAAGGATACATAATATGCCTCCTTTTCTCCACCATATTTTAGAAAGATCAATGATTGTTGCTAAGTTGGAAAAGCTATCATATGTGTACATCAGCAATATATAGGCGCAGATCCTTATCAAGATCCCTTAGTTCCCCACAATCAAAATCTTGAGTATATAGCTTAGCCAAATTTACCAAACTCTCCAAATTAAAATCACGAAATGAATCCCTTGGACTCAAAGGCGCTGACCAAACAAGCAAATTGGAGGATGTCTCATTGAACCTACCGTCAAGCTCTTGAACTAGCCAATCAAAAACATCATTGAAGCAATCAACTTGGTAGTGATGTTTGTTGGTATTCCAGTAGGTTGTCTTCTCTTTTTTGGATTAACATAGGCTTCTTCCATGATCAACTCTTCAATGTCATGTTTCTCACAAAAACCATGAACCTCAACTAGTAGAGAGTCCCATCCATCTTCTCGAAGTTCACACAAAATAGTTCTGGTTGACTTCACACATTTCATTGCATTTACTATATCTTGATCCTTTTGCTGCAATGCTAATGGCATTGTGTTTGTAGTTGTAAGCATTGTCAACATGAGATGCAAATAAAAGACGAAGTCAAAAGACTGAAAGTACACTAGAAGATCATTTGCTTGATCTCTATTTGTTCTGTCAGTGTCTTCCTCTCCCACAAATTCTAGAACTTTAATAACTGATGGGAACAAGTCAACCAAACTTTTAAGTGTTTTAGCATGAGAACCCCAACGAGTGTCTCCGGGTCTTTGAAGACATTGCCCTTGATTTAGACATGTACCCGTTGTAAGCTGCCCACACCCTAAAGCTTTGCTCATTTCTTCAAGATTGATATCTCTAATCTTGTCCCTTCTCTTGGCAGATCCACCCACCACATTTAACGAGACAACAATCATACCAAAGAAATTACTAACTTCCTTATGTTTTCAAACCAACTAAGAAGGAACCTTCTTTTTTTTCACCAAAACTTGAATATGGAAAAGCAAACTCTCTTGGCTGACAAGGTCTATTAACCAAATACTTTCTTCTTACCAATTCTTTCAATTCGGATGATAATGCTCTATCAATTTTCTCTTGCCTAGATCCAACTGAATCTCCTCTTTCCAGTTCATGCTTTCTCGGACATCTTGTGATGTAGCTTTTCTTTTGAGAACATACCTATCCATTATGTATCTGCATTAGGTAACAAAATATTTCACATGAGATTTGCATGAACTAGACACGATTATTCCAGAAGATAAATAGATAGAGGAAAGTTCAATTGAATTACTGTACCAGAGGAAGGAGCGATTGAGACTAGCAGAGATACGAGATCGATCGTCACGATGGCGGACGAACCAACTCGGAGCACGGAAATCGCAGAGGCCGGAGATCACCGCGACGTCGCCGCCCGCCGATTGCAATGCAGATGTGTGCTCGACTGCTCATTGGGCGGAGATCGGCTGGGAGTCTGGGACTGCGCACTAGGGCGGATCGAGGCTGGACGCGCGACGCTTCGTGTTGCGGACGTGCGACGCTTCGTGGCACTAATTGTTTTAGTGCTGATCGATTGAGTCATTGAATACTGGCTGTCTCCGCGTGCGTGGCCTGGGAGCCATTGAGTCCTGCAGCACACCCTGCTTCATGGGCCTGCGGCATGTAGAGACATTTTTACTTGTCTAGAAGGAGTTTTACCTTTAAAGTATTTCGGAATCCGTGCTCATAGTGCTAGATTAAGGAATAGTGACTAGAGAAATGCAGAGGAAAAGTGGAGAAAAAACTTGGTATGTGTCAAGGTAGATTCATGTCCTATGGTGGTAAATTAGCTTTAATTCAAGGTAGTTTAAGTAATGTTACTTTTCTCATGCTGTCGATGTTTGAGTTGCCAAAAGGGGTGGTGAAGAAGTTTAATTTTTATAGAAAAAGAATGTTGTGGGATGATGTGGAGGATGAGAGTAAGATGCATTTGGTTAATTGGGAGAGTGTGTGTCAGCCAAGGACCAGGGGGTCTTGGCGTAGCAGATTTGCGTACGGTGAACATTAGTTTACTTTGTAAGTGGTTGTGGAAATTAGAGAACGAAGAAGGTACTTGGCAAACGTTAATTTTGAGGAAGTATTGTAGTAGAAAGTTACTAGTAGAAGTTAAAAAGAAAGCGGGGCAGTCGCATTTCATTTTTTCCAAGGTATATTAGGGGTAAGGGAACAGTTTTATAAGTATGTTAGGAAAATAGTAGGTAATGGTTTGAGAACTCGTTTTTGGGAAGATTTATGGCTTGGGGATGTTCCTTTTAACATCAGGTTTGCTAGACTTTATAACATTACCTTTAGTGCTGGTTTTACAGTTGCGAAAGTTCTTGAAGATGATTGGGCTAATGTTAGGTTTAGGCGTACGTTAAGTGGAGAAAATTAGATTCTTGGAATGAGTTGAAAAGGTTGCGTTTGAATGTTCAGTTGTCGGATCAGATGATAAATGTCATTGGCTGTTAACGAAATCAGGGTTGTTTACAGTAAAATCTCTTTATAAAGCTCTTAAGATTAATCAGTCTGATTGTGAGTTTAAAAAACTTTGGTTCGTTAAAGTTCCAGCTAAGATAAGTCTTTTGTGGTTGATTTGTAAAAAGAGTATTTTGACTAGAGATGTGTTAAACCATAGAGGAAGTAAAGTTGAGAAAATGTATGTTTTCTAGTAGAGATGAGAGTATTGATCATCTGTTTATTCATTGCCCATTAGCTAGATTTGTTTGGAGTGTAATAGAATGTGCTTTTGATATTAAAGTTAATGTTTCTTCTGTTAATGAACTAGTTAGTTGGGTGTTTAGGTTCCCTAGTAGTATTAGGAACGTAATTGTTGTAGGTGTGGCAGCGGTGTTGTGGGCTGTCTGGAAGACCAGAAACTCTGCTTATTTAGGTAAAGTTTATCCTTATGATATTAGCTGTGTAGCAGTTAAAGTTACTCATTGGTTAAGTAATTGGTCCGAGTTACAGATTCGCGGACTACGAGAGCTACAAATCAAAGGAGCAAAGGCGCTGCTGCGAGTGGCAGCGGAGGTGTTTAGCAAGAGTAAAGGGTGGGCGCCACTGACGAAGAGGATTGCTGACTGCTGAGGTGATAAAAAGATCTGGAAGGTAGAAGTGAAGAAGAGGAAAGATGCCAGGAAGAAAAAGAGGTGGTTAAGCTAAAAAGAAGTAGTCTTGGGTTGTGTTGTTGCTAGTTGGTTTGCATAGGTTGTTGTTCTGATGACTAAGAGTAGTTGGTGATGATGTGTAAGAGTTGGCTTATTTTGACAAGTAGTTTGGTTTTGGTATCTGTGAGAGAGTAGAGATGTTTGGAGGATGTGTCGATCATAAAACATTTGTATTATGGGTTTCGTTGATGAAATGAAATCGGGGACGGAGCCCCTTCAATCTAAAAAAAATGGGGTGCCTGATGCACTGAGCGGTGTCCAACCTGATGCATGGGTCTAAATGAGATGGTAAGTGCTTCTAAATTTTTTTCGGACCCGCATTCCTGTGCATCAGGGTTGGCCCATTGGGCTCCGCCCTTGCTCGCAATGATCACCATCAACTTTGATGTACATTGATGGCTTGGCTCGGTCTTAGCGTAGACTTAGAAAACGGGCCGTGGTAATTTTCGGAGTGAGTAGATGTATGTACAGGGCCGTGAGGCAGAGTTAGCCAGACCAAGATCTGGCCCAACGCGGTGGCATCTTGGACGGCTGCCGCTGTGCGGCCTTTAGCAAATTTTGCGTGTCACCAAACAAGGCCATGTCCACAAGAAAAAAAAAAGGACACTGCGAGCCCTAGCTTGCCCTCATTCGACGTGACGTCGTCGCCGATGTCTAAACCCCTCCGCCTCTCACCAGCACTGGCCAATGGCCATTGCCGTCCCCGTTCTCCCTCATTGTCGCGTCGTGTCCCCGTTGTATCCTCACCCTGTTGGTTATTTAAATTTTTAATTGGTCTGACATGTCAGTCCCGCTGCCACGTCATCCCCTTCTAGGTGGGTCCCGCTGTCAGAATCGTTGTCAATTTTGGTTTAGACGCAGATTTGTGCGCGCATTGCTAGCAACCAACCAAAATGTGGTAGCTTTTGTGATTCAAACGCAAAGTGGTAGTTTTCCTGAATTTTGCTCAGATTGTGGTAGTTCTGTGCGATCAACTCCATCCAGCAAGATATATACATGGTGACCGATTTTATTTTTCATCGCAACTACTTTACTTGACGATCGACGGGAAGGAGCCGTCAGTTGACTACCGGTCACGACCGTCGGAGTCGCGGCCGGCGACCTGCTACGGGTCCGCCATATGGATAAGAGCATCTGCCGCATCAGATCAGTGATGTCGAAAGGCGCGGGTATGCATCCCCTAGCTACTGCATGTCACACCAAAACTTGTTTTCTCTTCCAATTTGTGCAGTCCGGAGAAACGGGTGCGGAAGGTGCGAGAGACGGGATAGAAGGTCTTCCAAGGAGGCAAGGACGAAGGCAGCTCACCCCATGCGTCACAGGTTTCATACCACCCGCATACGAGCGTGGCACAATGCTTTGCTGAAAATGCTACCGTGCTATCCAGCGGGATGCCGGATGAACGAGCGGACATGTGTGAAACCTAACTATGGCACATATCTCAAGCTATGACGACCATACTGTTGCAAACAGTTCATTTGGCGAGCGGACACGTATACAAAATCCAAAATACTCCCTTTGTTCCATAATTCTTGCTGTGTTTTAGTCCAATTGAAGTAAAACCACAGCAAAAATAAAATTGTGAAACGGAGGTACTCATGGTATTTTTTTATCAACCCAACACAATCTTGCTACTTCCTCGTATTAAAATATAAGATTTTTAGATATCTCAATATGTGTCTAGATACATCTGTATAAAAAATGCTAAAACATTTTATATCTTTATATGGAGGTAGTAGATGTTTACTTCTATCAACTTAAAAGTTGCAAAAGATACTCTCGATCTCGATATGCACACTACCCTTACAAGTTACAACCACACATCAAATAATACTTGAAAAAAGAAAGAGTTTGACACAAAAGGTCGACAAGCTAGGTTGATGAAGGGAGAACCGATCCAAAAACTCTAATCAATAATCTTTAGATCTCCTAGTTTTGTGTCCGCAAAAGGACACGCTGGCGGTCTTGGAGGTGTGCCACAGTAGGAAGTCTCTTTCGAAACGCAGGTCGAGACGGACTTGAGGGAACTTGTCCGCCGAGAGGACTCCGATGGCTATCTCGCGATGACCGCCATCAACTTTCACGTACATTCTGACCGCCTCGTCACTTGCTCCCTCCGATTCCCCAAGAACAGCCTAGCAACACATGAACTGATCATCAAGCACTATGGATACAAAATAACAAATAAGATCTAGGAAACATATATATATAGAGAGAGAACCAAACCTGAGAAATATGTAAGTTGTAAGACCAATCAGTCCGACACTTGACCCTCTGTCCAGGATGGACTTCGATGTCTGAAGAGCACATATTTAGCAGATAACACTGAGCATATATATAGACATACATGACTTTGCACAACGATGCATGGCTAAAAAGTTCAGTGGTGTGCATTTATTTTTAATCCAGGTCGTGTATGTGCCTGCAGGCTCAAGTCACACACTAAAAAAAGAGGACGGGTCAATCGATCAATGCTGAAAAAACTGTTGTCGCACTGAACAAACTCCCGTGATACCTACAACTAAACACTGAAAATCGATTTATGTATGAGTACTGAGCCAGTCGAAGATAGTACACAGCTAGTCAGCTACTGCCGATTTCCCTACGTACGATACTTTTTGCCATGTGTGCCATGACGGGAAGCGATCGGGATCGCGGAGGCGCTACGTACCCCAGAATTGCATCGTCATCGGGCGGCAGCGGTGAGAAGAAAGCTTCCGGCGAGGCACGCTGGCGGCGGCTGTGCTTTGGCTGGCTTTTTTTCCTTTGCTTTTTGGTGGCTTGGCTTCGGTTTTAAGATTAGGGTAGACTTAGAAAACGGGCCGGGGTAATTTTTGACTGAGTAGGCGGTGCCTGTACAGGGCCGTGAGGTCGAGTTAGCCGGACCTAGATCTGGCCCAACGGGTCGGCATCTTGGACGGCTGGCGCATGTGCGGCCTTTAGCTTTGCGTGCCACCACACAAGCCCATGTCCACAAGAAGAAAACAAAGGACATGGCGAGCCCTAGCTTGCTCTCATCCGTCGTGGCGTCGTCGTCGACGTCTAAAGCCCTCCACCTCTCATCGGCATGGGGACCATCGCCAGCGCCGTCCCCATTATCCCTCATCGCGGCACCGCCTCCCCGCGGTACCCTCCGGCCGGTCCACAAACTTCCGTCGTTGGGTTTTGAGTTACGAGCTTGCTCTCATCAAACAAAATATTTTTTCATCAACCCAATTGTTGCAAATATTAAACAACCTTACAAGCACGCACAAAATACTTGTTGTTTTGTGATGATCCAAATTTGTATACTGATAAAGGGCAGCTTGTGACGAGGAGAGCGGAGCGTCCCGGATTAGGTCAGGCCATCTATAAATACATCTTATAAGCCGCCGTCATGGGATAAGAAGTCGTGCATTGTAAATCCCGGCGTTTGTAACCTCACCCCGATATAGTGAAGTATTGCTGGCTGGCGCCCGTGGTTTTTCCCTCTCCTTTGTTTGGAGAGGTTTTCCACATTAAAATCTCGTGTCCCCTTTGGTTGATCTTCCGCTACTTCGCCGTTTTTTTGCTATCGTTTATAACAATACTTTGAAAGGAATTTACACAGAACGTAGATCGACAACCTAGGTTAATGGTGAATCGATCTGAAAAGTCTCATCAATCTTTATATTGCTATATATACTATACATAGTGTTAGGTCCTTTGTCCGCAAAAGAACACGCTGGTGGTATTGGAAGTGTGCCACAGTTCAAGGTCTGTCTCGAAGCATAGGTCGAGCTGGACTTGTGGGAACTTGTCCGCCGAGAGGACTCCGATGGCTATCTTGTGTTGATCGTATTTAAGTTTAATGTACATTCTGACCGCCTCGTCAGATCCACCCTCTGATTCCCCGAGAACAGCCTATCAGGAGCAACATGTTAAATGATCAAGGACTGAGTATACAAAATGACACATAAGAGGAGGAGGCGTATATATATATATAGAGAGCGAGAACCAAACCTGGGAAATATGCAATTTATGAAAATATCCAGGCCCACACTTGACTGTCTCTCCAGGCTTTACTTCGATGCCTGCACGGCACATATTTATCAGGGGAAGCTCTAATATAAGATTAGCACAAGAGCATATGTGATCATGAGTATCGAGCAGGTCAAGATAATATGAAGTCTTGACTTCCTCGATTCATGACAGGAAACGATACATACCCCAGAATACCATTGTGATGGGCGGCAAGAAGAACGCTTTCGGGGTTTTGGCTGGTTTTCCTTTTGCTTTCCGGGGGCTTGGCTTCGGTTTTAAGATGAAAGGTAGACGAGAAGAACATGCCCGTGTCGGACACATTTTTGAACAACAGTCCGTGTCGGGTATAGATAGAAACAAAATAGAAAACGGGCCGTGATGATTTTCGGAGTGAACAGGCGCCTGGACGGGGCCATGTGGCCAAATTTACCGGGCGGAGATCTGGCCCAACGCGTCGGCATCTTGGACTGCTAAGGCCTGTGCTGCGTGCCACCAAGAGCCGATGACCTCAAGAAAAAAGAAAGTTCGCCGCAAGCCCACTAGAGCTGCCTCAGTGTTCACCGCCGACGCCTAAACCCCAGCCCTCCGCCTCTCACCATTGCGGCGGCATCGCCATCGCCGTCCGCGTTCTCGCTCATTGTGGCATCGCGTCCTAGCCGTATCCGCCCATCCGCAAGCTTCAGCCGTTGAGTTTTTGACTTTTGAGAGGTACGATCGAGCTTGCTCTCATCCGGTGAGCAGTGTTAAACCCCAGCGACCTCCACGATCTCAGCGTAGGGGAACGCCTACCGCTGCTAATTAAATTGTTGATGTCATGATGTTGTATGGGTGATACGAGGGGATTTGGTATTCTGAACTGGTGACTTGTGTAGGAGCTGCCAAGGGCAGCTCCCTTTCTTCTACCTCTCGGCTGCTTCTCACAACTCACACAAGAACAACAATGGAGACAGATAGTTTTGGCGTTGGCTGCCTTACACACGGCCAGCCTTTTCTTCACTCTATATTTCTTGTCTCTCAAAGATACATGCTGTACAAGACCTTAAATAGTACTCAAGCTAGCACGTATCAGCAGCCCCACTCAGGCCACTAACACCACGCACCCACTAACGCCACTACACCGGCCATCACACTTGGCCTTGCAGCTAACTAACTGAAACGACTACCCATTCACTCGGCTCTGACTGGATCATGCAGGCTGTCCTTCTCCCTCCTCTATGCACTATGTCGCTTCACACGACGGTACTGCATCGCACAGCACCACGGCATCTCGCCACGCACGCTGCATCGCACAGCGGCACCTCGGCATCTCACCTTCGATGATGCTAGACGAAGCTTCAACAGCTTGCCAAATCCTAGACCCTGAACTACATGCACATGAACTAGAGAATGCAGATACACAATCAAGATTAAATGCTAACAACTTGTTGCAACATGGGATGTTCTATCATATATGTAGATCATCTTTAGCTGTTCAGTACCGTCATGTGGACCTGTTTAGATGAAGTGATGTACTCATATGTGCAAAATCTACATGGGTCGATCTGGCATTGCCGCTACAGAGATGATAACCAGTGAATGATATATTGCTCAGTAGATTTTCGATGCATCTATATATGGTGACAAGGAGAGCTTACATATAATATTTTTGGAGGATTTTTTAAATTGCATTTGGTAAATCCATACCACTTCACAATCATAGTAGCGACATGACTGTCGTTTTCATGTCCCTTTTAGCCGGGTTGAAAACGGACGGAAGAAAACATGAATTGTTGTTTTTGTTTCCTTTCGTCTTGCCGGAATCGGAAATGAAATTGGAAACCCTAGAAACGAATACGAAATCGGAAATCGCCGGAAATGAATATGGAATGGATATGGGACGGATACGATACGAAAGCGGATATTTGCCGGAACACAATAGCGGTATAATATGTTGGTGCATATTCCCAAAATATAAATATAAGTAGATGTATGCAAGTAGATTAATTAGGGTTTAGTATTAGCTAATGGACCTAACCAGCGATATAGGCAGTCCTCCGTTTGCAGCTTGGTTGTGGGTCGCTCGAATCCAGCATGTACTGGTTGTGTGGAAAGTTTCCGTATTTATATTTCTGAAATTTTCTGTTTCCGTTTCAATTGGAACTGCTAAATCGTTTCCTTTGTCATTTTTGTTTTTGAATATGCCGTTCTGTTTTGTTTCCACAAAATAGCGTTTCCATTTCCATTTTTTGCTCTTCATTTTCTTTTTCTATGGAAACATTAGGAAAGTTTCCTTATCATTTTCAACCTACCTTTGAGTATGGACTCTCTTGCATATCTCTCATTTAAACAGAGTTGTAACACTCAGCCCTTTAAAACAATTTATTGTATCTGGTCTTCTTAGTTCACCACCTTATGCTTCTTGATATTAACCACCATAATTGGGGAAATGTTATCAATGCTTAAATAAAAAACAGCCGCTTTTCACATATGTTGGTGGGTCTTTGTTGACATTTTTGCAATTGTGGTAGTTTTTTGCAATTTAGTCGGATTTTCATGCTTAACTTTATGGAGTCGATCGGCTTTTACAGACAAGAAACATTTTGCATTATGCTTATTTTCAACTACCTCGATTTGCAGTGGCTCTATCAATGGGGGATATTTGGAGCCTGGAGGTTTTGAAAAAACCTAGAAATGTCACTCACGGTATTATTTTCTATTACTGAATTTGTAGTGGCTCTTACCTATCGATGGGGGCTATTTGCAGTCCGAAGGTTTTGAAAAGACCCACAGATATCACCAACAATCGATTGTGCAGGAGGTGGACCTCTTGAGTTCAAGAAAACCATTTGATATGATCTTGCCTGGTAAGTATGGTGTAGTGTTCTCTGAAGCCACATGATCCATACCAATAATAGCCACATGATGTCCAACTCTACTACTGATACATATTTAATTTCTTGATTCTTATTTTTTGTGTATCCAATACATGTTTTTTATGGAAAAAATAGGAAATGTCACCCTCCTGTAATGATGGAAAAATAGGAGGTACCAAGTACCAGAAACCACCAATAGCGTGGGACCAGTACAAAAAAACATGTGGGACCAGTACCAACATTATTTATTTATTTTCTTTAGCTTAAAATACCAGAATCTACCAAAAGTGTGGGATCAGTACCAAAAACATGTGGGGCTAGTACAACTATTATTTATTTATCTTATTTAATAAAGGGGTAAATATGTAATTTCATCTAGTGTCTCCACCTGTTTGAGAAGTATGAGTACCAACTAATTGTGTACGAAACTAAATAATAGTGCGACATTTATGTGGTGTTTTTTTAAAGCCTTACTTGTTGGCTAATCATAGTCTGATCTTGTGTTTGTGTTCGATAGCTAACCTCTTCATCTGCATGTCTATTTTCGTTGGTAGGATGAGCACGGGTCATGTTTCTTCGTCCATTCTGATCACAAATGTACATGGTAACCTTGCTAAAGGTAGAATGCATCGGTTGGTAAGTAATAAATAAGATAAAATCAAATAGTTACTAGTCTATCAAAAGTATAAGCCTAACTTCTCAATTTTGTGTTGACTTCGCACATCGCGTCATTAGCGCAAGGTTCAGTGGTGGAGCTTGCCGGCAATGGATGGGGAGGCAAAACGCAAAATATAAATGTTGAGGAGGGGGGAGAGTCTACTTTCTTCCATCTAAGTCCCACAACAAAAAATTATTCACCAATTCTTCAAAGTCTAGGGGGCGCGGTGGCCCCTCTGACATGCATGTAGCTCCGCCAATGGCAGGGAGTATAGGAGAATAGGAAACTGAGCCAACACGCATGTGCTTCTAATATCAAAACTATATGAAACATTAGTTAATGTATGGAGAGATATGTATCATATGAATACTTTTGTTAATGTGAACTATTGGTTAGCACTTAATTGCAGCAAAGATATATTTCCGTGAAGAGTGAGTTAACCTAGTTGTTTAAACTTTTAGATAGAACTAAACAATTGAGTCAATGTGGAACATCACTAGTTAAAATTGGCAATGCCTCCCACATTCTCAACAAGAGTCAAATATTTGGCATCGACGTATTTGTTGTGGGTGCTAGAATAGTGGCAATAACGAACAAAACAAATTGACCGATGAAATTACCATCAAGAGTTTTGGAGGTTCTGATCAATATCTCAATAACCATGAGTGACCTATTATAACCTTCAAACTGTTGATGGTCATTTCATCAGGCAATTTTTTTTGTTCGCAACTGGCACTATTCGAGCACCCACAACAAAATAATATGTCGACGCTAAACATTTGACCATTTTTACATATGGACTCACTTGCTGTGTTCCATCCAGATATATAGTTTTGTTTTCCATCGGACTATGATAGTTAGTATTTACTGTAGGATAAACACTTTGATATAGGTGGTAAAAAATCAGCTATACAAAAGAGGAAGTTTCCCTCTTAAGAAACACTTCCTCTTATTATCAATAAACAGCTTCGGGCCGATATCTGCGGGATAGGGATTTACATGGGCCTTTTGCCCATCCTTGTTCCTGTATCAGGCGAGGCAAACTTTGATACCTTTGTCGACAACCCCCGGGAGACCGCCAAATAGAGGAGAGAGCAGGAGGTGCGAGCCCTCGCTGATAAGCTTCAGCCAGAGACCATCATGCTTGATCTAGGCCTGGAATTCGCTCAAACTCGCTCAACTGACGAGTAAAACTCGACTCGACTCGTTCAACAAACGAGTTCAGAAATGAAACTTGGCTCGACTCGGTAAACTCGCGAGTAGCTCATTTAACTCGCTCAAATAAAAAATATGGAATTTCGATATGTTAGTGTCAAACTGTTAATATTTTTTGCACCGATAATGGTGTAAAGGTTCTATATTTCAGCATTGATCTATCCTTTGACCGGAGATGTAAAATTGTAGAAAGACATCATTGTTGTAGTTCAGAATTAGTAGGGAAATTACTTGTTTATCCATGCATGTTTGAACACTTAGAATGTGTTAAAGGGGTTATCGAGCTACTCACGAGCTACTCATGAGTAGCTTGGAGTTTAGAAATGGAACTTGGCTCGGCTCGTGAGATAGCGAGTTCGAGCCGAGCTGAGCTGAGTCACGCGCTACTCATTTAACTCACGAGTTTTGACTTTTAATTCCAGCCCCAGCTTGATCCAAAGGTGATCGCCACTGCAAGACAACCGAAGAAGAAAGAAAAGAAGACCAAGAAAGAGATTAAGGATGAGACCGAAGACATGTCGAGGCCGTCAAGAACACGAAGGTCAAGAACAAGACCAAGGGTAGTTGGCAAATGGTATTTGTTACCGTATGAACTTTTTCCACACGAGGCATTAGTACATAAAAGGATGCACCAAAATTTTGTTCTCCATACATATATTCAGTTGCCCATTTCCTCCTGCAGGTTGAAATACATCTCAATTTGCTTTCTGGTTGACACCTTTTATTTTCGATAAGGAGGTTATATCTTGGATCCATATTTATAAATGGTAATGTTGGATTTGTCTTGCAAAATTCTTTCATCTTATATATATTTATAATAATTCTATGGACATATTGGAACTACAAATAGTGGTCAAAGTTCTATGGTGTTGACAAGCGAAATTTAAGGTGACTTATATTTTGGGATGGAGGGAGTATTGTCAAGGCAGATCTTATGATGAACACCACATTGGATTGTGAGGCAATAGTCCACAATCAATGATAGTATCCAGGATAGGTCAACCTTTCGTTCATATTGGTTTCCGCGTGCACCTGGCAATCAGTAAAGTTCGTTTCACATCCAACGCAGTTATATGGTTTCGTTCGAAGCCTTCAGGCGATATATTACTTGTATGCAATCCAAAATCTTGCTAGCCATCTACAGAAGGCAGCAGATGTAACTTATTTACCAACAAACTAATAAAAGCATAAAATATGGCTGTGATTCAGTCAGAAAAATGTGGGCTTGCATTGACTTAGTCAAGCGTGTCTCACAAGAACATCCTGCCAGATTTCAAATTTTTCACCTACCTACACAATGTCTTTTCTCAGGCATTCCTCAACAATCAAGCGGCTTGTGCAGCAAGATAGGCTAGACGCCTCTCTTCGAACGAGTACTCGGTGCCCTCTAGCGAAGGCAGCTCTGGCTTGTCACAGGCAAGGCAGACAGGAACAGCTCCTGTGGTAGCCAGAGCAGGCGCCGTGTCCATTTGCATAGGAGCGCTCACTGTCATCGGCATCTTCAGAGCTGGTGCTACAAATGTCTTGGGAGTTCGGTTCTCGTCTTCGGTACCATTGGAGACAGACCGCGCGGGCGTCGATGGGGTGCTATTTCCAGGCTTGAGCTGCGTGAAGGGTTTGCGGCGAGTTTCAGTCTCGCCGGGAGTACTTGCTTTGAAAGATAACTTCTTGACAAGGCTGGGAGTGTCTAAGCCTCTGCTACCTGAAAGTGTATTTTCGTTTCATCGGTGAGAGCCCGTTAGTTAAAAAGTAGAGTTCTGAACAATTGTAACAGGCTACACTTAAGTGAAACTTGCCAGGGGATAGAAGAGTGCCAGTGTCTTCCGTCTTCTTTGCTGATCGAACGGATTTCGAGTGTGGTGTCACTGATTTTGGAGGTTGAACTGGAGTTCCGCCGAGAGACACCCTCCGGTTTGCACCACCCACACAGAGTTTTTGGTTACCTTCTTCGCGCCGTGAAGCTTTGAAGGGCTTGGCTTTGATCCATAGAGTGTCTCCTGCTCAGCTTTGAATTGTTCCTGAAGCTTCTCATCCTGCAATTACTTTCTCATCAGATATCATCTGCAGATGAAGATGGACACACAATAGAAAATAGCATAAGTGTTCAGAAAAATATTGATAATACCCTTTGCCTCTTCTTTTCCTGCTCCTTCTCTTCACGAACCAACATATACTCTTCAACCATCGACAAAAGCCGTGCCTGAAAAGGTTGCATGGCATTAACCTTTTATAATATAGAATCAAATAATGTGCTGATTCACAAGTATAACAGATGCAGATGCGGGGACATACACCATCGTAAATGAACTCAGTGCCCCGTTCTTTCTCCCAAACTGTGGCTTTACTTGTTAGAGCGTCCACAATTCCTGTTTCATACAGCAAATCAGCAGCAGGAATTATAACTAGCAAGCAGAAAAGAGTTGTAATGGTGTTTCACCTGGTATCTTGTTAACCAGAACATGGGCCTTTTCAGCTCTCTTAAGCATAATATGTGCCCCCCTCCCAGCATTATATCGGTTATCATCCTAACACAAAATGAAGATAGAGCAGTTACCAGCAGTTGCTACAGAAAATTTGTCATATAACCTTGATCAAGTCATCAAACAGAAACATACTTTGCTGTAATCCTCTAACCAAGTTTCCTCCTCGCGTGCATTTAGCCACCTTTCAACTCGCTCGAGTATATCCTTCCTGCTAAAAGCGTCTTCTTTAACTGTTGCAACGTAGGCCTCGATTTGTTCTAGCAAAAGTGAGGGATCAATAGCACCTGCGATGAAACAGAAAAAAAAATCTGGATACTGCAACATTTGACTGAATAAATAATATCAACAAAGACATTTGTTTGTACCTGAATGCTGCAGAAAAAAATTTAAGGGAAAAAAGATTATTACTACACCCTATGCGTCAGAACTTACTAGAAAACTAAAAAGGTACCTGCTTCAATGGCCTCAATGCTGAACTCAGTAGCATAATGTTCATCTCCTACTAAATGTGCCTGTCGGCGAAGCTCTTCTAGTTCAGCCTGCTTCTTCAGAACTAATTCCTTCATTCTGCTTGCTTTCAGCTGTTCGAGCCTCGATACCTCAGCTTCCACCTGCATCAAAGCATATCATCTTCTATAACTCTACTATCTAAGTAGAGAACAGAAACAATAGAGGATAGAAAAGAACGGTGATTTTAATCAAGTTCAGAAAACAACCCACGGACTCACATAGTTCAGGAAGTCAATGGAAAGGGTGTTGGCCTCTGTTATTTCCGACTCTGAAGCGGCAATATTGCATGTTATACTCTGGAACACCTGCTGCTCTTCTATCGGTGTATCCATAAGGTTCCATAGTTCTAGCATTGTAGATGAAAGATCTTGAAGCTGCCAGAGCTAACAGAGTTAATGCCTGAAATGAGTCATCTAATGAATTTTTTAGATTGGAACAGTAAGATGCTAACCTTCTGCATCCTTTCGATTTTTATTTCACGTAGTCTCTGTATTGCCAACGCCAGCCTCTCAGTAGTGGTGTTGCTTATGTTCCTTGGCACTTCATCTTCATCCAGATTGGGGTGTACATCAGACACTATTTGCTTGAAGTCAATACCAAGTACTTTACATAAAGAATGCAAAGTATTCAGGTATTCCATTACTTGCTTTAGCCGCTCACTCTACGAGATATTCAAAAATAACAGGATCAGCAAATGTTGCAAATCGAAAAAATATTCAGTCAGGAATGAAGGGCAAAAGGCATGATCGTAGACCTTCTCCTTTTCAAGGGACTGTAGCTCCATTCTTAACTCTTCTAGCTTTCTGCAGGATAGATCAGATTGATCCACGGGTACTTTAAAAGCAACAAAATCTGCAGGCCTTATCTCAGATGATATCTTTTTTATCTTCCCTACAGCATCAAGAATCTGGTTCCATATTTCCACCTTCCTCTTCTTCATCTCTTCCAAACATGGGATGATTGCACTCAGTTCCTCACGTAAGCCACATGCTTTCTGCTTCGACTGGAAAATATAATGGAAAATATGCGTTATTGGTGTAGTGCCCATGACAAGCTTCAAGCCTTTAAAATTAGCTATATGAACAATGCGTGCAGATTGAACTAGTTACATTATTATTCTGAAGCTGTAGTTGACAGTTAAATTGGTCCCACCTAATAGTACAGATATCTGAACCATAGTTTTCCTCTGGACCCATCAGAATTCCTACCATTCTGAACACATCAAAATTTACTCACAACAGTCTATGTAATGATTCATATTTCAATATATCCTGGCATTCTGATTAGACGAATGAAATCACAGAAGCAACAACAACAAATGGCCTCTAGTGCCCCTGATCATCACAGAAATATTTAATACGGCTAATGAACCATAGATTGTGGAACTAAATGCTGCCACCTTGTTGAAGGTAGAGCACAGGTGTAGTGTCATTACTTTTGCATCATAACACTATGGGAACTGGATAACTGAACTGCAAAAAAAAAATCCCTTCATACACACAAAAGCAGCAACAGTTCAACATAATCTTCTCATAAAACTGTGCTACTTGAAAAAACAAGAGCTGGAACAGTGACCGACCAAGCGTGCAGATTTATTATCGACAGTTAACATAGTCACAACCACCAATGGAAGAATTCCTATTTTAATACTCTGCTTTCTCAATACATGAATGAAATCATAGAAGCAACGAAAACAAATGTCTTCTAGTGTCCTCTAGTCAATACAAAAAAATTCAACACGGCTAACCTGCCCCACGTTGCGCAACTAAATTCTGGCCATCTCGTTCAGGCTAGAGCACTGGACAGCTTTATTGTCAGTGGAACCACAGAGATATTGTAATTTTGGGTCATGATTCATAACACGACGAGAACCGGACAATAAAATTCTAAGAAACAAAAATCCTTTATATGCACTGTATGCTGTACACAATAGCACGGTAGTGCTCGGCCTACATATCACCGCACTCGTTAGTTTTATGTCTAGTTTCATCATACTATCGACAGTTCAACACAGAACTGTCGACTGTGTTACCTGATAAAACTAACAGCTCGAACGAACAGTGAGTCAGTGACCAAACCTGCCTGAGGCGGACGGGCGGCTCGCCCATCGCGGAGCAGACGGCGGCGAGCTCGGCCTCGGCGTCGGCGATGGCCTGCCGCAGCTGGGCCCGGCAGCGGTTCGCCTGGTCCACCTTCCTCCTGCAGGCCTCGAGGCACTCCTGCTGGAGCTCCAGCAGCGCCCTGTCCCTCTCGGCGTCCCGCTCCCCGACCTCGTCCCAGATGACCTGAGCGCAATCAGCCACGAGCGATTAGAGTATTAGACCCCCTGAATCGCACATGAAATCTCTCCGTACGCACCTGTAGCTCGCCGAGGAAGGGCCCGCACGCCGTCTCCATCTGAAGGAGCTGGTGGTCGATCATCCCGGTCCCGGCCTGCGAGGGGAACCAAATCGAGGGGGGTTAGGGCTCGGCTCGGGTGGCCGACGCGGCAGCAGGACGCGTGCGGTATGCGGCGACGCGATGCGAGCTCACTCACCCAGTGTGCGGCGACCTGGCGTGCCCGTGGGCGAGGCGGATCGGAATGCGCGGCGGAGATATCGCCGGAGAGGGTGGGGGAGCAGAAGAGGAGAGGTTTGAAATGGACACGGGTCGGCGTTGGAGTGGGTTCTCCGGATTCTCGGGGAGGAAGAAGAAACTGAAGGTCCCGCAGATATCTCGATTTTGAATTAACGATGTTGCGTTGGACTTGGGCCTGATTTGGCAGTACGAGGTGACGTTGGGCCTATCGGACTTTGGGCTCACCTTTTTGTTGGGCTAACTACGCTCATCTCATCTCAAAAGATATTAAGAAAAAAATAGTTGAGCCACCTCCGTCGAACGATTCTACGGAGCCCTCCTATGATATGATAAGATTTCCAATAGAAAGTGAAGCTTAATCAAACAAGCTAGACGAAGTTTGACATTACTTGCAATGGTTTTTCTCATGTTGGCATAATAACCAATAAATAAACCAAACTAGAGACTAAGTTTTGCATTGCTTGCGAAGTTGCGATGAATTTTCTATGCTCGAAGAACAAATAAACAAAACAAAGGAAAACACTATGTTTGACATCGCTTCCGATGAATTTTCTATGTTTCGCAGAACCAATACACCATACTGGACCCCACGATGTAGTAGAAAACATAGCAAAATTCGGAACCACAACACAAGAGAACTAGACCAAGCAACATAACTAAACCATAAATTCCTGATCTGTTGGATTTCTGCCATTACAAAGGGCACAATTTTTCAAAGCCGAGTGTACTTTTTGCTGTGCAGACAAGACCAATGTCACTGCAGTTGCTTATTACTGGGTAAAGTGGATCAAGAAAGAACAAAAACAAGGATCCCTCGGCAGGAGATGGCACTCCTGCTTGTGAGTGAGCACGTCCGAGCCAACAGCTGAAATCCAAAAATTTAACTTGTACAGGGTTGTAACAATGGGAGGTGTGTCTGTCTCATTAGGCAGCGTTCTCCTTGGCGATCTTCTCAGCCTTGGCGATGACTTCCTCGATGCCTCCAACCATGTAGAACGCCTGCTCAGAGAGGTCGTCAAACTTGCCATCCAAAACACCCTGCACGTTTCATCAAGACCGTTAGCAACAGATCTAGACAAGATAGTAGAACCATTATTCTTAAAGGAAATGCACGCAAAAGAGTGTTTACACTTTAGTCATGGCGCAAGAGAACAAACAGAAATGTACAAAACGCCAGACTGGGTCTAACTTTGTGCGCAAACACTTCTAGGTTAGTGATATTATTGTTCTGGAAGAACTAGTCTGATTCAAAACTCTTACCTGGAAACTTTCAACACCCTCCTTCAGCTCCACGTACTTCCCTGGGGCACCAGTGAAAACTTCAGCAACGTGGAAGGGCTGGCTGAGGAACCGCTGATCTTCCTTGCGCGGGCAACCGTCAGCTTGTCATCCTCACTGAGCTCATCCATACCCAAAATGGCAATGATATCCTGGAGATTCTTGTAGTTCTGCAGAACCTTCTGAACACCACGAGCAGTGTTGTAGTGGTCCACACCCAGCACATGGGGGGAGAGCATTCTGGATGTAGAGTCCAGAGGATCGACAGCAGGGTAGATACCAAGCTCAGAAATCTGCACAGGTAGCTCATTACAGTCAAAGTGAGCACAATATGTGCAATACATAAATGCATTGTACTAGGACTGGTAGACAGACCGATCGTGACAACACAGTGGTAGCATCAAGATGGGCAAAGGTGGTAGCAGGTGCAGGATCCGTCAAGTCATCAGCAGGCACGTAAATAGCCTGGACAGATGTAATAGAACCCTTCTTTGTCGTCGTAATCCTCTCTTGCAGACCTCCAAGATCAGTAGCAAGAGTTGGTTGGTATCCCACGGCAGATGGAATACGTCCAAGAAGAGCAGACACCTCAGAATTTGCCTGAAATAAAGTGCAACAAAAAGGCAGCAGTGAGACAGCGCAGCAATGGAGATAACATCAGTAAAGCGAAGACAGAAACATTGTTTAGCAAGGGTAATATTCTACAGGGCTATTAGTTAATGTCTTTCATGCACCAAAAATGATATGCTGCTTCCATACAGAAATGCCCTGCACAAATTACCTGGGTGAAACGGAAAATGTTATCAATAAACAGGAGCACATCCTGTCCCTCGGCGTCACGGAAATGTTCAGCAACGGTGAGACCTGTCAGACCAACACGAGCACGAGCACCCGGGGGCTCGTTCATTTGGCCGTAGACAAGAGCGCACTTGCTTTCACTCTGCCACAAAAATCATAATTAGTAAGGATAACTTGCATATTTTACTTCACGAGTGAAATTCAAAGCAAGAAACAATTACCTGCTTCTCATCAAGCTTAATGACACCACTTTCAATCATTTCCCTGTACAGGTCGTTACCTTCACGGGTACGTTCTCCGACACCAGCGAAAACAGAGAAACCACCTATGAGAAACAAATAGGCCAGTAACAATCAGTAACCATAAGAAGCAGGTGCATAATATCAACAATAAAACTCTGTTAAACACCCCACCATGGGCTTTGGCAACGTTGTTGATCAACTCCATGATAAGAACAGTTTTACCCACTCCTGCACCACCGAAAAGACCAATTTTCCCACCCCTTTGGTAAGGTGCAAGCAAATCCACGACCTGTCAGATATAAACCATCACACAACAGTTAACACCCATCACATTATGGCAGATATACTAACATACTGCATTCAAAGATTACATGAAAAGATGCTCAAAGAGCTCGTGAAATATTATACCTTAATTCCAGTAACAAGAATTTGCTGCTCTGTGGCTTGCTCAACAAAAGAAGGAGCCTCACGATGGATAGGAAGGTAGTGGTTTGTCTCTACAAGATAGAAATGTGAATACATTAGAACATTACTGCATAACTCCATAAATATGTGAAAGAAACTCATATCAAGAATGTCACTTACTTATGTCACCCTTGTGGTCAATCGGCTCACCAATAACGTTAATGATGCGTCCAAGAGTGGCCCTCCCAACAGGAACCTGAGAAGGAAATATAACTTCAAGTCAACCCAATGAAGCACACAACAAGTGAGTATCATCCAACTTCTGGAAAAACAGACAACTAAATCTATGAAACCATATGCATACATCAAAGAATATACACGAGCATAGGCTTCTGCAGCAGACTGCAAAATGATCCCATTAAGCACACCTAAACAAATTATCTGATACTAAGCAATACCTAGGATACATATCACTTAACAGACTTATTAATAAAGTGACTGGTGGCTACAAGCATATAGAGCATCGCGACTGAACCTAATTACACATCCTGCGGGATGCAACAAGCAAACAGTCAACAAATCGGTAAATAAAGGAGATGTATACAAGTGCTATTCGGATTTGTACGCCCAGATCAAATCTAACGCCGCCAGATCTACATTTCATCAGATCGAGCACAGCACGAAATGTACCATCAGAAACGGGGAGCGAAAAGGTTGGACGAGTGGTTACAGTGATGGGCGAGCCGGTGTTGAGGACTTTCTGGCCGCGCACGAGCCCCTCGGTCCCGTCCATGGCGATGGTGCGCACAACGTTCTCGCCGAGATGCTGGGCCACCTCGAGCACGAGGCGGATGCTGTTGTCGAGCACCTCGAGCGCGGTGAGGATGGGCGGGAGGCCCTCATCGAAGCGCACGTCGACGACGGCGCCGATGACCTGGCACACCTGGCCGACGGAGCCAGCGCCGGTGAACTCGTCGGTGATCTTCCCACCGACGTACTTCTCGGAGGTGGGCGGCAGCTTGTCGGCGGGGGCCTCGGCCTTGGCGGCGGCGCGGAGGTGGCGTAGGCGGCGCGGTTGAAGAGGTAGCCGGCCGGGGAGGGGCGGTGGAGCGGGGGCCGCGGCGACGGGGAGGCCGCGCGGGCGCGGTGCGAGGCCGATCGGAGCAGGGACGAGAGGGCCCGGCGCGTCGCCATGGCCCGAGATCGCCGGAGACGGGCTGGATCTAGGGTTGGACTTTCTGCGGCGGCTGGGATGGAGGAGGGAGAGAGGAGTGAGGTGTGGAGAGGGCGTGGGGAATAAAGCGGGGTGGGTGATATCGAAGGGCGGAATGGGGTGCGAGGTGGACCTGGTCTACGGGGGGCCGGGAAGCGTGGGGGAGCAGCCCGTTGGTCGCTCGCTGGGCCGCTCTAGCTGGTGTATGGCGCCGGTCCAGTGAGCTCGTGGGTGGCTGTTTCGGAATGGATTCATTTGTAGCTTGGTTTTGCAGCTGGGATGGTTGGAATATGTTCCTATTTTTTCTTCGCTACCATTTGGCCTCGTATTAAAAGAAACACCGAACCGTACAAACACATCAACAAAATCGAAAATTACAACAAGATTCTTGAGATGCCCTTCGTCTTCAACCTCCAGACCGTGTCAACGGCGCGCCGCCGCTGCTGCTCCTCCCTGAGCCGGCCTGACGTTGTTGGTTGCGGACGGGAAGTCGCCGAACGGGTCAAGAAGACCACATCCTTCCCGGTGCCGAAGAAGAAGGATGAACCGCCGATGAAGCTCCACGACGATCCGGAGATCATCACCGCCAGAAAAAGCCCTTGAGAAACACACCACTCTCACAAGCTTCTCGATGTCGCCGCCAAGATGGGAATGAAACCGGGGAGACCTTATTGAAAGAGACGACGCCGTCACCATCAGAACGCCGACCCAACAAACCTTGACAAGAAAACCAGAAAACGAAGTCCTCCCGTCGATGGTAAACTTTTAATTGTATTTGTTTTTATTTTTTGCGGTCGAATTGCACTTGATTTCTGACAATGTTGTTTCTCTGGTGATGATTAGCCAAAGGACATGGTTTCCGAAATTGCTAGCTTTGTTGTTTTTTGTTCATTAAAGGAGCTCATGATTTCATCAACGAAACCGCAATACATCTATCAGTTTTAGGAGTTTGAAAGAGAAATAGTAGAAGCACGGACGAAGCACCGAACCAGCACACTGGCCCAAAACAACACTTTGACCAACTTATTTGCACTAGTAATGTTGTGTCTAATATAATTGAAATACAAAATATTGAAAACATAAGAAAAATGTAGAAATAAAATACTTCCACTCACTAAAAATGTTATCGAGTTTGTATTTGAATGATCATAAATAAATCATCATTGGAGTATTGTCGTTCAACTTGAACTACAACATTATATTTTAAAAGTTATTACAGTGTTTTTTCATTAAACGAGTCCAGCTCCTGATTTCAACAACGAAACCGCAATACATCTATCAGTTTTTGGAGTTTGAAAGAGAAATTACAGAAGCACGGACAAAGCAGCGAAGCAGCATGCTGGGACAAAACTTTCACTAGATGTATATATATAAGCGAACTAGTTATTCTAAAAAAAATCTTAGATAATGCTCAGATGATTTGTTGTTGCTTCTCTAATACTGGCTGTATTGTGTGTGAATTGTATGCTTTTGACGTAAAACTTTGTGGTATATTTGTCTTAAATAATTTCATGTCTTAGATAATGATTATTTTTCTTCGAAAACATCGTTTAGTTTACTCGTCGTTAACTTTCAGCCCACCCTCCAATTTAATTCCTAGACTTGCCGTTGGCTACGTGCATGATGTTCTATCTAAAGGCCTATAGTCTAATTAGTACACTTTGAAATACTACTTTTGAATTTTTTAAAGGCAGGAACTATGGAATTCTGGAGTCAAAAGTCTTCTCTCTCGCACAAAATCTTATGAAAAGGGGTTCAGGTTCAGTAGCTGAAAGAGAGAACCGATCATAAGAGTCTGACTGAGCAAGCTGCCGCCCGCCGCCGTTCGGCTTTCTCGAGCAGCCGCCGTTCGGCTTTCTCGAGCAGCCGCCGTTCCCCTCAAGCCGCCGCCTACAGCCGTCGCCAACTACCACGACAGCCAACTACGTGCAGGATTCTGGAGGAGGGACCAGGAGATCAGGATTTCGTGGAGTGGGAGGACATCCGAACGGGCCAGAGGCTGACCCGGATTGGATACAAAGAGGCGGATTAATTCCTCCGCACTTCGGCTCGTCCCTACCGCAAAATCGTCAATCCGCCATGTCGCCCCCTCGTCGGCACCTATGCTCTTTTCGACCCTGATCCGCGGAGATCATCGACGCAGTGCGCAGGACACGGCGTCGGCGGCGTCGGCAGCGGAAACTCCATACTGCTGCTGCTGGTACGTATACACGCGTCAAGGTTCTTCTGTTTTACCTGGGCCAAAATCGATATCCCCAACTGTTCTTTCTTCGATCCCCAAACCAGTACCGCGGAAACGCCATACTGTTTTACCTAGACTGCATCAATCTACCACTTGGGTTTCTCCGTTCAGCTTGGTTCGTCGTGAGAATTCATAATTCTCCCTTGCATAATTTCAGTTGCTTGACCAGAATTGTACCAACTCTGCCCTGCCCTGCATTGCAGATAGTGGGTCGTCAAAGGCTTCATTGGCTCAAACAAATAGTGCAACCTGCCACCAAGGTGGTATTTCTCAAGGTGACGACAATATGGCCTCCTTTTGAGAAACTCCCAGAGGTATGTTTTGCTGGCTGCCAAGTATAGTTACAAGTAATCTTTTATCACAACTGGTGGCACAGGAATACGTGTTGCATACTTGCATTTGGGCGTAGGACTTTGATGATAAAAAAAGAACAAACCGACATGCGCTTAGCTGATTTCTCAACCTGATGTCGTCTAAATTGTAACCATGCATGTTTGCATAAGGAATCAGTGGTTTCATGCATTGTAAATCCCCCAACAACATTTACATGTACTTGGCTCCATTGATGCCGCCTTCATTCATTGCATTACTATTCTTTGATTATGCTCATTATTGCAGTCAGCTAATAGATACAATCTAACTGATGAACCTTGTTTTTGCAGGACATCTTAAATCGTATACATTCTCTCTTGCCAGTACAAGACGCTGCTTGTGCTGCCTGTGTTTCTCGTGCATTTCTAAGCTCCTGGAGATGCTATTCCAAACTCATACTGAACGACGATGAACTTCGGTTGACTCACATGGAATCTGATGAAAGAAAAAACCATCTCATCTACAAAGTTGACAAAATTCTTAAAAACCATCATAATAATGGGGTGGAAGTGGAGTCACTTGATCTTATTCTTAGCCCTTGCAGCAAGATCAAAGCCTCTTACCTGAACAGGTGGCTTAAAAGAACCGTTAAGTCTGGTTTAAAGAACTTCATTTGGAGTTGCCTTTAGCCATGCAGAAAAGTTACAACTTCCCTTGTTCGGTTTTGTCTGATGAGAGAGCTGCAAATTCAATTCAGTTTCTTCGCCTTGGCTCTTGTGTTTTTCAACCCACATCAACACTTGGTTGCTTGACAAGATTGAAAATCTTAATTTTGTCTTATGTCCATATTACCGAGAAAGGATTGGAGCAGTTGTTTTCAAAATCTTCTACTATGGAGGAGCTGAGTATCTATGGGTGCACTGACATAATTTGCTTAAAAATACCTTATTCGATGCAACATCTTAAGATTCTTCATGTTGAGAGGTGCAAGATGCTTCAAATGGTAGAGATTGATGCTCCAAATCTTTGCTATTTTCACTATGACAGCGCTTTATTTGAAATTTCTATCAGAAATTCTTCGCAATTGAAGCATTTAAAGTTATCATCTTATCGCCCATCTGGTGTTCTTTTTTATGCTCGCGTTAGTATTCCATCCATCGCACAAAATGTTGAGAACCTTATTTTGGTTGGTTGTAGTGAGGTATGTGCGTTTAGCATCTTGTAATGATCAAATTATCTGGACTATTCAACTATATAGAAAACATTGATTAATCTTGGGATTTGTTGTTTTTCAGAATGCCAACACTCCGATGCTACAATCCAAGCTACCCCACCTCAAGAACTTGGAAATTGAACTCGGATCAGGAACGTGCTGCCCCCTAAGCTATGACATCTTTTCCTTGGTTTCTTTTCTTGATGCTTCTCCTACCTTGGAGTCCTTCATCCTGCGTGTAAGTCACCATCTACAACTCTCAAGATCTATATATGGTATTAATGCACTTCACTTGGTTATTAGAAGATTGACATTTGATGTTGACCCTACATATGTTATGCAGGTAGAGGAGCGTGCCATGGAACACTATACTGTTGTTGGAGATGATGATGAATGGCCGGTGCGGAATGTGGGCTTCTGGCATGACCGCCTCAGGCAGGTGACAATCACGGGCTTTTGTTCAGCCAAGAGCCTGGTTGAGCTCACGGTTCACATCCTCGAGAGCACACACTCGCTTGAGCGTCTCACTCTGGACACAACCCGTGGGTATGATAGGGGAATTATGGTACCACTGGCAAATGCCCGAACTCAATAAAGATTGGTCGATGCTGGGGGATGACCAAAAGAGCTATTGAGGAAGCTAATAGAGCTGTCGAGACTGCTGGTAGATACATAACGAGGAGAGTTCCCTTAGCTGTTCAATATGAGGTCCTCGAGCCATGTAGTCGGTGCCATACTAGCAAACCAATAGATCAGTGTCAAGGGAATCCGTCAATATCGCATGCTTAATCTCGGTGCTAATAAATAGTTGTTTCTTGACGATATATTTTATAAAGTCCGTTTACGTATTGAAGGTTTATACATTTCTGCAATTAGTTCACTTGCATGGTTCTTGTATATCTTGAAGGTGCTCGTCTGCTAAACGATGTTATTATATGGAGAGTTGGCAACATGTCAACATGGAGTGTTCATCCTCAGCTCCTCCACTCCCATTCGGAACTACTCCATGCCATGCCAGACCTGAATTCTGCAGCTGTATCTCTCTGTATATGTTGGCACCAAATGGACCGATCCCCCTATTACTATATGCAACTACCGCGTACGCGGCAGTCCCGACACCTGCATCATCTTCGGGTTATCACCAACAAAGAAAACTTTTGTATGCGCAGGGGCTCGTATTTTTACCGGTTCTTTTTCAGTCAAGAAAGGGGGGTTACTGTAGTAGGATCCAACGTCTCGTATGTGCAAGTACTCAGGAGATTGTGCTTCAATATGAGTGTATTCAGTATTGTGGATAATTGTTTTTGCCAGTAACTATAGGTTGTGGTGGCATTAGAGATTTGGACAAGAGAAACCTGCTCCACCTACGCCAACAGCAACAAAGCCGGGATCGACTTGAACGGCTTCTCTCACCCTCACTCTATAGTTGTCCTGCTTGCCATGCATCTCCGATCCAGAACCACCAACCTTCCCCCAAACCTACCTAGGCCTGCCTCTCTCTACTCATAAGATTTCCTCCTCTGACCTTAAACCTCTCTTCTCAAAAGCGGGCAGATACCTCGCAGGTTGGCAAGCCAATTTGCTAAACAAAGGAGGTAGGCTTGCCCTAATGACTTCAGTCCCCTTCCCACCCACCTCATGTCCTGCTTCCCCCTAACAAAAAAAGACATAGCCACCTACAACAACAAAAAAGAGCCTTTTTCTGGGCTGCTGACGACACTTGCACTGGAGCACAATGCCTAGTCGCATGGGATAAAGTATGTACGCCCAAAACTGCTGGTGGTGGTGTTAAGAATCTTGAAATTCAGAACGTGTGTCTACTGCTAAATTTGCTTAAAAATTCTTGCACTCTAATGATTTGCCATGGAAACAATGGATACTCCACCACTCGCCATACCCCCCACACCAAAGCTCAAACTCTACCTTCCTCACCTCCATTATTAAGAAAAACATACATGTCCTACGACATATTACACAATGTCAAGTCTGAGACGGACGGTCCACCTATTTCTGGCTCGATAGATGGCTGCTTTCAGAACCTCTAGCCACAGCCTTCCCAGCTATTTGCCGCTGCCTCAATATATATTCAGGTGGGGAACCTTCCCCCCCTCCCCCGATGACCTTTCAAAAACAAAAAACCTCGCGCAGGGGTCTGGCATCAATGGTCGTACGTGTGAGTTTAATTAGAACAAGAATCCTCAAATTGGAAGTATTCCAGAGGGTAGAGGTTTAGGTATTTTGTCGGCATGAGATTTTGTAGTTTCGAATTTTCCGGATGCTTTAATTTTTGAAAACATATATTATTTTCGTGGTCAAGATGTACTGGCTATATTTGGAGTCAGTCGTAGACTCATAGCATGGAAATTTGTTTGCTCGATTTTCTAGTTTTTGAGTCACTCAGTTTTTTTTGCGAATAGACCCTGGCATTAAAAGAAACACCAGACAATAAAAAACAACTCAACAAAATCAAAAATTACAACGAGATACTTGAGATGCCCTTCGTATTCAACTTCCAGACTGTGTCGACGACGTGCAGCCGCTGCCGCTCCTCCGAGAGCCGGCATGACGTTGTTGGTTGCGGATGAGAAGTCGCCGAACGGGTCAAGCCGACCACATCCGTCCCGGAGCCGAAGAAGAAGAATGAACCGATGATGAAACTCCATGACGATCTAAAGACGAAGTCCTCTAGAACCATACCACTTCCACGAGCTTCTCGATGTCGCCTCCGAGATGGGGCTGAAGTCCGGGAAATTATTCCACGAAGCGTCACCCCAGTAAACCTGAACACTAAAACCACAAAAACGGAACCGGCCTTCACCCCAAAGAGGGCCGAGATCCAGCGCGCCTCCATGGCCCGAAGGCCACAGATGCGGGGCAGACCTGCAGCGGCGCCGACAGGAGACGAGCAGATCCAATCATCCAATCGCCTTTTCCTGTGAACTGAGGCGAAGGGGTACGCTCGGTCGTGCGCTTATGAGTCACTCAGTTAATATGCATGGGAACCATGGTTTAATTAGTGTGCTATAACATTTTGAGCATGGTGCCGTTAAATAAAGTGCACATAAAATTGCTCACTATAGGGTCGAAATAGCGGATTAGAAGCTTGCACTTATTTTTCATCCCTGATAGGAACTGAATTGATCCCGCTTTGCTGCACCCGTTTTCTGCTGCAAGCGATTCTTTAGCTTGTTTCATGCCTTTTTTTTTAACCATGATGTGTCACTGGGAGAAAGCGGTGAGGAGATGGCGAGTTTGTTGGCAGATGGAAATTGTTGCAAGAGGTAAGGCACGAATCGGCCAGTGCTCCACCGTTTGGCGCAAGAGCTATGTACACATGTATATAGGCTCAATGTTCAGTAAATTGATACTATTAAATATTTACATGCAGAGATCCAATTCCAGATTATTCTATTTATAAAACCTAGCTATAATTGTTTACAATCATTTTCATAGGTGATGTACCACTCACAATAATTAATCATATTTGTAAGAGATAGTTTGGTCTTCGGTGCACACAGTCAGTTACAACATGCAAATATTGTAAGGAAAGATTGACAATGGGTTGTAAGGAAAGATTGACAATGGTTCGCTTAATGAAAACCCTGACCAAACACGTACTCCCTCCGTTGCAAAAAGGATGAATTCCACCTGTCTACATGCAGATGTATTTAGACATATTATATGTATAGATACATTCACATGCACACAAATGAAAGTCATTCTTTTTAGAACAGAGGGAGTAAAAGGCAATTCAAAGCTCATGACGTCAACATTTTCTCAAATAAAATGCCTCTACCCAGTTAACTCAGCGAAGAAAAAAAACAGTATGCACCACCCAAATGAGACATTAGTGATCGAAAATGGCAGACACGGTCGAAGGATACATATGAAGTGTTGTAGCCTGGTGCAGTACTTTCACCGTATTTCACCACATATCAATCTGACAGCATGTCCAACATTGGTCAATCGAGTTGCTCAACAAGCCCTATGCCAAGAACTACAGACGCAGGACGTCAGGACCCTAGGATGACACGAGTGGTGTGGTGGGAAAGAGAACAGGAAGAGGCGGAGGACGTGAAGGCCAGCGTGCCGCCCGAGAACGGGGTGGCCGAAGGCCGGAGGCGGCGTCCGGGTGGGAGGAGGAAGAGACCTGCCTCGCGCTCATGTGGAGGTGGCGATGGCGTCGAGGTAGATGAAAGCGGCGGCCGGGCGTCTCAGGTGCTGGGCGGCGTCGTTAGAGCATCTCCAAGCGGAGCCCCCAAATCCGCCCCCAAAGTGTCCGCGGACGACCCCCATAGTTGGTGCTCTACAACCACAATGTTCAAATTGTGATACACAAAAACATGCAAGCCATGCACGTCCATCACGGAGCTAGTTTGCACGTCCATCACATAGCGAGTTTGGATATAATAAATAGTTCAAATCACCTTTTTACAACAAATAATTGTTTCTAAACAAATAAAAGTAGCCGGACATAAGAGTTCACATTATTCGGACAGAAATCAATGCGGCTAATCCAAATTCACTCCTTTCCCATGAATACATACATATGCTCCACCAGATCATTGAGTAGTTGGGTGTGCACTGTTTCATCTCGAAGTTGTCGATGCATCTCAAGGAATTGCATGACATACTCCGCTTCTTGTTCAGGTAGGTGCACATGTTCTCCAGGTTTCTCAAAATCGTGTGTGTGTGCTGCCCCTTCTCCCTCGTCCCCCACAATCATATTGTGTATAATTACACAACAAGTCATGACTTGCCATAGTACCTCCGGATCCCACATCATTGCGGCTCCACGGACTATACCCCAACGAGCTTGCAGCACACCAAATGCCCTCTCGACATCTTTCCTAACAGCCTCCTGTGCAGCTGCAAATCACATTTTTTGGACCTGTTGGATTGCTGATAGTCTTCACAAACGCCGCCCACTGAGGATAGATACCATCTGCAAGATAGTATCCCATGGTGTAGTCGTGTCCATTGACGGTGTAGTTGCATGGTGGAGCCTCCCCATCACACAACCTCTTGAACAGGGAGAGCGTTGAAGCACATTGATGTCGTTGTGAGAACCGGGCATGCCAAAAAAAGCATGCCAAATCCACAAGTCTTGAGATGCCATAGCTTCCAGTACAATTGTGGCCTCTTTGCTGTGACCTTGGTACTGCCCACGCAATCCCGTTGGACAGTTTTTCCATGCCAATGCATGCAATCTACTGAACTAGCATACCAGGAAATCCTCTTGCTTCTCCTAGGGCCAATAGCCTTTCGGTGTCCTCGGCATTAGGTTCTCTCAGATATTTCGGTCCAAACACCTTCACGACGACATATGCAAAGTGCTCCATAGACTCGATGCATGTACTCTCTCCCATCCGGACATACTCGTCAATGGCATCCGCAGCTTTTCCATAGGCAAACATTCTCAAAGCAGTGGTGCATTTCTGCATAGGAGAGAAGGATAGTTTTCCGCAGCAATCATACTTCAACTTGAAGTAATCATCATACTTTGTTACAGCCTCCTCTATCCGCGTGAATAGTCTTGAGCTCATCCGGAACCGACGACGGAAAAACCCCTCGTGAAAGACCGGCTTCGGACTCTTGAAGGAATCGTCATAGAGATCTCGAGCGCCTTTGAGCCTATCACGGGCCACCGTGATCCGCCCCTTAATTGATCCCTTGAAGTTAAGAACATGCTCCTCCATCTTCTCCATCTCCTCTTGAATACTCATCATCGACATGGCGGCCTCCTCATCTCCGTCCTCAAACATGTCTTCATCGCTAGACCCGTCGATGAACTCCTTGTAAACGAACTCATCCATGGCCGAGTGATCGTACTCCTCGTCGGACGAAGAATCCATGCCTACACACATGAACACTTGCTCAAAATCCGCTCTGGCATTTACACAAACACTTTGAGAGCGGGGTGGATGTCGGGCGATGCAAAACGTACCGGGAGCGGAGAGTCCAGATGAGTTGCTCCGGCGACGGGCTACCACTGTCGGAGACGACTTGGTTGCGGACGCTGTGCCTTAGGGGCGGCGGCGTAGCAGAGTGGTGCGGCCAAACTGGACAGAGAGGAGGGGAAAAGAGGAAGAAGCCATGGGATCCCGGCTGATTTTTTAGGAAATAGGGTAGGCCCTCCTTGCCAGGTCCTACGTGGCGGACGCGTCCGGCGCGTCGGGCGGCCCCAAACCCGCCCCACTTATGGGCTGGCTTTGGGGTGTGCCGGATCGCCCGGCCGTTTGGGCTGGCAATAGGGGGTGCGGTTGGGTGGACGTTTTCAGCCCACAAGGTGTCCGGGCTGTCCGCCCGGTCGTTTGGGAGAGGTTTGAGGGTCATGCTTGGAGATGCTCTTCCCAGCCAAGAACCATAAGGGTTCCTTGTCCGACTACAGGAAGGATTCTGGAGGACGGAGCGGGAGCGCAGGATTTCGTGGAGTCGGAGTACATCCCAACAGGGCAGAGCAGAGGGCTGACGGACCCGGATTGGATTCCAAGACGGCGGATTCCTCTGCCCTTCCATGCACATCCAAATTTCCAAACAGGGCAGAGCAGAGGGCTACAGGCTGACTCGCAGGAGCGTGACATCGCCAATCCGCCATGTCGCCCCCTCGCCGGCACCTATGGTCTTCTCGACCCTCCCGATCCGTGGCGATCCTCGACACAGTGCGCGAGACACGGCATCGACGGCGAAGGCGTCGGCAGCGGAAACTACATACTGCTGCTGCGACTACGTATACCCATCTCGGTTCCTCTGTCCCCGACTGTTATTTCTTCGACCCCAAAAACAGATCCCACCACCTCGTTTTCCTTCACGGGATCTCAGTTCAGCTTGGACATCCTAGATACAGATTATTGCCTCTTCCTTTGTAAACAATTCGGCTTCTGCGCACCATGTTTTTATCTTCCTTTGTTTAAGCATCGCTGCTTCATAAGAATTCATACTTCGCTTAATGTGAATCATGTCAGTACTTACCAACTCTGCTGCATTGCAGATACTAGTGGGCCAAGGATTTCATCGGCGCAAAGTGGCCACCAAGATCGTATTTCCAAGGTGCCAAAAATATGGGACAACAACCTCCCTTTGAGAAACTCCCAGATGTATGTTTCCCTCGCAACAAAGTATTCTAGTTGCACTTAGCTGATTTCTCAACATGGATTTCATGTAAATTGTAACCATGCATAAGAAATCAGTGCTTCCCTTCGTTGTAAATCCCCCAACAACAATTACATATAATTGGCTCTGTTGATGCACTCTCTTCATTCATTGCATTACTGATGCAAAGGACATGCATTTCTGAACAAGCTTGGTTCTTCAGGACCTATTACATCGTATACATTCTCTCTTGCAAGTAAAAGACGCTGCTTGCGCTGCATGTGTGTCTGGTGCATTCCTGCGTTCCTGGAGATGCTATTCCAAACTCATACTCAACTGCCATGGGGTTGGGTTGACTGACAAAAAATATGAGTATGAGGAAAGAAATATCGATCTCGTCTACAAAGTTGACAAAATTCTTAAAAACCATTATGACAATGGGGTGAAGGTGGAGATACTTTGGATTAATATTATCCCTTGCAACAATATCAAAGCCTCCTACCTCAACAGGTGGCTACGAAGCACCGTTAAGTCTAGGATAAAAAAACTAGAATTGGTGATATACATGAAGAAAATTTACAACTTCCTGTGTTCGGTTTTGTCTGACGACGGAGCTGTGAGTTCAATCCAGCTTCTTACCTCTTGTCTTGCGCTTTTCATCCCACATCAGCACTTGTCTGCTTGAGAAGATTGAAAATTTTAAATCTGTGTCATGTCCATACTTCTGAGGAAGGATTGGAGCACTTGTTTTCAAAATCTTCTACATTGGAGGAGCTGACATTCCTCCATTGAGTGCGATAATTTGCTTGAAACTACCTTGCATGATGCAGCATCTGAAGTTCCTCTGTGTCGAAAGATGCAAGAAGCTATGGGTGGTAGAGATCGATGCTCCAAACCTCCGCTCTTTTCACTATGATAGCGATATAAATTAATTTTGCTAAGTCTATATATACTCTATCAATCTTAATGAACCAATTAATTTATCAATGCTGATAAAGAACTAAGTAGAAGTATGATTTAGTTGTATTACTTATACAACTTTGTTGAGACTTAAGGGGGGGGGGGCATTTTACATTTCGCATTGGGCCCCAAATTCCTGGAGTCGGCCCTGTCACCATGCTGCACCCGCTGACTTCACTTGCAGAGAGCGTCACGTGGGTCAATGCGCCCCACCCGGATGTTGTGGTTGTCGGGCTGGCCACCCTTCTGGTGAAAGCCGAGCATAGGATGGGCAGGGTGGTGCGGGCAATAGAGAGGATGGAGGCTATGTCAGAGGAGGTGGAAGAGGTAGGCTTGAGGTTGCATAAGTGCTTTAGAGCAGTTGGGATGGTCGGTTCATATGCCATCAATCTTGTGGCGACCGAGGCCATGGCCGGCTCGGCGCGGCGCGGCTCACAATGTAATCAATACGCTGCTACACGACGCGTTGTTCACAACGAAGGCTCATCGCCTCAATGGTTGGAGGAAGACAAGTTGTTTGTAGACAGGGAGGGGGCCTTGACCACGCTAAGAGACATCAATTATAGCGTGGTGCGCTGAGTCAACTGTCTATACAAGGTGGTCGGCTGGATCGAGCTCTTCTAGAAGCCGCTAGCTGAACTTGTGATACCCAATGATTACCTGCGTGAAAAGTAAATGGGTTAGGTTGAGACTCCAAGTGGAGAGTGTATGTAGTAGTGGAAGACAATTTTCCCCACGAGGGGTGACTCGAGGGTTTAATATCGAACTCTCGGGGAACCAGTATTTCAGGTGTTATCTCCTTATCCTTCTCTTGAGAACCTGCAACGAAATAAATTGTTTTGTGCCCTCAACCTCACCAAGTGGTTGTCAAGCACAAGGTGTGAGAATGATAATAAAATAAATATGCAAACAGTAGTAAATATGCAATGATGGTAAAATAAATATGCAAGGATGATGGTAGTAATGATAAATGATATTTTTGGGTTTTTATGATGAATGCAAGATGTAAAAGTGTTTTTGTATTTTTGGATTTAATAATGGCAGCAAACAAAAGTGATGATAAAAGTGTTGGAAAGGTGTTTCTTATGATTAAAAATGGACCGGGGTTCATGGTTTCACAAATACACTCTCTCTTGATAACGTGGTAGACAATGGAACACTAAAATTAACATGAAAGATGGCAAGACATGGTTTGACAAGTTATTAATAATATGGGCATCACGTCCTAACATAGACATCTCAAGTATAAGTTGTTCTCTCTCTTATGCTCCACCAAGATGCGAACTAAATCATAACAACTAAATAATTAAGATAAATCAGAGTATAGCAATAAGTTCAATGACATGAAGTTAAAATAAGAACATGCTAGATCTAGTCATGGAGATAGTGGCCAAGGTCACATCCACTCTCCGGTAGCATGGTATTTTTGTTTATCCCTAGTGAGGCAACAAAGTAAGGTAGAAAACCCAAGTGGATCGCAGAACTTTCTCTCACGTTCACTGCACTAGCCACCCCCCGTTACTCCAACTAATCCACACGTTCCCCCTCACATGCTCTCATAAACATGCTTGATCATGACAAGTAAATAAGAACGGGGTACATAATATGCATCTACTTTCATAACTGAAACAAAACCATTACAATCTCAAACATGTATTAACTCATAATAAAGATCCACCACAAAGGAATTACATAGATGACCGTAATCATGTTCAGCAGCTCATACGGTACTAATTAGTGAAGCTCATTGAGAGGAGAGATACATAAGTTACTTCCACAAACCCATAGTCCAGGGGTGGACTACTCCTTCTTCATCATGGTGTCGGTGGAGATGTTGTTGGAGGGGAAGGAGACCACACCGGCAGCGCCCCGCCGGAGTTTTCCCCCTCCAATCTTCAGCTCCAGGTCTCTGTTTCGTGGTTTCTGTGTTTCGGCGGCGCTCCCTTTCGCGAAAGCCCTGGGGGGTCTATATATAGTCGTTTTTAGGTCAAGACGAAGCTTCGGGAAGAAAGATCGATGGCAGCGGAGGCCCGAGGGCCAGGATGGGGGACCCCACGCGGTCAGGGAATCTGGCCACGTGGGCCCACCCCATTTGGCCTTCTGGTCTCCGTTTCTTCGATTCCTTTGCGCCTACGTTTCGTTCCTTCCAAAAAAAAATGATCCCCGTAAAGTTTCAGGTCATTTGGACGTCGTTTGGGTCACTGAAACATCAAAATATAGAAAAAGGGGTTTTCTGACAGCGCAGGGTTAATTCCAGAAAAATGGGAAAGTTGTTAATTATCCCCAAAACTTAATATAAATCATGAATATAACCCTTATATGATGCAAATAACATGTAATAAAATGTAAAGTTCATGTATGCATTTTACATGCATCAACTTGTCGCCTTATCCATTAGGTTTGTTCCTTGCGTGACCTATAAAAGGTTTTTGCCGCAACCATGCCATAGCAAACCTATTTATACTAAACTCTTTTACTTATTTGGATTTTTCATAAGTTAATAAGTAGTTACTTTGTTTATAATGTGTGTCCGTTTAGTTGTGTACAACACAAAATTTAATTTTTTTTTTGCATTCTGAAATTAATTTTTCTTATGTTGTTGCAATTAATCTCCGATAGTCTCATAATTTTTTACTTACTTAATAAGCCTAACAAAAGATGGCACATCACTATCTTAGCAACTAACGTCACATGCAAACAGAAGTTATAATTTTTTTGTTGTTGTTGATAGATCTTTGGCTTATGGTAGTAATTTCTATTCTAGCAAATTAACCACGTAATTGTGTTGGTAATATTCAAATATTGTGTCTGCAGTTGTACAATTACATTTATAATAATATCAGTATGCATGCACGAAAATTATGTTAACTTTTGTAATATAGTTCAGGACATTACGCTCTCCTTCACGGGAATTATTTCTCTTGAAATCTAAGCAAATAAGATTACACAGAATCACATTTCCAACCTATTAATAGTACCGCTTTACATATACTATATTAGGTACATAGTGTTTGTTTCTAGAGCATACATGTATATTGAATATCATGATATTAATTAATTTGTATAGGAGATTGTCCAGTTTAGAAAAGAGAATTCTATATTTTGTGGGGTGGGTAAGTTTTGTCCCCATGATTTCTCTCTTCCAACACTCTTATGTTGGTTTTGGTGATATATTATTCTCTTAGGAGAAAAATTATTTTCGAAAATGAAAATTTTGAAAAAAAAACAAATCTTGAATTGGAACCAAATTTTGAATTTGAACAATGTTTGAAAATGAACAAATTTCCAATTTGCACAATTTTCAAAAATGGAAAAAATTGAGTTTGATCAATTTTTTAAAATGAACAAATTTCAAATTTGAACAATTTTCAAAAATAAACATATTTCAAATTTAAAAATTTCTAAAAATGTACAAATTTTGAATTTGAACAATTTTTGAAAATGAACAAGTTAGAATTTTAATAATTTTTAAAATGAACAAATTTCGAATTTGACTAATTTACAAAAATGAAAAAAATTCAAATTTAAACAATTTTTAAAATGAACAATTTTTGAATTTAAATTTTTCGTAAGAAAAAACGAAAATAAGAAACGAAAAGGAAAAGGAAAACAGAAGAAAAGGTACAACGGAAACTGAAAACGAAAATGAAAAAAAAAACAGAGAAGAAATAGAGAATAATAAAAGAAAAAATGCAAGATGGGTCGGCCCAGCAGCGGCGCGCGCCGCTGGGCGATATATATGATTTGGCAACCACAACAGACCGCCATCATAATTCATTAGTTTGGCTCTCGAGCTAAGATAGGACAGAGTTATTACAAATCAAATAACGCGAGAAAAAAACCCACGGATAATCATAAGTCAAAGGGAAATCGTATTGTAGGGTAGGTAGTGAAAGGCCACCCTCAAATAACCCTTCGAGCGCATGGCCGAGAAGCTTCCTCGAAGACGATGCTCCTATAGTATGCTTAATTAAGCGTGATCAGTAGACCATGTGCTACGAGACCAAATAGACATGCCAATTATCGAGTACGTGGTACCCGATCGACGTGATAAAATAGCAGAAATCATTATGAAAAATAGTACTAGCATGTAGTGTTTAGAACACGACGGAGAGGATCTTGCAAAGTTTCATAGCCCTTGAACGTGCCGGTTAATCAAGGAGACGCCGCAAGCGTGTACCGCCAGATCGCTCGTGAAACACACATGGATACCAAGGCTCCGCTTTAGGGTGTGTTTGGTTTTGGAACCAAGTGGAATGGAATGAAACCGTTCCGCACCTAGAGCTCATTCCTGTGTTTGGTTGAGAAGTGGAATGTAATTCACTGATTACTCAAAAGGGAATATTTCCCTTATATGCGGAATACATCCGTCTGACCGAATCGGTGGAACCAAGTGGAACGGCTCGCTAACGATGAAAGATAAACAAAATAATTATGTTTAGTCCCAAATTAATTGATTTTTAAAAACATGTTTAGGCTCAAACTAATCATGCTTAGTCTCAAATTAATTAAATTAAAAAAACATGTTTAGGCTCAAATTAATCATGTTTAGGCTCAAATTAATTGAATTTAAAAACATGTGGTGTTGTTACATTCCACCTTTTTGGAACCAACCAAACGTGAGAATGGAACGGTGGAATGGAATAGTACCATTCCATTCCATTTTACTCCACTTGATTCCAAAACCAAACACAGCCTTAGTGAACCAGTCCATCCAGCATATGCATGCGTCATGTGATCTCGTCACATCGTGTAGAAAAAGGCGCATTCTTGTTGAGGGGAACATGTGCATGTGAAAATAATCAGAGCCAAATGCGCGTGCATAAAATCGTATTATGGCAACGACGTCGATCGATCGTCATCCAATGTGTGGCAGTCACACCTAAAGTATCGTGTTATTCATGATTTTTCTGATGAAGTAAAATTGAGCACAGCTATATATCATCCACGCCTGATATAGAGTACATCTAAATATTCGGCAAGTGTATGGCACAATTTACGTGTGATCGATCTCTCTTATACTTGTACCGCAAAAACCTTAGGTCTTAGGTGGTCGAGTGTCCTTTTGACTTGAGCTTGTACAGATCATAATTCGCTTTGAGGTCACCTGCGTAGGTTATCTGAAAGTGACATTTGCTCCAGAATACAGAGGATTAGTCACGGTAGCCATCCCTCATTAGCTGCTCTAGTTAGAGATTGAGAGGCCGTTCGCGTACGTGCAGAATCCTCAGGGCGAGGGACGGACAAGCCGCAAGCGACGGCTCAAAGACAAGGGTGCTAGCTAGTTGCTGTTAACGTAGCAGCTGACTGCGAGAGATCACCTCCCCATTTGCCATTGCCATTGCCGTTGTCAAGCTGACGCTGCAACCCCGGTCTTTTAGCATCGCCCAGTGCGAAAAGGCCCTGGATTCCAAGGTTTCGCGACTCAAAAGTCCTAGCTTGCAATTCTAGCTCTCCTTGATTCGGAAAAAGCTGGTTCCCTTTTCCGACAGCCGGTAGTGCTGCAAGATCGATTCTGCTAGTTTATTCATGCGATCTATCATTAGTTGAGCCCGTAGGAACGTACGTGTGTTGGAATTTACTAGTATTTACTAGACCAAGATAAATTCAGAAATTGTCATTAGCACATTACTATATTTGTTAATTGGGAAAATTAATGAGTCATTGATTAATTAGTAACGGCCACGTTTATTACGGCCGTTTCTAATTCATTAACAGACACGGTTAATACAGCCGTTTCTGATTCACAAACACGTTTATTGTGACCGTTTTTAATTCATAAACGGACGTGTTTAATACGGCAGTTTCTAAATCATAAACGGACGCGTTTATGAGGGCTGCTTTGACTCCCAACCTGCACTATATAAAACTGAACCAAGTCAATTTTGGCACATATACGCAACACATGGTCTCGCACCACCGTTCCAAAACCTTGCGCCGCCGTCTTCCAAGTCTTCTCCATCCCGTTTTCCGGCGTGCACCGGTTGAAGGGACAGTAGGCCTCCGGAACCCCGCCTCTCGTGATCCTGTACGGGAGAGGGGCGATCAGTTTTTTGGGGAGCGCACTCGCGTGACTACTGGCATCGAGTTCTTCCCCAACGACGACTTCTTCCCCGACATCGGCAGCCTCTTCATCGACGACATGGACGACAACAGCAACACCAACGCTTCGGCTGCCGCTGCACCGTATGATTATTTGATCTTACTGTTTACGATACTGCTACAGTTTCTGCTTGTAGTAGTTGCTTTAGATTCGTTCTATTTATTTACTATTCAAGTAGATCGCATGATTAATATAATTCTGGTTATTCTAGTCATAAACTATTTACTGTTTTCGCGGATTAAATCAATAGCTAAATTGCTTATATATTCAACAATCCAAAAACCTGATTATAGCCAATTTGCTGCGCCTGGCTTTCTCGCGTCTATGAGGCCGTTTCCCTTCAAAGGGGTACAGTATAAACGGTGGCGCATGAGAGCAGTTTACTGGTTTCAAAACAGTAACTGCTATGCTGCCACCAAAGGCAAGCCGGAGGGCGATCTCAATGCTGAACAACTGGAAACTTTTGAGAAGCTCGATACCCTTTTCAAGGGTGCCCTTCTGAGTGTTCTTGACGACTCCATTGTGGATTCGTGTATGTCGTTTGATAACGACAAAGACATGTGGGATCCGCTCGAGGCCAAGTTTGGTGCCTCGGACGCTGGCAGCGAGCTGTACGTCATGGAGCAATTCTATGACTACAAGATGACTGATGAGCGCTCTGTTGTACAGCAGGCTCATGAGATACAGTCACTCGCTAAGGAACTTGAGCACTTTAAGTGTAATTTACCGGACAAGTTTGTTGCCGGTGGCATTATCGCCAAGCTTCCACCTTCGTGGAGCAATTTTGCTACTTCTCTGAAACACAAGAGACAAGAGTTTTCTGTTTCGGATCTCATTGGGTCGCTTGATGTTGAAGAGAAGGCGAGAGCAAAGGATACACGTGCTCGAGTTGCTGAGGCTGGTTCTAGTGCCCATGTGGTATAGAAGAAGAATTACCAGCCGCCCCACAAGACCAAGTTTAACAAGAACAAATCTGGGGGTGAAGGCAAGTCTGACGATAGGCACAAGCCTTCACAGTCTACCAACTTCAAGAAGAACAACAATAAGCCAAGGAAGGGAGCATGCCATGTTTGCGGTGATCCGAATCACTAGGCACCTCGCTGTCCTAACCGCCATGAGCTTCGCACATCGGAGAACAGCGGCAAGACTGCCAATGTTGTCATCGGCGACACTGAGATGAAGGAATCTGGGTACAGTATATTTCCTACCATTCTTTCAGTTTGTCACTCTCCTGAATGGTTGATTAACACTGGTGCCAATGTACATGTTTGTGCTGATGATTCCATGTTTTCTTCTTACCAGGTCACAGGGACTTCTCCCGTGCTGATGGGGAACAACTCACATGCTTCTGTTCGTGGTGTTGGTACGGTCGATCTGAAGTTTACTTCGGGGAAGACCGTGCGCCTGAAGAACGTTCATCATGTGCCCTCCATCAATAAAAATCTCGTTAGCGGATCTCTTCTGTGTCGAGATGGTTATAAGTTGGTTTTTGAGTCCAATAAAGTTGTAATATCTAAGTATGGGCAATTTATTGGTAAAGGCTATGAGTGCGGAGGCTTGTTCCGCCTATCTTTGTCAGATATTTGCACCAAAGTTATTAATCATATTTGTCACGAATTTGAATATAATGTTTGGCATTCACGACTTTGGCATATTAACTTTGGTTGCATGACGCGGCTAGCTGATTTGGATTTAATTCCGAAATTCACTACTGTCAAAGGTTCCAAGTGTCAAGTGTGTGTGCAAGCTAAGCAACCTCGCAAGTCTCATACGGCTGCGGAGGCAAGAGACTTGGCGCCACTGGAACTTATACATTCAGATCTTTGTGAGATGAATGGCGTGTTGACAAAAGGCGGAAAGAAATATTTCATGACGCTTATTGATGACTCCACTAGATATTGTTATGTGTATTTTCTGAAAGCAAAAGATGAGGCTTTAAACTACTTCAAAAACTATAAAGCTGAAGCAGAGAACCAACTTGATCGAAAGATTAAAAGGCTAAGGCCTGATCGTGGCGAAGAATATTTTTCCAATGAATTTGATTCGTTTTGTGCGGAACATGGTATAATACATGAGAGGACGCCTCCCTACTCGCCTCAGTCAAATGGAGTGGCTGAAAGAAAGAACCGAACTCTAACTGATTTGGTTAACGCCATGTTAGACACTTCGGGACTGTCTCAGGCATGGTGGGGGAGGCTCTATTGACAGCTTGTCATGTCCTAAACCGAGTTCCCATAAAAGATAAAACTATTTCTCCATTTGAGGAATGGGAAAGGAAAAAGTTGAAACTCTCTTACTTACGTACTTGGGGCTGTTTGGCGAAAGTCAATATTCCAATTCCCAAGAAGCGCAAGCTTGGACCAAAAACCGTGGATTGTGTTCTTCTGGGCTACGCTTTTCATAGCGTTGGTGATTGCGTGGATCACACGTTCGCTGGGAGAGCCCAAGAGGAAGGTATGAAGCAGTGTAGCAGCAGTTTCCCTCAGTATGAAACCAAGGTTTAATCGACCAGTAGGAGCAAGAAATCACTTCTGAAGGTTGTTGGTGGCGCCGTTACTCGATCACCAACGTGGAATCTACACACAACACAATCAAACTACTTTGCCCCAACGAAACTGTGAGGTTGTCAATCTCACCGGCTTGCTGAAAACAAAGGATTAAACGTATGGTGTGGAAAACAGTACTAAATTGCAGAGAATGAAAAGGAACAGTGTTTGCAGTTGGTTGTATTATCAGTGTAAAAGAATGGACCGGGGTCCACAGTTCACTAGCGGTGTCTCTCCATAACAGATAACTAACATGCTGGGTGAACAAATTACAGCTGGGCAATTGACAAAATATTGAGCGCATAACAACGCATATATATGACATGATGATTACTATGATATTCATGTGGGCATTACGACAAAATACATAGACCGTTATCCAACAAAGTCTATGACTAATAATCCACCGCCAGGTTGTCATACCGAGTTCCCCGTAGGTATTAAGTTGCAAGCAACGGATAATTGCATTAAGTAATGTGCGTAAAGTAAACAAATGCATTAGACCTAACGGCGTACCCTTAAGCTAAGCATCGGTTATTTTATTCCTAGTGGCAACAACACATCCACAATATTAGAAGTTATTGTCACTCTCCCAGATTACCGGAGACATGAACCCACTATCTAGCATAAATACTCACTCTTGGAGTTACAAGCATCTACTTGGCCAAATCATCTACGAGTAACGGAAAGCATGCAAGATCATAAATAACATATAAGATAGATTGATAATCAACTTGACATAGTATTCAATATTCATCGGATCCCAGCAAACACAACATGTAGCATTACAATAAGATGATCTTGATCATGATAGGCAGCTCACAAGATCTAAACATGATAGCATAAAGTGGAGAGACAACCATCTAGCTACTGCCATGGACCCGTAGTCCAAGGATGAACTACTCACGCATCACTCCGGAGGCAGGCATGGTGATGTAGAGCCCTCCGGTGATGATTCCCCTCTCCGCAGGGTGCCGGGAAGAGCTTCTGAACCCTCCCGAGCAAGGGTTGACGGCGGCGGCGTCTCTGGAACTTTTCGTGGATAATGGATCGGGTATCTAGGGTTTTCGCGTCGGGAGGAATAAATAGGCGAAAGGGCGGCGGCTGCGGAGCCACGAGGGCCCCACACCACCCCACGGCGCGGCAGGGGGGCCCGCGTGGCCCCATGGTGTGGGCGCCACGTGGCTCCCCTCTGTGTCTCCTCTGGACTCCGTCTTCGTGTTGGAAAAATAGGAGGTTCTGTCCAAGTTTCGTCCAATTCCGAGAATATTTCCAGACTAGCTTTTCTGGAATACAAAAACAGCAAAAAATAGGAACTGGCATTGTGTCATCTTGTTAAAAGGTTAGTCCCAGAAAATGCATAAAAATGCTATGAAGTGTATATAAAACATGTAACAATTGGTATAATATCAACATGGAACATCAGAAATTATAGATACGTTTGAGACGTATCAGTTGGTTATAGATTTTTGGTAGTCAAATCTGAGGTATCCGACATTGATGTTGGTACGATTATGGAGTCGAAGGATGTGACTTTCTTTGAGGATATCTTTCCCATGAAGGGTATGCCTAGCTCATCAAATCAGGAGATACCTAGCACATCTAGTCAGGAATTAGCTGTTATTCCTGAACCTACCATTTCGATAGAACACACTGATAACCCTGTGGAGGATGACAATGAAGCTCCTGTTAGGAGCAAGAGACAGAGGACTGCAAAGTCCTTTGGTGATGATTTCATTGTGTACCTTGTTGATGACACCCCTAGTACCATTTCAAAAGCCTATGCATCTATTGATGCTGACTACTGGAAGGAAGCTGTTCGTAGCGAGATGGATTCCAACTTGGCTAACGGAACCTGGGAAGTCACTGATCGTCCTTATGGGTGTAAACCTGTTGGATGTAAGTGGGTGTTCAAGAAAAAGCTTAGGCCTGATGATACTATTGAGAAGTACAAGGCGCGGCTTGTGGCCAAGGGTTATACCCAGAAAGAAGGTGAAGACTTCTTTGATACTTACTCACATGTGGCTAGACTGACCACGATTCGAGTGCTACTTTCATTGGATGCCTCGCATGGGCTTCTCGTTCATCAAATGGACATGAAGACAGCTTTCCTAAATGGAGAGTTAGACGAGGAAATTTACATGGATCAGCCCGATGGTTTTGTAGTACCTGGTCAGGAAGCAAAGGTGTGCAAGTTGTTGAAGTCCTTATATGGCCTTAAGCAAGCTCCTAAGCAATGACACGAAAAGTTTGAAAGAACTTTAACTGCTGCGGGTTTCATTATAAACGAATCTGACAAATGTGTGTAATATCGCTATGGTGGGGGCGAGGCAGTTATTCTCTGTCTGTATGTCGATGACATACTGATCTTTGGAACCAACCTTGATCTAATCAAGGAGGTTAAGGATTTCTTATCTCGTTGCTTTGAGATGAAGGATCTAGGAGTAGCCAATGTTATCTTGAACATCAAGCTGCTGAGAGATGGTGATGGTGGGATTACACTGCTTCAGTCTCACTATGTGGAAAAGGTCTTGAGTCGATTCGGGTATGACGACTGTAAGCCTTCTCTGACACCATATGATCCTAGTGTGTTGCTTCGAAAGAATCAACAGACTGCTAGAGATCAACTGAGATATTCTCAGATTATTGGCTCGCTTATGTATTTGGCATGTGCCACGAGGCCTGACATCTCTTTTGCTGTGAGTAAGTTGAGCCGGTTTGTTTCTAATCCGGGAGATGATCATTGGCATGCGCTCGAGAGAGTTATGCGTTATTTAAAAGGCACTGTGAGCTATGGAATTCACTACTCTGGATACCCGAGGGTACTGGAGGGTTATAGTGATTCAAATTGGATATCTGCTGCTGATGAGATTAAGGCCACGAGTGGTTATGTGTTTACACTCGGTGGTGGAGCTGTTTCCTGGAAGTCTTGCAAGCAGACCATCTTAACGAGGTCAACTATGGAAGCAGAACTCACAGCGTTGGACACAGCCACTGTTGAAGCAGAGTGGCTTTGAGAGCTTTTGATGGACTTACCTGTGGTTGAAAAACCAATACCCGCTATCCTTATGAACTGTGATAATCAAACTGTGATACACAAGATTAAAAGTTCTAAGGATAATATGAAGTCATCAAGGCATGTGAAGAGGAGATTGAAATCTATCCGAAAATTAAAGAACTCCGGAGTCATTGCGTTGGATTATATCCAAACGTCTAAGAATTTGACAGATCCCTTCACAAAGGGTTTATCACGTAATGTGATAGATAGTGCATCGAGTGAGATGGGTTTGAGACCCACGGTATGAGTTGTCCACAGTGGTAACCTACTATATGTGATCGGAGATCCCGTGAATTAGAAGTGGGAGACAAGCTGTTGGGCAGCTGAGAGGAGAGTATCCTTATATTATATTTCCCACTCCATGAAGATGCAATACTCTTCTATTCTGTATGGCAGGTTGATATTTATCTTAATGTATTCCAAGTGGTTTACTTTTATAAGCGGAGATGTTGTCCTGCAGAGCATCTCTTGAGGAATACACCTATATGAGTCTGACTGTTAAACGTCGCAGTCCGTGAGAGTTGGGTGCTCTTTAATAAACTCATGAAAGGTCTTGGAGTATGACGCATAAGTTCCACCCGCGGGGAAGTCTTGCGGCAGCTCAGTATTGGTCAAGGGTTTGGGTGAAACTAAGTCGCAGCAAACTAGTGTAGCATAAGTTTTTAAGTGGAAGTTTAACTTAACAGTCTCCACTGAGTACCGGTATATAAAACAATGTTTTGGAACTGAATGATGAGATATGAGCCAATGAGACTTTGTGGGGGATTGTTGGAATTTACTAATATTTACTAGCCAAGATAAATTCAGAAATTCTCATTGGCACATTATTATATTTTGTTAATTAGAAAAATTAATGAGTCATTGATTAATTAGTAACGGTCACGTTTATTACAGCCGTTTCTAATTCATTAACAGACACGGTTAATACAGCCGTTTCTGATTCACAAACACGTTTATTGTGACCGTTTTTAATTCATAAACGGACATGTTTAATACGGCAGTTTCTAAATCATAAACGGACGCGTTTGTGAGGGCTGCTTTGACTCCCAACCTGCACTATATAAAACCGAACCAAGACAATTTTGACACATATACGCAACACATGGTCTCGCACCACCGTTCCAAAACCTTGCGCCGCCGTCTTCCAAGTCTTCTCCATCCCGTCTTCCGGCGTGCACCGATTGAAGGGACAGTAGGCTTCCGGAACCCCGCCTCTTGTGATCCTGTATGGGAGAGGGGCGATCAGGTTTTTGGGGAGCGCACTCGTGCGACTACTGGCATCGAGTTCTTCCCCAACGACGACTTCTTCCCCGACATCGGCAGCCTCTTCATCGACGACATGGGCGACAACAGCAACGCCAACGCTTCGGCTGCCGCTGCACCGTATGATTACTTGATCTTCCTGTTTACGATACTGCTACAGTTTCTGCTTGTAGTAGTTGCTTTAGATTCGTTCTATTTATCTACTATTCAAGTAGATCGCATGATTAGTATAATTCTGGTTATTCTAGTTACTGTTTTCGCGGATTGAATCAATAGCTAAATTGCTTACATATTCAACAACGTGTACGTACGAATCGAGAAAGAGACGGCAACAGTGCGAGATCGAGCAATTCAGTTGCTGTTCGAGCAACTTCTGTGCTTTGTCTTGAACTGTTCTGAGCCGACTTCCCGCGCACCATTCTGAGACAGGCTCTTCGTTATTTTTTTTCTGCTGTCAAATCGGAGAGGTAAACCTCAACAAACAAACTGGCAACGGATAAGTCCAGGCCTTGGAACGTATGTTTTTTTTACTCGAACCATATGCGATTTTATATCCTTTATTTGTCTCCAAGTCCCAGAGCTAGTTGTAATTTTATATCATTCATATGCGATTTTATATCCCCCATATGCAAAAGGACCGGATGTGGTCAACTGCATCAGCATCCAGCCGACGTAACCGAGCTCCAAAACCAGCAAAAGGACCGGATGTGGTCACCTGCATCAGCATCCTGTCACTGGTACTAGGGCAGAGGGATAGCCTAAACAAGTTTTTAGAATAACTGCAGGAGAGCTGCTGTATTAATTGCGCTAGAAGGAGTTTTACAAAGGGTTACAAGCAGGTTTTAGAACCTTGCCCATTAAAGGACAAGTTCATTCAGCCTGGATCAAAAGGTGTTCCCCCTACTTGAGCACATAAAGGGATAGGTGCTCCAGCTAAACTCCACGCAGCGGCCTCCTCTTTGATTTTCACAGTGAGTGCAGCAGTTTCTAAAGATGTTTGCTTGAAGATCCTACGGTTTCGCTCATTCCAAATTTCCCAGCACACGAGCTTTGCTAGAGTACGAGCCAGCTTACGCTGCTCCTTGGAGCCGGTGTCAACCGTGCTTCTGTACCAATCTTGAATGGACAGTCCTTTGTTAGTCCATGACAACGGCCGCAGCTTACTGGCGTTGAAGGAAGCAGCCACATTCTCCCAAATGTCCAGCACGTATGGGCATTCCATGAACAAGTGTTGCGCCGTTTCCAGATTACGGCGGCAGAGGGGGCAGAAATATTCATTAGGCCATTGTCGGAGTATCAGCTTGTCGGCGGTCAGGACACTGTTTAGCATTAACGACCAAACGAAGAATTTGCATCTAGCCGGCGCCCACCCTTTCCAAACGATTTGTTTGAAATCAGTGCGGATGGAGGCAGCAAAGTGCATCTGATATGCCGAGTGTGCGGAGTAGAATTCATTTTTGCCGAATGTCCACACAATTGCGTCTGGCTCGTCCGTTAGTTGTACTTGATCGATGAGCTCCGCTAGCTGGATGAACTGTGGCATGTTGTCCTCCGTGAGGTTGAATCGGAGGTCATTAATCCACTTTAGTTGCGAGAGCGCGTCCTTAACAGTCCTGTTTTTTCTGATGGATGCTTTGTAAATATCAGGAGCGATATCGCATGGTCTCAGGTCATGCAGCCAATGATCTGTCCAGAACGATGCAATCTCCCCATTCCCAATGGTGATCTTGGTCGCCGCCGCGAACAAGGCACGATCCGTCTTGGAACAGGGCAGTGGCATGGAGGCCCAAGGTTTGTTGGGGCAAGTCCATTTCTTCCAAAGCCATCGAAGCCTGAGTGCCCGCCCAAAACTGTCGATGTCGTGGACACCCAAACCGCCCAGGTCCTTCGGTCTGCATACTTTTTTCCAGCTAACACGACATTTGCCTCCATTGCAACTCACTTCGCCAGCCCACAGCCACGCCCGTCGACGTTTGTCGAACTCTTTTTTTACCCAAGCTGGCATCTCATTAATCGTCATCATGTATACCGGAAGAGAAGACAACACGGAATTGAGCAGCTCAAGCCTCCCAGCCTTGCTCATCAGCCGTGCCTTCCAAGTTGCTAAGTATTTGTCAATTTTGTCTAACAAAGCCTGCCAGTCCGCTTTGCGTAGCTTAGTGATGGAAAGTGGCAGCCCCAGATATGTACATGGAAATTCCTTGATCGGAATGCCAAGGTTTTGGAGCCATCCATGCACATCCAGATTACCGCACCGGATCAAGGTGGCCGAGCTCTTTGCGAGGTTTGTGATCAGGCCGGTGGCCGCTCCGAAGGCATCAAGAATTAGGCGCAGTCCACTGAAGTCCCCAGCAGTAGGGTTGATGAAAAGCGCGACGTCGTCGGCGTACAGGGAAGCACGGTATATGCACTGTTTTCCTTTGAGCTTGGACAGAATGTCGGCATCTGTAGCTAGGTGCAGCAGTCGGTGGAAGGGCTCCATGGCGAGATCGAAAAGGAAAGGCGACAAGGAGTCTCCCTGTCGCAATCCTCTATGGTGCTCAACCGATGAACCTGCGACGCCATTGATTAGTGGCCGAGATGTAGCAGTTCTGAACAGTAATGCCAGCCAATCTCGCCACCGTGTCGGGAAGCCGCGGGCCTCGAGCATATCCATCAGATATGACCAAGACACAGTGTCAAAAGCCTTGGCTATATCTAGTTTGAGCAAAACAGCAGGCTTCTTTGTTCGATGGAAGTACTTAGCCGTGCTTTGAACGTAGAGGAAGTTGTCTTGTATGTTTCTTCCAGAAATGAACGCGCTTTGGCATGGCGAGATGAGCTCTTCCATCTTCGGCTTGAGCCTTGAAGCTAGGATCTTGGTGACAAGTTTAGCAAAGGCATGAATCAGGCTGATCGGCCGGTAGTGAGTGATCTGAGTTGGCTCCTCAATCTTTGGCAGGAAGACGTAGAACGCAGTGTTGAGGTTTTTAAAGGAGATGTCGTTGAGATTGTAAAACTGACGGAGAGCACGCAGTAAGTCATCCTTGATCACCGTCCAGGCTGACTTGAAGAACCCGCCGGAGAAGCCGTCAGGGCCTGGTGCTTTGTCCGTTGCAGAGTCAAAGACTGCCGTTTTAAGCTCCTCCATCGTGAATTGTGAGTCCAAATCAGATAGATCCACTCTGGGAAGATCAAGCTTCTGCCAATCAAACCGTTGGGTGCACGGAACGTTTGTTCCGATCACCGAGGTTAGGTGCTGGCTGACAACTTCTTCGATTTCAGTAGGGGTAACCGCGATGCCTGCAGTCGACACCAAGGACTGGATTCGGGTTTTCTGACGACGATGGGAGGCACGCAAGTGAAAGTACCTGGTGTTTGCATCCCCAAGTTGCAGCCATTTAATTCTGGCTCGTTGGCGGGCTTTGATTTTGTTCAGGACAGCCAGGCCCACAGCCCTAGCTTTCAGCGCATTTCGCAACTCCCTTTCGGCCTCCGAGAGCTGCCTTGTTTCTTGGGCTGCATCCAACCGAAGCATGATTTCCTGGCCCACTAACATTTGCTTACGAATGTCACCAACATAATTTTTGGCCCAAAAGAGAGGTGCTTAGCAAGCCGACGCAGTTTGCAGTCAAGGATGGCGAAGTCATTAGTTAGCGTGCAGGGGGAGTTCCAAGATTGCTCAACAACAGTGCTGTATCCGGCGAGGAGAGGCCAGTAACTTTCAAACCGAAAACGCCGCGGGGCTCGGACAGCAATGTCCTGGACAAGGAGGAGAGGGCAGTGGTCTGACATGGACGAGGCTTGGGGAAGCAATTTGGGAGCAGGGAACAGCTCGAGCCAATCAATGTTAGCAAAGGCTCGGTCGAGGCGGCATAATGTCGGGTCAATTTGCTCGTTGCTCCAAGTGTAACGACGGCCAACAAGTTTAATTTCTTTTAGTGAGCTGCGATCAAGCGCCGCTTTGAATCTTGTCATCCATCGCCTATTTACTCTTGGTTTGTTCTTGTCCTGATCGTGAAGAATTAGGTTGAAGTCGCCACAAATAATCCATGACCCCGTCGTGGCATCGTGGATGGAGATGATTTCATCTAGGAAGGCTTGCTTGCGATCGTCGTCTGACGGTCCGTAGACAGTGGTGAGAGTCCATGTGCTAGTAGTGTTGTGCTCGCGGAAAACCGCTGTGACGGAGAAGTTTCTGACTACAATGTCGACAACGTCAAAACAGTCTTGCCAAAACATCAGAACTCCGCCCCTAGTGCCATCAGCTGGAAGTTCGGCGAAGCCGTTGAAGCTAGGTCCAGCAATTTCTAAGCGATCAGCGAGAGTCAGAGGTCCGATCTTGGACTCCTGGAGACACATGATTGAGCAGCCCGTGGAGATAGCCAGATCCCGCACGACCGCCCGTCGGGCGCGGTCGTTAAGCCCTCTGACGTTCCAGTTTAGAAGCTTAAGGCTTGCTAACATGACGAAGATTTCGACAGACACACGAAGGTGTCGCAGAGCAGCCGAATGTGCTTGCAATTTCTTGAGCCGACAGACAGTCTAGAGGACGATGCATCCCTTGCATAAGGCAGAGAGGCGGCCGCGGGCTGTTTAGCCGGCTACAGGTAATGGCTGAACAGATCGACGGCAGAGCTAAGGCGAAGCAAAGAAGAATAGCTAACTGATACAAATCTCCCAGCTTGTCAAGCCGAGAGAAGCACGAGCAGGCCAGAGTACCACCCATGGCAGGCATAATTGGAGTTGCACTAATCATGGAAACTTGACGACGCTTAGCGGACATGCTGCCTAGGCGCGCGTGTCGCGCAGCAGCTCCTGTAACTCGCTGTCCGGCAAGACAAACTCCGGCCTCCCCGTGGCGCCGGTAACAACAGCCAATTTCTGAACTTCATGGTTGCTGACGTTGAAATCGAAACGCTTGAGGTATGTGGCAAGGATCTCCTCGGTGAACTCGTCCTCTCTCTTGATCAGACCCAGCGCCATGCATGCGCTGGCCTGAGCTCGCCGCGATGCCCGCATGGAGGATGTCTTCGTCGCTGGCCTCTCGCTGCGTCTTGCTGGCGTGGCTAGGGATAGCAGCTTCTTGGCCCCTTCCTTGATCTTCTTCTGACTAGCATTGGTAGGAAACCCAAGCAAGGATTGGGAGACCATGCCCATGACCTTGCTCATCATGGTCGTCTTGTGGTCGACCTCAAGGGAGCTCACCATGCTGGTAACCTCATCAAGTGCGCCCTGGCCGCAGAGGTTTGCCTCTCGAAGCACATCCAAAGCATTGGACTGCAAAGTGACATGGTAAAGAGTCTCGTCATCAACATCATCAGAGGAGGAGTCTTCTGCTGCAACCGCCTGGGGTGGGCAAATAACATGATGCAGCTGCCATCCTGGGCTTGCCGGGCTGCAAACTGGAACTTCGAGCACTGTTTTCTCCGACGGCAGCTGGTCGCCTGATCCCTGTTCGTACTGCTGGTATCCAGGCCCAAAAAGACGCTCCTCCGATGCAAGCTGTGCCAACTGCGGCTGCGTCATGGGCTGCAGCTCAACATAGGGCCCAGCAGTTGGCCCATCGAGCCAGGCGCCGTTCCAGGCCTGGATCGCCGCCAAGTTTGGGTCATGGCTGCCCGAGCGTTCTCCGAATAGCCCGGCCCAGACATGCTCATCCGCTAGCTGCTCTGCGTCCATGTTTGCCAGCGTTTGAGCTGGCGAGGGGGAGCTGAGGTAGCAGGCCTGGGGCAGCTGGAGGCCGTCTACAGGCAGGATGTTGGCCGACCATGCGTCGGCGCTGGCGATAGCATCTGTTCTCTTGGGGGATAGCTGGTCCCAGGCGATGAGAGGCGAGGCCGGCGGCGATTTGCCGTCGAAAACCGAAGCCGGCATGTCCATCTCAGTGGAGCAGAGGGTGTAGTGAACCCCTCCCTCATCCGCAAGCTGCGGCAGTCGAGGCGGCGAGACCTGCATCGGGCTTCCGAGGTACAGGTGGCGTGGGGAGCCGATTGGCGGCGACGGGGTGCCGCCCATGGCGAGGCTGCCGGTTGGAGTGCAGGATCTGCTTCGTCCATCACGACCATGGCGACGAGGCGGCTGCTGGTTAACTGCAGGAAGAATCATCGGAGCCTGCAGCTGAGGCTGGACCATCTCCTGAATGCGGCGATCATGAGAAGGTTTGTTGGACGGGCTACGCGGCCTCCTGTCAGAGGAGAGCACTGTCTCCGCAGCAGCGTACCTCCTCCTCTCCGGCGACCTGCTAGGCCGCCGGTCGTGCCGAACATTGCGCGGCACCCGACGCTCCGGTTCTCGATGGTAGGCGTCGCCATCTCCACTGCTATCATCATCCCGCCTGCCACTGCGCCTGTGATCATCACGCCGACTGCCACGGTCCCTGCGGCGCTCATCACGGCGCTCATCATGTTCATCCCGATCCTCATCATCATTGTGGTGATTGGATGGACCAAGGCGGTCGCGCGCCGACCTGCGACGCGGCGGAGGCGTACCATCCTTGACCCCGAACTCCCAATCATGGCGATAGACGCGCGGCCACTCCCGATCGCGCCGTCGCCTAGCCGAGCTGTCATCTATCGGGGAGTAGTCCTTGACCTTGTCCAGGTGGATCAGGATTCTGAACAGAGGACCAACACGGCCTTCTTCTGCAGGTGTGCCTTCCGCCACCGCCGCACGGTCGCCCTCCGGCCTGTTTAGGATTGTGTGCGGCTTGACTCGAGGGATGAGGTCAGGATCCGGCGACCAGACCCAGGCGAACAAAGCTGCCGTGTTGTCGCGGAGCAGAGAACGGCGCTCAATGCGGTCGAGCTCGCATTTGCCGCCCAGCACGGCCTTGACCGTGCTCTCATCATCCCAGGCACAGAGCGGCATGTCTTCGATCGCGACCCGGCAGTAGAAGCGCCACGTTTGTGGGTTCCCACGCTCGATGGGGGACCAGGAGCGCAGCGCCATGCTCCCTCGCCGGAGCGGCACCGTCCCCCGCTGGTAGGCCAGGTCACGCTGCCAAGGGTGCGTGAACCGGACAAGGAAGTCGTCGGGGTAGAACGCCGAGACGTGGATGTCCGCCCACGGAAACTGCAGTGCTTCCTGCAGTGCCTTGGCGATGGAACGAGTGCTGATGTTGAGGCGTGGATCCGAGATGAGGATGGCGAGGTGAGTGCGGCGCATCTCATAGGTCGCCGCCTCCATTGCCGGCGTGATGATGGAGTAGCTGTGCTCCTCAAGCGGGCGTCTGGACGGGTGTCCCGGCGGGACGTCCATGCGTGGCCGCCTAGCAGGCTGCGGCGCAGCACGGGCAGGCGGAGGAGGACGGGGCGCGGTGTCTTTCTGGAAGTGTTTCTTGGATGGACAGTTGCGAGCGAGATGCCCAGGCAGCCGGCACTCGAGGCAATGAACAGAGCCGTGGCAATGGCGTACGAAGTGCTCTGGAGATAAGCAACGGAAGCACACGCCTTTGAATCGTACGGCCTCCATGGCTGCAGAGCTGCTTGAATTCGCCTGACGACGGGCAGAGGACGAGGCTCCGGAAGGGGAAGGATTAACCTTCCTCCACCAGAATTTGGGTCTCACCACTTGCCACTTCTGAGCGCGGTCTTCCATGATCTTTCCATTAAACGCCAGCGGAGATTGAGGAGGAACAATAACTGACCGCAACCGGGGAGCGGCGACCTGGATTGGCACCGCAGAGGCAAGGATTTGTTTTTCCTTGTCCAGATCAGCGAGAGTCCTCGGGACGACGCCCGGCCCGAGGGGAGGGGGCGGCGGCAGCAACGCCGGCCCGCAGATCTGCAGCTTGCTTGAGCTGGCACCGGTCTTCGTCCACGAGCTCGCCAGCAGCTCCGCCGTGAAGGAGCCGAAGACCAGCTCGGGCCCAGCTGCGGCAGGGGACGGCGGCGCGGCAGCCGCAAGAAGGGGGCAGGTAGGGGACGGGGTGGCCGCCCCGGCCTGGAGCGGCCGGAGCACGTGGGGGTGGCTCTCTTCCTCACTCATTTTTGGCGGTTCAGTTTAAGTGAGAATAAGAGCTAGTGATGCATGTAGCCTAAACAAGTTAACGAATTTGGTTTGCAATTTGGAGAAAGCTAGAGAGATCGAGCCAGCTAGAGAGCTGTACATAACGTACAGAGAAAGCTTTGTTATCTTTCTGTATTTCCAGCTACTCTCATCACACAAGGAAGGATCAGGTTAGCTTTTCGTAGCTACCATTTGGCATTTTCCTGTTGGATTTTGCCCGTGTTTCTCATGTTGACCACAACCCACAAAGTCCCTCGAGATATTTCGTGGCAATAATAGTAAGTAAACAACCAACAGGTAGTGACATATCACCTATGCTTTTGCCTTGACTACGATTCGACATATTTTTTGATTTTAGCAAAATGAAAGGTTCTTCCAATTTGCGAAGTGTTTGAACTCCCATTAGACGTTTACCAAAAAATTATACACTACCTTTTTTTAAACACCACATGGGGAAAAAACACGTGGTAGAAAAAAATGTAATGCCCCCGTGGATCAGTCTTTGTCGTAGAAACTTGAGTGAGTATGTGTAGTAGAGGTGAAGGGAGCATACGTCTATATCAGGCTATGGTGCACATGCACCAGGGTAGAAATTGTTTTATCAACCACTTAGGCCATAAATTTATGCTATAAATTAGGTTAATCCAAGAATCCAGTAAAGTAGCTCAACCAACATCAATGTCACCCATTTTGAGTTCAGTTTGCTTACGTACACCTGGTCAATTTTCCTCTAGCGCACATTTGCCCCTGGTCTATGTTGTACTAGGTGTTTGTAAAAAAGATGCTCTCTAGAACCCCTCTTGCGTAATTCGTACAAGATCATGTGCCACGACTCTGCACGCATCAGATGTGACGAGATGCCATAATAAATTCATTAGCAAAAACTTGAACAATTCGACAAACTCATTAATGTTTCAATGGAATATGATATTTCTATCAACGGCGAAGAGCCAATGGTAAGTCTGTTAACCTTTATGCTCTTCCCTCCCCCACCAGTCTTAGTAGAAGTTGTGTGATCATGTGTGGTACCGGTGTATGTGTGTGTACTTAGTAGGGTTGTCATGGAGCACACACACAAGGGTAGAACTTTTTTTATCATCTACATAGGTCATAAAGTTGTGTCATAAATTAGGTTATCCAATAATCCAGTAAAGTGTGGTCCAACAAGCATGAAAGTCGACCAGGACTAGCCCTTGGTGGCTGCGTTGATATAGTAGAAATTCACCTTGGTGAGAATTCCCGAATTCTGCCACCGACAAGGGTCAAATCCGGGTCACTGGGTGCGCCACTGCGACCCAAGCCACTAGCTATTGCCACGTTCTCAACAAGCATCAATGTAACCTACTTTTTCGGTCGGCTTGTCTTTTTTGTACTAGGTGTTTTGCAAAAAAAATATGTTTTCTAGAACTGCTCTTCTTGTGTAATTTGCACAAGATCATGTGTGAGGACTCGCAATCGGACCATAGGATGTGAATTGGCGCTATTATAATTCGTTGGCATGATCTTTTTTCAACTGGGCTACCCCCTCACCCCCCCCCCCCCCCCCCCCCCCCCCCCACCACCACATCCCCCCATCTTTCCATTTCTTGCTTGACGGAACTACAATGTCTTTTTTACACTTCATTGGCATGATCTTGATGAACGATGCGATAGACTAATTAAAAATCTAGAGAATGCGAGAAAGGGCCATGGATAACAAGCAAGTCAACGAAAAATCATTTTTCCGATATGGCCAGCCTCAAATAACCCCTTGGAGCTCATGACAGGGAAGCTTCCCGAAACCAATACCCTTAATTTCCACAATCAACTTGGCTCTTCTTTTTGTCGCCTGCTCCTCAAAGTCTCCAATCACTTTAGTAGAGACGACAATAGACATGCCTTACATATGCATGCTTAATTAAGTAAGCTTGATTAACACATACCAATGATACCATGTGCTCAAAGTCCGGTCTAGACGTACCAATTAATGATCGAATGGTACGTGTGTACTCGACGATATCAATCCAAAGGAGAGCTTATTTATCAGGAAAAATAATACGGAGTACTAGCTAGCGTGGATTGCTTGCAATGCAACGAAGAAAAGGATCTCGCAAAGCTCCACATATAGGCTTGGTTTCTCTCTCTCGTGGAGAAAATTGCACACAACATCAATGTTTGGTGACAAAGTTGCAAAGAACACATAATCAAAACAACTTTTGCGGCTAACCCCAACTTATGGTGTAATATGTTGCGGCTAGCCTAAATAGATATCTTAGTGTACTTAACAACTACCTGACAAGTGGGGCTAGATTTTTATACCGTCTATCATAACGATACAACACTTTTAAAAATAGTGTACCATAATTATATGATAAAAATAGACGACATGTTTTTTCTATATTTTTTGAATGGTATCTAAAATTCAGATTAGCATTTAAAATATAACATATAAATATATAAACAATACAAGTACCATAATATATGATAAACCTGGCCCCACAAATAGCCGGGTCAGCCTGCTATAATTTAAAGTTTTTAAAAAATGTATCTAATTAAATGATATGTAGTGCAAAATCTCAATATGAAAAGCTTTGTGTTCTAGCATAGGCAAAAATGACAAAAGTGAGGAAATATTTTAGCACAATAATTCTTTTAATTATCATATAATTACGGTAACTATTTTCAAAAGTGTCGTATACGGTATAAAAATCTAGCCCGGCCCATTTGTCAGATACATTGTTAAGATCCATAAGACATCTATTTGGGCTAGCCGCAACATGTTACCCCAAAAGTTAGTATTATCCGCAAAAACTGTTTTGATTCTGTGGTTTGTACAACTTTGTTACCAAACATTGGTTTTGTGTGCAATTTTCTAGCCTCCGGAAGGGGTCAGTCAATAATGTTGGGAACCGGTCCATGCATGTCTCTCGCGTTGCCTGCATTACATGCGTGCGGCCGGCGTCACAAACCCGTACACAGTCTCATCACTTTCCATGTACTCCTTCAAAATAGATGACTTTCATTTATATATATACGGATATATATAGACATCTTTTAGTGTGTAAATATATACATATGTAGATATATGGAAGTCAAGTAATTTGGAACGGAGGGAATAGAAACAGAAGGTGTATTCTTGTCTAGGGAGAGAACATGTGAAAGTGATTAGAGATAAGGGAGGCGAAAAATACAAATGCAACTGCATGAAAATAGTGTTCTGGCAATGGCATCGATGATCGATCGAACATCATCCGATGTGGCAGTCATGCACCGTCGCTATATCGTGTTATTCAAGATTGATGGAGTAAAAATGAGCACAGAGATGTAAAGTACATGTACATCTATTCGGTAAGTGTAGCATAATTCACATGTGATCGAACTGACCTGTCGTATGTACATGTACGGCAAACATGCTAGCTCTAGCTCGAGACACTCGATCGAGGAGCAAGAAGATTATGCTAGCAATTAATGGATCATCATCGGGCCGTACGGACAGACGTACTCGTCGAAGGGTGCTGATGTCGAGTCATCGAGCCAAGCGGAGCTAGCAAATCTTTTCATGGATTCTACGCGAAGGTATTGTAGAGGCCCTGCTGCGGCCTGGCGTTGGCGTGATCGCCGGCCCACATCTCCGCCATGTTGGGGAAGTAGCACGCCGCCTCCGAGAGCTCCAAGCCGGCAACGGAGGCCTTGTCGTCCTGCATCAGCCCGCCGAAGAGCAGGTCGCCGTAAGCGCTGAGGTCGGCGAGGAACGCGTCGTCCAAAAGCGTGATGGTGGCCGCGGTCGGCACGGGCGCGAGCTCGGCTTCCGGCCGCGGCGGCGGCGCGTCCATGCGTGCGTGCCCATGCATGGACTGTGGCGGCTGGTACATGGCGGCGAAGCACATGTCGCCTCCTGACGAGCTGGTGTCGACGGAGGAAGAGGCCGACGCAGACGGCGAGAGCGCCGCGGGCTGCGAGGACGCGCGTTGGGTCCAGGGCAGCTGGGCAGTGCCAGTAGGCGGCGTCGAGGCGCGGAGAAGGCTCCGTGGTACTTTTTCTTGAGCTTGGTGTTCCAGTAGTTCTTGACGTCGTTGTCGGTGCGGCCGGGGAGCTTGGAGGCGATGATGGACCACCTGCTGCCGATGGAGGCGTAGAGGGAGCAGATGACGCGGTCCTCGTGGTCGGTGTAGCCGCCGTGCCTGATGTCCGGCCTCAGGTAGTTGAGCCACCGCAGGCGGCAGCTCTTGCCGCACCGGTTCAGCCCTGGATTAGCAGGAGCAAACAACTCGATCAGGAACGAGTCCTGGAAATTCACCGTGACACGATCGGCATCAGCTGCCACACAAACGGGCGCGTACCTGCTTTTTGCGGGAAGGCGATCCAGTTGCCGCCGATGCCATGTGCCCGGAAGTAGCTCCGCAGCTGCTCGTCCTCCTCCGGTGCCCACGGCCCCCGCTTCACCCTCTCCTTGTCGCAGCACGGCGCACGCCCCATTTATATCCTCGGTCGATCGATCAGACAAACCACGCACACGGCGGCGGACACAAGGTAAGGATCGTCGTCTGCTGCTTCTTCCGACGTACGGAGCCGTCAGTCTCACTCGCACCCACAGCAGCAAGGGGACAACTAATCAAGAAGCACGGAACTATTGGCTGACACTGTCTGCAGCACAAGTAGACGACTGACCGGCAGAGTCTTATAGCCGGCGGCCTTCTCGCGGGCGGTACGGTACGGCCAGCCGTCGCGATCGTATAGTTCAACGTCTCATCCCTGGTCTTACTCGTACCGTCCCGTCCGTATGTTGTTTACTTCCCCGTCGTTGTTCGGGGCTCCTTTCGACAAAGTAGCCGAGTTCGCCGTGGTTTCACACCAAGACTAACTTATTTTTGAGCAGAAGACTTTGCCAATTTCCATTAATTAAGGAGAGTTGGTACAGAAAAATGGAGAAACAAACGAAGACTATCGACTGGTCTTGGTCGTCCATGCACGCGGTCAATACCTTTGCTGCTAGGTATTTTTACTGCTAAATCATCGCTTCCCTTTGGAGCCAAGTAACTGGACTGTTGATCTTTGTCATTTTGGATTGAGAATTCTGGAGGGGTAATAGTCAACTGAAACCTGTGATATATTGTTTTCTGGATGCATTACTTCTGCTATTATTTGCCTCCAATTAAGTACCCCTGTTAAATTTCAAATTTTATGACAAATTTTGGTTGCACTTTTTGTCCGGAATTTCGCAGGAAAAAAATGCGAAACAAAATTCAAATCCTTGCTCTGGACAAAAAATTTAAATAGGCTTTCGCCCGGCATTACAGATAAAGCTCAAACGGCTGAACCTATACGAAATTGAGAGCAAATTCCCATACAAGCTTGTAAAAAAAATCTGAAAAGAAGGTGAGAGTGAGAACGCCACACACTCAGGGCCAAATAAAAAACCGAAGACACCACATGCCAACAGAAGGCAACCTAGATTACCGAACAGGAACGGAACTATGCCGCTTTGGGAAAGCACGGGACCCGAGGCACCATACCCACTAAGCTTTCGGCGGACAAGGCCGCATGCCCTCTCGCTCCGAGCAGTGGAGCACTTACCCCGACGCCCTCCGTACCCGAAACCAACCCCAACTACACAGACATGAGGGGAGCTCTACGGATCCCGCCCGAATCGGCGCAGAGAGAGCAATGCGGGTCCCAGGAGCGACACAAGTGTGTCTCATTTTTTTCATCCCCTCTTCTCTCTTGTGAGCGTTGTTCCAAAGTCACCCGCTCTTGACAAAACAACCGAGGTTCGCCGTGGTTCAACACGAAGACTATCTCATATTTTTGAGCAAAAGACTTGCCGATTTCCATTAACTAATGAAAGTTGGTATAGAAAAGTAGAAAGACACATGAAGACTATATCGCTTGGTCTTTGCATGCACGCAGGAAGACTAGCTTTGTTTTACTGCTAGTGTATTATAGCCCATGGCTTCCCTTTGGAGGCTTGGAGCCAAGTAGGCGGAAGAATGAACAGCCATTGTAGGAGTACTCGCTCCCCACGGCCCAAAAAAGACAGGGAAAAAAGATGAAGAAGAAAGGAGCACCAACCATTGCGCATTCACACTCCGAATTCAGCTCAGATTCCTCGCTGAAGCTCAAGTCCAAACGCTAGCGATCGAAGACAAAGCTGACCATCCCTAATTAAAGTGAGACTACCAGAAAGAATCGCCGTCCATAAGCGCTGTCCTTCTCGGGCCAAAACGCAGGGGAACCTTTCTTGCCGGAGAGGAAGCGATCACCATCATCAGACAGCCAACCAACCTTCCAGCTCCGCTGGTTTCGTCAACCTCTTTGACATGGATGGATGGATCGCCGCCTTTGCCTTTGCCAGCGCGTCCGGCGTCGTCGGGTTGCTGAGGTCGTATTATTCTGGAAGGACACCGCTGGAGTACATCGGAGCATCGATGCATTATATGCAGACGTGCACATGAGGAGGAGGAGGTTAGTTTGGCTGATGCTTTCTGTTTCGTCCTACGCACGGGTGGGTACGCTGGTCCAGCTCCGAAGAGCAGACGCGAGAATCATGACGGGGATGATTGAGTCGGCCGGGTGCTCTGACTTCTCGTAGTCGCTGGGGACAGACTTTGTTTCGCGGTTACGCGAGTGATCGATTGAGACCATCCCATGTGTTGTTCAGCTATTGGAATTGCGAACGTGGCATGTTAAGAAATGTTGTATCTGATCATGCGGTTGCTCTACTGCAAACTTGTGAACATGGTATGCTACCAAAGGTAAGGAAAGTATTTGAGTGACACTTAATCACTCATTGGTTTTGAGTGAAATATTGTAATTATCAGGGAATGACACTCAAGTTGTTAAAACATCGTTTCGTCACCATACAAGCAGGAAATAAATCACGGGCAAAAAAGAAGAAACATGTGGTGGATTCTCGGGATCAAAACACCACGGTTTCTCTAGTTTCGCTACGATCATCGCACTTCACATTGAAAATGGAGATGAAGCTAGTTTCTAAAAAAAAAATGGAGATGAAGCTGTGGAATTTCATTTCGCATACATAGTTCTGAAAGACACGAAAGAGAAACAAAAACCTAAAAACACCCCAAATGATGATCCATGGTTCCATCTCTTGTCTCTCTGGACCAAAATACTGTTGTGGACAAGAATAACCTGCATGAATGAAACCCCTAGCTCACTAGAGCCATGTTTCCTTTATCAAAGAAATGTAAAGTGGGTATTTTTGGATCAACTATTTTTTTTTTGAAACGGGGCAAAATGACTCGAAATTTTCATTTATTAAGAAGGAAGAGTTAACGGAAATTACATGGCTAAATCCATCACCTCCTCTAACACGGGAACATGCGTGTTACGGGAACTCCTGGTGAAAACAAAAACCCCCTACTCTCCCGGGATGAAGTTCGATCAACATTCTTTAATACTCACTTCGTTCACAGTAAGGCTTTTTTAGCTTGTCTTCGAAAATGCATGTATCAATATGTATTGAGTATGTAGATTCACTCATTTCGGATTACTACTAGAAGACTTTTTAGCTTTTCTTCGAAAATGCATGTTTCTATATGTATTTAGTCTGTAGATTCACTCATTTTGATCCGTATCTAGTCCAAATTAAAATATCTAAAATTTTCTTATAATAGTGAACCGAGGGAGTAATTTTAGATTACCATGTCAAGTGAGTGAGTGATTTTTCCCTAGTGAGTAGAGTGAGTGAGTTTGTCTCAGTAAGAAACTTCAACAGCCCAGCCCACGAAGAAACCCCAATATATATGTTCATTCGGCCCAAGCCAGGCCCAAACCCAAACCGAGCCAGCCAGGCGCCACCGGGCAACCAGGCTGTGCGCCATTCTCTGACCAGGGCAAGCTCTCCCTCGGATCTCGGTCTCGTCTCCTCCCTTTCCCCGTCCACTTTTGTCTTCCTCCCTCCTGCTCACCACCGGCCGGCAGCAGCCAGCGGTTGCTACCCCACCCCACCCCTCCTCCCTCTCACCGCCGTCGAGATCGGGGCGCGGAGATGACGGTGATCGACATCCTCACGCGGGTGGACGCCATCTGCAGCAAGTACGACAAGTACGACGTCGAGAAGCTCAACGGCGCCAACGTCGCCGGCGAGGACCCCTTCGCCCGCCTCTACGCATCCGTAGACGCCGAGATCTCCAACTGCGAGGAGGTACCCGCTCCACCCCGCTCTCTTATCGCCGCGCTGCTGCTCGCTGGTGGCGTCGATCTGAATCTGACCGGCTGTTGCTGTTGTTGTCGCAGAAAGCGGAGGCGGCGAAGCAGGAGAAGAACCGGGCCGCGGTGGTCGCGATCAACGCCGAGATCCGCCGCGCCAAGGCCAAGCTCGTCGAGGAGGACATGCCCAAGCTGCTGCGCCTCGCCGTCAAGAAGGTGAGCTGTGATCTCTGTACCGTATCCTCTAGATCTGCGAGTTTCGTGACGCTACGAGGACTCGCTGTCCATTTTTACTAGTTAATGACTGATTTGGTGGGACTAGAATGATTTGCAGAATTTCCTGGGAAGATATAATCTGGGACGTGGACTAGTTAGTAATAGACTGTGGTGAGGAATATAGGGATTTTCATGGGATTGGTACGATGATGTTTGTCTGCTGATTGTACAGCTGGAATTCTAAGCATATGAACCAAAATTTGACCGTTTTGTATGTTGCAATGGACTTTCCATTGTTTGTTGGTATAGATAATGGTTTGGCTGGCTTATGTACATCGATGCCCAGTTCAACCATCATCTGCATATGACCCGTATAAACCATATTGGGCCTAACCATCATCCGCAGCCGCTTGCCATTTCCAAATGTTGATACCGAGCAATTCAATCTTGTACTGCTGTTGTTTTGGAGTCTTATCTACTCCTTGCCCTGTCCCATGACCCATCCCTTTTTTGTTCAACTTGAGTACTTGACATGCCAGTACTAGTGACGTGCTATGCATATCACCCACATTTTTTCGGTTGATAACATGGTTTCTTGGTCATGCATTGTCTGCGCTAAGATTTGTGAGCTTATGCATGATCACTTAGTGCACTGGGTAAAGAATTACCTGGTTGGTTTTGCGTGTAAGCTTATTCTTTCTGTTATATATTCAGTTTCTTCTAGCACATGCGTCCATATGGTTTGGTTTTTTGTTCTGCATAATTTGGATAAGGTAGTACTTTGCTGGCTTTTTTTTTTTTTGAGTAAACAACCCATATAGACTTTGGCAGTATTAGTTCCAAAGATGTTGTGCATTGAGCGTTTGAGACACAGTTTATGTGTTCTCGTGAGAGAAAAAATCTGACGATTTTCTTCGCATTGTTGTGACAGGTCAAAGGGCTAACAAAGGAAGAACTTACGACCCGTAGTGAACTGGTTTCTGCCTTACCTGATAGAATTGAGGCAATACCAGATGGTAGCGCTACTGCGACAAAGAATAATGGAGGTTGGGGAGCCTCAGGATCCCGTCCCGGTGGAGGCATTAAGTTCGACTCTACTTCTGGTTAGTGACTCATTTATTGTAACACGCGAGTCATCTGTTACATATGATATTGGAAAGATCTGACCAAATTCCCTTTCCCCCCTCATGCACTGCCTGTTCAGACAGACACTAAGAAGCTTCGTTTCGTACATATTAGCTTAATCTATAACTTTGATGTCGGTGTAAAATTAGCCCTCCAAGTCTAGAAAGTACCCTATTCTTAAGGTCGCGACTCTTTTGTGCAAAATTTGGTTGGTTTTAATTTCCATGTGCACATGTTCATCCATTGTTCCAGCACTGACCTCTACTTTCTTTGTTAGCATTAATTGATGAAATATGTTAGCGTTATAAATTTGGAGAGCATGCATGTCACCATGCCTTAAGTTGTTTGACCAATAGATGGTGTAACTGTTTCCTCAATCACCTCGGGCACACGCCTTTATTAAAAAATTATTTATCCTTCATGGGTCACAAGCTGAACCTTTTTGTCTCCTCTTACCATGTGACACAGATGGGAACTTTGATGACGATTACTTTAAGGGAACCGAAGAGTCAAATAAGTTCCGTCAGGAATATGAGATGCGCAAAATGAAGCAGGTAAATTTTGATTCATTGAAATAATGTTTTCCATGTTTCATTTTGCGCTTCCACGATGTCAGAACTTATGTATAACCGGACCTCTTTTTGGCAATGATATTGTGCAGGATGAAGGTTTGGATATTATTGGTGAAGGCTGGCAACACTGAAAAACATGGCAGCTGATATGAATGAGGTTTCCTCCTTTGCTTCTTTTCTAGTTATATGATAATTATGTGTACTGTACTAAACTGCCGTGATCATCAGGAATTGGATAGGCAAGTTCCCTTGATGGATGAAATGGATGACAAGGTTGGTTCTCTAGCAACCATTACCTTTTTTTTGTCTGACAATTGCCTCAGCAATGCTTAATTTGTGAGAAAATGATGAATGCAGGTGGATAGAGCCAATGCAGACCTGAAGAATACCAACGTGAGACTAAAGCAGACTATTCTTCAGGTAAAGTTTACTCTTACGGTGGTGCTTTCCTGACTAATGATTTGTTAGTTTGGTGAGCTCATCATATCTACCTGTTTTCCGTCCTTTGCTTGTTTGTAGATGAGATCCAGTCGCAACTTCTGCATCGACATTGTCCTGCTCTGTGTGATACTTGGTATCGCCGCCTACCTCTACAAGTAAGTAAATTTCGTTGCCCAGACTGCCACATTTTCTAAATCGTGCAAGTTTGGTAGACCTCTCGCTAATTGCTTTGTTTCGTGACTTGTTGCGTCGCAGTGTGTTGAAAAAGTGAGGCGCAAAGCTGCACATTGGCTCCTCTGCGTGTCGCGACTTCTCATGAAGGGTTTCAGCCCAGTGTGCCAGGAGTGATTTCATCTGTGTGATACCATCATGGTGCTGTTAGACTATATGCTTGTTGAAGCAGTGAACATTGTGTGTGCGTGTGAATGGGATGACCTGGTGTCAGCTGTATGTATGATCGGGAGTAAATTTCGTAGCAATGAGTACAACAAGGTCATTCTTTTGTTCTAAACCTGCCCACGTGTATTTTTTTTCTGTCCCCCTCAGGCCTTTCTCTGAGTGAGTTCGTTGGCGTTGCTGTGAAACTGTCTGGCGAAAATACTAGTGCCTTTTATCTGAAAAAGTACCAGTGCCCGTTGCTTAAACTCGCATGACAAGATGTTGAACATCTCTAGCGTTCTGCACGTATTTTTGTTTTGTTTTGTTTTGAACTGACGTAAAACTGTTGTTGATTTGTGTCCTCGTTGTTTCTGATTCAGAGCGAGCTGTCTTTGGAAGGGCTCATTTGATTTATAGGATATTATTCTATAGAAAATATTCCATAAAAGCCTTGTAGTATAAATCTCATAGAAAAACAACATGAGTTCTGACATCATGGAAAATTTCTTCTCCCGCAATCAAAGAGAATCTCTTTTCCCATAATATTGAAGTATGCATATCCAAAAGATACTTTTGGATGAACCTGTAATACACTTTTATGATCATCTAGTCAAAAGTTACTGACGGTTGATACCCCAAGGTTTTTCCTGTACCAAGAAATAACATAATCTCATGTTATAAGAAATAGAATACTGGACAATATAACTTGGCTCTGTACATCAATCATTTTTCAATGACATGAACTCATTGTTAATTAGACAACTCCTTGTACATGGTTAGGAAACTGTAACCATCAATTAAACAACGAGCTAGTCTAATAGAGACTTACTAGGAACACTGGATTGTTTATGAAACCACACACATATCATGTTTCCAGCTAATACAATTATAACATAGAGCATAAACATTTATCATGAACATGGGAAATATGATAACAACAAATTTATTATGGGTTAGTTAGATAGGGAGAAAAATCTTATGCGACCAGGTCGCTACGTCCCGCACGGTGGACCAAGCTGTGCGTTTGCCACGTAGCAAAACGAATCTCAAAGCTTCTGGCCACTTATTCCCCAATTTCTATCAAATCCCTAATCCCACGAGGACAGCTCCTTCCTGCCCTTTTTCGTCTACCTGCTGCCGATTAGTCTTCCTGCCCTTTTTCGTCTTGCGACGGTGATGGATATCGACCTTGAAGACGACGGCATCCCGGCGGACGGCAATGGAGCGGACGTGGCGGCCAGTCCACCGGAACACACTCTACGCAGAGCTCCTCCCGTGGTGAGTACAATATAGATCTCCACTCTGATTCCCGTTGGTTTCATCCAAACCCTCTCTTGACTCAAATCATCCAAACTATCATGGATTATTCGCGTGCAGGCTGATAAACAAAATTCGTCATCTGAAAAAACTATTCCAAGAGTTGGGCTGTTCTTTCAATCTGAGGAAGAGGCATACAATTTCTATAATTCTTATGCTCAAGCTAATGGATTCAGCATTAGGAGGTGTCACAGAAAGTTCAGAGCAGATGGAACTTTAAGTTCTAGATATTTTGTTTGTAGCAAGTCAGGTCTGAAGCTTACTCATCCAACACACGTGACAAAGAAAGAACAGGCTACTTCCAGAACAGCTTGCATGGCTCGACTTCAATTCACCATCACTCGTGATGGCATTTGGAATGTTCAAAAGGCTATACTCGAGCACAATCATCAGCTAGTAAGTCCAGATAAGAGAAACATGCTTAGATCTCAGCGTCAACTCTTAGATGCTGACCGCCATATGATTAACCAAATGAGGACATCAGGAATTAGACAATCTGAAATATATGATTTCTGTGAGACATGGTATGGCAAAGATGCTGTACCCTTCTTGCAAATGGACTGCAACAACTACTTACGAAGTGAACGCATAAAGTATTTAGAATCAGAAGATGCCAAGACACTCCTTCATACACAACTGTGCCTTTTGGAGAATATCAGCCAGATTTTGTTCCACCTATCCATGGAGAGTTTACAAGACTGCTGTTTGAGGTTCATGGAGATGGCACAACACCAGCCGCTCGCCAATTGGATTTCGGCGAAGGTGCCAGTAGTACATCTGGATTCCAACTGTGATGTGTCATGTTGGTTTCTTAACGCTAGTTAGCTGGGCATGTCAGCTAAATATTGCTGCTACCTGAATATTGGTGAAAATACATTTTGCGTTATTTGTCAAATCTGAAAATTTTGGTACCTGAATATTGTTGCCTGAAACAGAATATGGTTATATTGTTGACTGAATATTGCTGCAAACATGTACATCCAATCATTCATACAATCGGAAGCACCTAATTCACTCCTCAGCTACATGAATTGAGTTTCTGACACTCGTATTGTGCTAACTGAAACACTAACAGTGGCACCCGTCGAACATACAAACAGATGTAGTCCAGGCAACAACATGGCCGGCGGGGGCTTAGTTGAGGCGGACCGTCAGCACCGCCGCGAGCGTAGGCGTCGAGGAGGGTGGCCGGGGGCTAGCTGGAGTGCCGGTGGCGCCGCGGGAGCTATGGCGTCATGAGGGAGCTGCGTCGCTGGGCGCGTTGAAGGGTGGCCGTGGCTAGCTTGAGCGCCATCGGGGCCGCGAGCGACGGCGTCGTGAAGGAACTGCGCCGTCGAGCGAGGTGGAGGTAGTTCATGGCTAGCTGGAGCGCCGCGCCGGCGCCGGCGCCGTCAACAAACAATGCCGTCGGGAAGAAATTGGTCCTCGTGAGATTAGGGATTTGATAGAAATTGGGGAATAAGTGGCCAAAAGCTTTGAGATTCGTTTTGCTACGTTGCAAACGCACAGCTTGGTCCACCGTGCGAGACGTAGCGACCTGGTCGCATAAGATTTTTCTCCTTAGATAGACGCCATTGCAATCCATGCCAAATCGAAAAATGCCACTGCAATTTCCAACTTTAAAAAATGCCACTTCAATTCTTGAATATTTCTACATATGCCCCTTTATTCATTTTAACTCAGTTATGGTCAAAAGTTTGACAAATATTCATCATGTATTTTTTTCCCGGCCAAAATTGCCCATGGCTTCATCTTCTCATCACCCGTTCATCTCCTCTGTTTCCCCCGACTCTGGCCAGATCCCGCCGTTGTCATTCCCTTCGGTCCGGCGCCCCGCACATCCAGCCGCCGCCGCCGTGCAACTGCCGCACTTGCACATGAACCCCGGGATGGAGGGCGGCACGGCAGGACCGTCGTGGTGGATATGTCTTCTGTCTGAATCCCCTCTTCCAAATCCCCGATGTGCTCCGCGATCTGGAGTCCCTGAGATACGTCGAACACATCTCCTCGTTGGTGGTCGAACCTGGAGCTCCCGGACATTAGCGGCGGCACTTCTCGGCGTCGAGGCGAGGCACGCGGTTGTCCTCCAGCGGGATGGAGTCGCACAGCTCGGACCCGCCACCATGGACACCACAAGGAGCTTTCTCTCCTGCTCGGCTGCTCCTCTATGCACGAGCTCCCAATATCGCCGTCTGATGTAAACGATCGCGCTGGATCAGATATGCTGACTCCGACGCTCGCCTATGCTCTACGCCATCTCGGCCGTGCCGCGCGCGCCGGCTTTTGGTCGCCGGCCTGGCACTTGCAGCTGGGGATTTGGGGAACGGGAAGAAGAGGTTACATGGGTCTGGATTAATTTTGTCCAACACAAAAAACGACATGATTATTTGACAAATTTTGACCAAAAGTGAGCTAAAATGGATGAAGTGGCATCCGTAGAAGTATTAAAGAATTGGAGTGAGATTTTTCAAAAGTTAGAAATTGCAGTGGCATTTTTTCAATTTGGCATGAATTATAGTGACATTGATCTAATTAACCCATTGCCTCTAGGGCATATTTTCAACTTTCGGTGCAGCCCACCCCGACGTCCTCCTGCTTGGGCTGCACCACCTAGCCGAGGCGCCTGATGCCCTTAAACTCCTCGTCAGCCACGAAGCAGCCGAAGATTGTTGGCAGTGCGACAACCTCCCCCAGGCCAGCGCCCTTCGTCGACACTCTGACTGGCGCGTTATCAACCTGCACAGGTGAAGGCCGCCTCCACCATGGCTGCTCTTTTGTCTGGCATCAAGGGCATGATGGCGAAGCTTCGTCGGGGTGATGAGTAGGCGGATGACAATTTTCCCCCATGATTAGCTAGGAAAAATCCTTACCTATTTATACTAAATCCTTTTACTTATTTGGAACTTATATTCACTAATTTTCACCAATTGATAACTAGTTACTTTGTTTCATAATGTGTGTCCTTTTGTTTTTACAACACAAAATGTAATTTATTTTGCATTAAAATTAATTTGGCTTATATAGTTGTTATTAATCTCTGATCATTTCATTATTTTTAGTTAATATAATCCTAACAAATGATTAGCTAGAAAACGCCCTAACCTATTGATTTTGAACTTTTTTTATTTGGAACTTATTTTCACTAACGGATAACTCGTTACTTTTTTCCTAATGTGTGACCTTTTAGTTGTGTATGACACAAAATGTAGTTCATTTTGAATTCTGATATTAATTGTTCTTATGCTGTTTTTATTAATCTCCTATCGTTTCATATTTTTTAGTTAATTAATAAGCTAGACTAACAAATGATATCACATCACTTTAGCAACTAAGGTCACATGCTAGCAGGAGTCGTAGTATTGCTTTTTTAACAGGTTCTTTAGCCTATGGTATTAATTATGGTTTGTTATTATTTTATCAAATTAACCACATACCAATGTCGGTAACATTAAAATATTGTGTCTGAAGTTGTACAATTTTAGGGTACAATATTGTAAATACATTTACATACTATAATATAGGTACGTGCTGATACAAACTATGTAAGCTTTTGTAATGTATACTTCAGGACATTACACTATCCTTCACTTAAATAATGTCTCTTCCAATCTCAGCAAATAAAAATATCGCTTTACAATAAGGAATTGACTAGAACTCACTCGAGTGAGAATTAAGTTAATTCTCACTCAGATGACATTATCCGGTTGCATGTGCAACTCATGTGTAAATAGGAAAATCCCAGTTGCAACTCATGTGCCACCATGTGTAACTGAGAAAAATTCATTTGTAACTCGTGTCAAAACATTTACATCCGAAAAAATCTCAGCTGCAACTTAATGCAACCTTGTGCAACTGAAAAAAAAAATGAGTTACAACTCATGTAGAACTTAGATCCCGCACGAATCATGATGTAAATCTAACAAAATTGGGGTTGAGTGAGCTCTAAATTAATTCTCACTCGAGACTGAAAAATAGCAAAACTGATAAGATTGAATGGCATGCCCACTTGAATCTATAAGATTAGAATTAGAGGTGTTTGTTGGCATAGAAAAAACAAATGAATTGTAAGAGGTTGGAGGGAATTCTAGATTCTCTATGTACTGTGGTACAAGATTGTAATTTTTTTCTAGAGAACCAATTCTATAAATTAAACGATCAAATTAGAAAAAAAATTATAAGCTTAAATCCTCCAAATATCATATGAACTTCCTTCGAATCAAGGCCCGGTTTGGTAGCAGCAGTGGAGCATCTCCAATAGATGATGCAAAATAGGGTTCGTACCATAAAACTGATTTTTACATCACCAAACAGTAAAAACACTGTTCCAAGAGATGATGTATTCCTAAATGGTGATGCAATGTTTTTGGCCATGTCCCAAAATTTAAGCTTTGGTGATGCAAATATGCATCACTAGTAGGGCTCCCCCAAGCTTGCCGCCGGAGACTACTACTACCGAGCAGCGAATAGGCCGCCGACACCTCGCCTCCGACCGCCTGAGATTTTATTTCCAATTTTTTGAGACTTAATTTGATATGTTTGTGCATTTGATGATTCATATGCATGTATTTGTGTGTGATGAAAATATGTTTTCGTGCTCTATTTTACATCATCTAATGAAGTTCCTGATTTTCGGGTGACTAAAATGAATCATCTGCCGGAGCAAAAACAGTTTTCACGGCCTAAAAAAAGTAGGTGCCTTGGAGCATCCCTAACAAATGTTGGATAATCTCGTACCGGATAATCGTATCCGGTAAGCATGATACTCATTATCCGATACGAGATGACCTCAGCCAGAATAGATGCACAAAAAGGAACCAGATATTCAAACGGAAATCAAGGTGCAAGTTCGCGCGAGATAGGTAGAATAGAAATTGAAACTACACTAGAACATAAATTAAACTAAAATCTTCTCCGGCGCCGATTTAAAATCCGAGGTGGTCCTTCTCGTAGATGCGACGGCGATCTCCAACGGTGACGAGACACCCGTCCGCCGGAATTGGCAGCACCGACGGCAGGCGGTACTCGTCCTCGAACTCCTCCGGTGGCTCCAACGCCTTTCGGAGGAGCTCCCGCCTCCGCGTCGTGCGTTGTCCTCGCCGGAATGAGCTGCTCCCGTCAGCTGCCACGGTAGGAGCCACGCTTGCGCGCACCCTCCGCGCTGTGTCGTCTTCCGGTGGCTCAGAGCCTTTGCAGCATCCGCCGCGCTTGCCGGAGCATTAACGCACAACTGTACACTAAGCATTAACGCACTCCTGCCAGTGGTGCTGTGATCCCTCGTATTTGTGGCCTTAGTGCCATGTGGCGCGGTGGATCCCGGTCCTTGCCGGCGGGAGGGCCCGTTCTCACGGTTTGGTTAGAATTTGTGTCCTACTCAGGGAGATGATGCATTGATGCGGTGGCTGCTTCCCGAAGATGGAATAAGGTTCTCCCCGTCTAGCCTACGTTCGGGCGGTGCTTCTAGTGTCGTTGGAGGGCGTGTGGAGGTGTGTCTCCCAAGATCTAGCGGGATTCGGTCGGTAGTTGTATTTGGTGGATCCGTTTGGATCCGATCCTCGTTCGTCCTCGTTTATGTGTCTACAAATTAGATCTTCTGATCTATGCTTCTCTTCATTGGCGATGATTGCTATTCTAATGCGCTGGTCCTATGGGGTGTTAGCATGACGCTTTCCAGACTATCTACTACAAAAATTGTTTGCCCGGCTCTAGGAATGGGGGGTTGATGATAGTGGCGCGCTTTCGGCTCGCTCTAGTGCTTGTAGTTGTCGCTAGGTGGTCTAGAATTTTAGATATAATTTTTGTTGCTTCTACAGTTGATGAATATATCGGAAGTTTCTCGAAAAAAAAGTCGTACAACTGTGCAAGGCTACGGAGTACAAGCGAGAGAAGTCTCGCGCTGGCCCCCGGCAGTCGTCTCTTCCCAGTTCCCACCCTGCTCGCCCTCCCCAAACCTGGAAACCGTCTCCCGCCAACCCCAAATTCCCCTTCCCGCCCCCGGCCGCCCTCCCTCCCTCCCTCCCTCCCCAAAAGGCCCTGACGCGCTCATCCTCGGCTTGTCCAGTGTCCACTCTTCCACCCGGACACGGAGGCCGGAGCAGCCCCAGACCGCCGCGTCGCGTTCCCCTATTTGTTCTCCGTGTCGATTTGACCGGGGCGGCGGCGGCGGCGAGGATGAGCGCGGTGAACATCACGAACGTGGCGGTGCTGGACAACCCCACCGCCTTCCTCAACCCCTTCCAATTTGAGATCTCCTACGAGTGCCTAGTCCCGCTCGACGACGGTACGGCCCCCTCTCCCTCTGTACCCCTTTGCCGATTTGGATTTGGTTGCTTCGTGCGTGGAGGCGGCGGCGGCGTGCTAGGGTTTCGTCGTGCCGAGGGCAGTTATGACTTAGGAGGAGCGCCGTGTTCGAATCCGTGGAAGCTGACCCCGTCGGCGGCTTCCCACCGGGTCTGTTCTGATCTGTTCTGCCAGAGGCTGCGATTGGTGTTGGGTGTAGGAAATCACGGATGGAACACCGGCCGGCACTGGCGCGAGTTTTTCCTCCGGGCCGATTTCTGCGTCTATCATTGAGTATTGTGTTTCGGTGTCTGTAACGGAGGAATGCTCTGCTCTCTGGCCTGTCTTGGCTTCAGAGTCCATTCGACGAACCGGACGAATTGCCCTTACTCGTTTACATGTTGCTCGACTTTTGATTCGTGACAAAAGAGAACCGGGTGAGACGTATTCGTTGAGCGAAACCTGAGGTGTTGGTCTATTGTTGTAGATGGACAGAAGCTATCGCCTGGCTGTTTTAACTTTTTGCTGAAATTGCAGTGAACATGGATGGATGTTCTAGGTTGCTTCCCTTTTTTAGTTTCTGAAGTCACTGCCATGCGCATAGTTAAGGCAGCTAATGCCAACAAACTTTCTAGTGTGCTAACAAATTTGTAATGAACTGTTACCTTAATAGATTCAGCCCACCTGTATCAGAAATGAAGCGAAGTACGATAATAGACATCCAGAATAAGCCACATACTCGAGAGGGGGATTATCAAACCGATTGGATTATTGAGCTTTATCGTTAACTAAGGCAACAGATGTAGGTGCCAATGTTCTTTCGCAGCCTCTTGAAAGACCATCTGACTATGAAAAGAGAATTTAAAGGAAAAGAACCAGTATAGTAGTACGGACATTATGCCTTCTCTTGTTAAGAGGAATGAGATCAGTCAGTCTTTTATGCCATTCTGACTTGTCTTAGTTGGGACTTTTCTCTTCAGATGAAAGTTTCGCTCATCTATAGTTCTATTGTTAGTAGTTCTGGCAGAAATGGTTTTACTTTGCCAATTGCTGATTATCTTTCTGCACCAATCATTGACTAGTTGATGCAGTAGCATTTTGGAGACACTGATATTTGATCTGGTCCAGTTGTTTCAAAAAACCATTCAGTGGTTTTGGACTGTGGATTGCCATCAAGGAAATATTTGTTTAGTTCAGACGTCAGCCATATTTGCAATTGCTTACTTGTAGTTTGTACACAATGCCACAAAGTAGCATAATCATGGCATAATAAACTTACAGTACCTACAAATTCTACAAATGTTTCCCAACCAATGTAATAGCTTATGCTTTATGCCATAAAACAATGTCATATTTGTATCTAAGTTGATCTAGTTTTAATTTTCATGCCACCTTTATAAGTGTGTGTACAGATACAACTGCTGTAACTCAAAAAGAAAAACAGATACTGTTTGTTTCCGATGTATTTAAATTTATATATGTTCATTCTTGAGTTTACAAACTTGCTAAAATATTGATGAAATCTGTTGTTTGACCTTATAGATCTGGAATGGAAACTCACTTATGTTGGATCAGCTGAAGACGAAACCTATGATCAGCAACTTGAGAGTGTGCTTGTTGGACCTGTCAATGTCGGGACCTACCGTTTTGTACTTCAGGTAAAGTGACCTGTCATACTATCAACCGAGTTCAGTATCTTCATGATGCACGGTCCACAAATCCTTGACGTTTCAATTCTTTTGTTCCTCCATGTTACTTTAGCCTCATAGTTCAAACTTCAGAATACTAACTATACATCTGGAAACTGATGTTCCACTTTCATTTCAGGCTGACCCGCCGGACCCTTCAAAGATCCGTGAAGAAGACATCATCGGTGTCACTGTGCTGCTACTGACATGCTCCTACGTGGGTCAGGAGTTCATGAGAGTGGGTTACTACGTGAACAACGATTACGATGATGAGCAGCTGAGAGAAGAGCCTCCAGCAAAGCTGTTACTCGATAGGGTGCAGAGGAACATTTTGGCCGACAAGCCCCGTGTCACCAAGTTCCCTATCAACTTTCATCCTGAACCTGGCACAAGCACAGAACAGCCGCAGCAGGAAGAGCAGCAGCCGGCTTCACCGGAACCTCAGATGGCTCTGCTAGAACCACAGACGGCTCCGCTAGAACCACAGAAGGCTCTGCTAGAAACCCACGCGGGTGATGAAAGCAATGCCAACCTATGATCATGGCTGGGGTGTTGACGTTTTGTTGCCCATGCTTTTCAGGGTGTCTTGTAATGTCATAAATTGACAGCGATGATTCTGATTTGCAATTGGTTCCTAGTATGTAGGTGATTCACAATATGTTCTTGTCACAATTGTTGCGTGTCTATTTGTTTGTACTTGAAGCCTGTTTTGTTGCAAATAGTTGATTTTTACTTAGACTACAGTGCATCATTGTCTCTTCATAGTCAATCATGCATGTTTTTGAAAAGAAAAGAAAAATCATTCATACGATGGCGGAGTTGACCATGCTTCTCCATGTCCAATATACTTGTGAATCATGTCGTGCACAATTTTGTCTTGGAATCTGGCAATGAAGTGATTATGGAAATGATTTCCTTGCTTGATATTAATTTTGGTGGAATCAAGGTATGCGGTAGCTCATGATTTTGGTACTAAAGCTTTGTGTTCTGTGTTGCATGACCACATTTTGACCTGCGTATGACATTGATATATCTCGTAAATGATAGTTCTTTTCATATTAAACATTGATTTTCATTCAAGAAAACTCAAGCTAGCTCCTATGTTCAATCCCCTCTGGAAAACATAACTGTGGTGATCCCATCTACTAGCAGCTTGCAAGTTTAAAACATGAATCACAATTTTCTACTTGTCGGTGTAACAATACTGAAGCCATAAGTTCGTGGCTGCAATGCGGCGTTTCCCTAGCTGATCATGCCAGGGGTGCCCATGGTCGCAGATTAACCAAACTAAGAGTAAAGAGTAAGTGTCACACTGTACAAAATATACTCAATCCTCTATTGTGTATATAAAAGTGCCATTCAACTGAATCATAAGATGTGTCATATAGAGATGCAAGGCTACTAGTAAATGTACAAGTTTATATTTGATTACAACGGGAGCTCGGCGAGTTGTACAGATAACTTGTCGACAAGCTTTCTCGTCTTTCCCACGGGAGCTCCTGCAATCAGCTGCGCTGCATCTTTCCTTCTCTTCTTTACGCACAGCACGTTCCGTCTCTTGGCCTGAATGACTTTGATCATCAGGTCATCACCGTCCTCGACCATGGTTTGTATGGCTGTAGCTGCAGCCTTTTGAGCAGACAAACGCTTTGATCTTGCATTGTCGCCGATGTAAGTTTGACCATCCAAAATGACTGTTGAGACCCAAACGTCCATGTTGCTTTTTGCTGCCACAAGTGAGGAGGCGTAGACTGGCGGTTCACTCATTTTTTTCTTCAATGCAAATTCATTTAAAGTGGAAACCAGGCAAAATGAACCCTAAACAAAAATTATATAAGAGTAAGAAGAAAATAAATTTTGAACATGTATACATCATGTTTGTTTTTAAAGCATAAAGAAGTAATGGTTGAAGCCGCAAAAGGAACGATTGAACATGCACCACAAATTTTTCTGTATAAGATACACCATTGTGACCCCTACCACTAGGCATCTGCCTAGTTCTTGATGTTTTCTGTATATCGATCGTCTCAACTCCACGAATTGCGTCAATGTAAATATATATTGAAGAAGCAAATAAATTTCAAACTTCAAAACCATTTGGTATTACAAACAATACTAACGACAAGATTTACCGGAAACAATTCGTCAATCAATTATTCTTGTGCAGGAGACCAAACATGCATACAGTTCATTTTCCTGAATGGCCATGTTAGCCTATGACTAGTAGGCACACCATATAAGACATTGCTGCACCAGGCTATGTGGACAACACCGCATGACCACAAGGGCATCAGCTAGACTGATACAGTGCACAACACCACGTGTGTATATAATTACATACACGATGCAGTACTGAAGTCAAAATAAACCGTGCATGCCATCTTCAACTTATGGTGTATTTAACTGCGATACCGATGCAGCACAAGCTAGCAACTAACAAACTTTTCAGACGTCATGTATGAAATATCAAATGGGCAAAGAAGAGGAATCACTAAAATGGATAATAAAGATCATGGTCCCGATATTATTTCTCTTCCTTAATTTCACAACACACACGCACATATAGTCGCAATGAAACGCAAATCAGCTCCACGGTTGGTTCTATAGGTTTGTAAAGCATGAGGAGGGGTAAGAGGGAGAGGTTGTCGTACCTGATTAACTATGTGAAGCAGAGTCTCCATACTCTCTCACCCATCAACGCCTTGTAGGCAACACTGGCAGCATCCTCCTCCGCCTCTTTGCGGAGGCGGTGATATGTTTCTGACATAAACTTCTGATCCTGCACATGGACTATGCACTTGAAGTACATGTCATGTGGTTCTCCTTCGGTATATAGTTGGTACATGGGAAATTTGCCATAAGCTCTGAGAGTATATCCTTGCAACATGTTTTTTTTGCATCTACATAACAAAACAGGATAATTTATGACAAGCAACATCTACATTAATTGACGGTGAAAAAAAAAAACAAAGGCAGCACCTGGAGAATTGATGCACAGTCATTCAACAGATGGCTAACCGGTATTCTTGATTTAATAACAGATTCCAAATGCTGCGTATACACCAAAAGGAAGTCAAAGACCAAAACTCAAAATAGCATAACATATGTTATACATTAAAGAGGAAATTAGAGGCGTACCGTACCTTTGAGAGGCTCTTTGCTAAATATTCTGATCCCATTCTATGAGCTAGATGCTTGTATTCTGGTGTGTTAGCAAAATAATCACCCTCTGTATTCCTAGCAGCAATCATGCCTACATTCTCATTGATATCTTCCTGGGATCGATTGACAACACCAATCCATGGAAATTGGAGCCGGTAAGTTCTTCCTTCGAGTATCTGCACAGCGAACTCGGTAAGAAAATCTGCAAACCAAATGATCTATAATCTTTATTCTACACATGTTATCTCTTTACAGTTGGGATAATATTGGGGTTAGTACAACTGAAATTTCTTCGAACAAACAACGACTTCAGGTTGGGGCATAGATAAGAAGTTCCAAAATCCATTGGTTTACTAGTATTATACCATACATAGTCATGCAGAAAAGAGTAACCAACTAACCATACAGTTCGCAAGAGAGAAAACTTATAAAAAGGTGCGGTAAAATGAGGCATAACTATCAACAAAGATACATAGTGGTAACAAGCTTGGTAGGTCAGTAGAAACCAATACCTTATTTGACATTACATTACAATAAGGAAGGTAGCGCAACTACACAAAAAGTGTTTAGCACTTGATTGTTAACTCATCTGAACTTACATCAACCGCATTGGTACCCTTGTCCATTAGATCTATTTTTGTGAGCAAACAAAATGTTCTTTCACCTGAATCAATAAAAGTAAAGTACAAGCTCATAAATGATCGAAATTGCCAAGAGCAAAGATAGATGGAATTAAATGCAATTATTATCTGCGAGTTTGGTTTTTCATCGTTAACATGTCAAAGTAAAGAACCTGGTATAAATAAGCTCTAGAAGAATAGCAAACATAATATGACACTAACCACGTTACCCAACGTGCCATTCATCGAATCGAATGCAATGAAGGCATACCTTTTGTGTCAACTTCCTGTGAGATCTTAATTGCATAAGAAGTTGCAAGATCCTAGTTGGCTGGAGAAATAGCAAGAATGATACAGTTGGGCTGAAAAAACACCAACCAGTTGTTGTTTGTATTAGTTGTACAACATATACAATGCATGACATGAAAATCTAGATCAAAGTTGCTACTATGTGGCTGAGAATAGAGCATGTTAGACCAATATGCATTATACAAGTATGTGTAAATGTGTCATAACCAAATAAAGCACAGTCTTATCCAGTCAAAACAAGCATGGTTAGCGATGATGATGAATAAATTGTTATGTGCAACATTTAAGCAGGCTACAACAAAATACCTTTTCGATGAATGCTCGAACCATGTTTTCGATGTCCTGAACAATACTGTCCGACTGACCCTAAGAAGCATAAAGCCAGTAATAATTTAACGACTGAACATACTATAGTGAAACAAAAAAAGATAGATTATAAGTTTAAGCCACTTACCAATAGCAAATTTAGTAAGCCCAGGAAGATCAATAAGAGTCAGATTGACAACTGCAATGATTAAAAGTGTTAAGACACGACAAAAATAAAAGGAACAAACAATACAAGAAAATTCATAACAAGGGACAGATACAATATGGTTAGTTTATCAATGACATAGATGAGTCCCTACTCCCTACTCAACGAAAGCTTAAGGTAAATCAAAACACCATCAGCAAGCAATTCTTTTTTGAAATTCAAGAATGGAGGTACATCACTGCTTGATATTGACAAAAAATTTAAGTAAAACAATTAAACACTCCACAATGGTAGAGTAACAAAAATTTCACCAGCATCACTATCTGCATATCTTACCATTGGGAGAATATATGCTTAAGTGGATGGGGACAGAGGATATTGCCTTCGGACAACCGGTTTCTCTGTCAGTTTCGTCAGCTATCTCCTTCCTCACTTCGGCTGCAACGACACAAATTTCTTCATGTGCCAAGTAGCATCGAGATAGACTAAAATAAATGCATAAACAATAGCAATTGATATAGAATTTCGCTAACAATTGCAGGGCTTAGCTTATGTCTCAGTAAAATAACATGCTACAAGTTAGTGCAACATTATAATGGATGAAAGTAAGGTGCGAAAACAAATTGGATGTTTTCACGAGCCTCACAAACTTAATTACGTTCCACGCATGCCAATATATAGTTCAATGCAACGATGACATCTCCTCGATCATGCATGAAATCCTAATATCAGCATCACAGTGCTAGAAAAAAGAATAAAATTAGGGTAAATTACCGAAATCAGTGAACCGTTTGCCGGGTTGATGCAAGAACTGGGCATACTCTCCAGTTCCATCAATTCCATGTAGCTGCAGAACCAGGGGGCGACGGGTGACAATGCCTGCAGAACAGAATCAAACGAAAAGATAACTCATCAAATTAAAATAGCACGCATAACACCAAACCTTAGGGGTTCTTGCTTTAATAAGCATACCTGAACCCTTTGGTAGGAAATCCTTCCCAACAAGGCTCTCCAGCACTGAAGATTTACCCGAGCTCTATCAAATGATCAGGGATTTAAATTTAAATACACAGATTACAGAACCATATACTCACTCGTATTCAAATAACCTAAACTACTTGTGACGGCCCGAGTTCACACAAAATTGCTTGACACTCCGTGGTTCTCATTACGCGAGCATCACACCCCACAGGCCACACCTCTAGTTGATCCTAACAAGCAGTCAAAACGAATGGACACGCATGCACCTGGCCTCCGACGACGGCGATGGACGGCAGCAAGTCCGAGAGGGTGGGGATGGCGCTCTCCTCGCCGAGGGCGGTGTAGGACAGCTGCAGCCTTTTGACGAGCGAGATCAGCTTCTCCATGGCCGCAGGCGTGAGCGATCCGATCGCGCGGCAGGAGGCGGTGGAGAGGAGGGCGAGATCGAAGCGAGGAGGGATGAAGATGAGACGACGCCGACGAGTAAATTAAGAACTTATGTGTAATTTTTTTTTAAATAACTGCGTACTATAGTTTTGAGGTCTAGAGTCATCGATTGCGCATTTGCGCTGATTAGGATTTGACACCATGTTGACATTGCTTACATGGACGCTGGACTAGCTGTTAAGTCCGGTCTGGCCCGTACCTCTCTGCGTCCTCTCCTCTCTCTCTATGTCGCTCTATCTCGTCAAGCTTCCACCTGGTCTCTTGGAGCATCGACTCGAGCAAGGACAATGTTTCCTTCTGCCTGGAACGAGAGCTCAGTTCTAGGGTTACGGTGTATTTTGGTTGTTGTTTATCAAATGGAGCTTGTTGTCTCCTTTTTGCCTGTTGTAGTGTCTTGACTCCTGAGTCTGTATATGACTCGGATTATTGTGGCAATACGATGATAAAGATAAAGTTTGTTTTCATTGTCGTCCACCTGCTAAGGTTTTCTTTTGTGCAGTAATGGACGAAGACATTTTATTCGATCATCTGCTACTCCGTACTATATTATGCGTGAAAGTAATTAGGTTTCTTCATGAAATGGTATAATATAGATTACTTCATTCATGAAGAATTCATGACCTCCACGTAAGTACACGTTGTCTTCTAGTAAATAGATAGAAGAATATCAATATAACTTGCTCATTTTATTGCCTCTAGATGGAATTGGGCTTACATCCATGAAATGCATTGGAAGAAATTGGATGGCGCCTTGTTTAAATTAGATTTTGAAAAAGCATATAATAATGGCAAATGGTCTTTCTTGCAATAAGTTTTACGCATGAAAGGTTTTTCACCATAGTGGCGTGAATGGATTGCTAGATTTGTTGAGGGAGGGAGTGTTGGAATAAGAGCTAATGATGATATTAGTCATTATTTTAAAACACATAAAGGATTACGGCAATGAGATCCGCTTTCTCCTTTATTTTTAATTTGGTAGCCGACATGTTGGTCATTCTAATTGCAAGAGCAAAAGAAGATAGTCAAATTGGAGGGTTAATACCATACTTGGTGGATGGGTATGTCTCAATTCTCCAATACGCGGATGATACAATTTTGTTTCTTGAACACAACATTGCAAAGGCAGTGAACATGAAACTTATATTGGCATTTTTTGAATAGCTTTCGGGGCTGAACATTAAATTTTATAAGAGTGAAATTTATTGTTTTGGCAAAGAAAAAGAGACACAAGATGAGTAAAGTCATATTTTTCGGAGGTAAGTTGGGTGCTCTTCCTTTTAGATACATACGCATACCTATTTATTATAGGAAGCTACTTAATAAAGAACGGAAATCGGTGGAGGATCGCTTTGAGCGTAAACTAGGATCTTGGATAGGCAAAATATTGTCGTACAGAGGTCGTCTTGTTTTAATTAATTTAGTTTTGACAAGCTTGCCAGTGATTATCTTATATTCCTTTAAAATACCTAGAGGGGTACGGAAAATATTAGATTTTTATCGCTCTTGTTTTTTCTCGCAAAGTGATAATAAAAAGAAGAAACACTTAACAAAGTGGAATATAGTCTGTCGCCCTAAGGACCAGGGGCTGGGATTTGAAGTTTTAGATATAGAAAAAAATACTTGTTGAGTAAATGGTTGTTTAAGTTCCTGCATGAAGAAGGAGTGTGGCATGAGTTATTAATCAATTAGTATTTGGGTGTTAAAGCGTTATCACACGTAAAAGCAAAACTAGCAGATTCACCTTTTGGAAGGGCCTTATGAGGGTTAAAACGATTTCTTCTCTCGAGGTTCCTTTCTACTCGGCAATGGTCAACAAAAAAGATTTTGGCAGGATGTGTGGTTAGGCCATAACTCATAGCGAATGAATATCCATCTTTATATGCTATTGTTGACCAGAAAAATACCACGATTGTCGATGTTATGTTGGTTGTACCTATAAACCGTCCTTTTCGAAGGAACATCACGGGTGATAAAAGAACCGCATGGTTACACCTAGTGGAGAGACCTAAGCGAATTACTCTCACTCAGGACTCCAATACGTTCAAATGGAACTTGGCGCCAATGGGTGTCTTCCCGGTCAAGACTATGTATGCCGACATGCTTAATGGACACACAAGATATCTACGGAAATACTTGTGGAAACTTAAGATTCCATTCAAGATCAAGATTTTTCTCTGGTTTTTGCATAGAAAAGAATTATTAACAAAAGATAATCTGGTTTTTTCTTAGAAAAGAATTATTAACATTGAGCATCTTTTCATCTCAATTCTGTTTGCTAGGAATATTTGGTGATTAGTGCATTTCACTTTTAACATTTATCCACCAACTAGCATAGCTAATATGTCCGGTAGCTGGTTGAACGGGATAGATAAAAAGACTAAAGCATGTATGCGTGTCGGCTTTTCTTTGGGCAATTTGGAATTTTCGTAGTGATTTGGTTTATAACAAGATGGAAGTTGTTCATTACTTGCAGGATATCAACAAGGCGATCTATTGGATCCACATGTGGTCCTTCCTTCTCCCCCTAGAGCAACGGAGACTCATGGATTCCGACTGTACTTGAATGATGGCGGTCGTTCGAGCTATCTTGTGCTATTCGGGTGGCTGGATCCCAAAAGATTAGATGTTTAAAGCCCTGTTTTTGCGTGGTTGATTTTTGTGCTGCAGGGGATCCGCACCCTATTTCAAAAAAGTTGCAATGGCGAAGCTTCATACTTCACTATTTCTTATCTAGTTTTCAATCCTTTTACATTCACTAGTCAGGTATATGTTTCGATTTGTAAAGAAGGATATATGCAAATCACAAACACCCATGCCTCTTATGAAAAAGGGTGTAGCTTTTGTTGTGTTTTCGATATCCTGTTTTGAATCCGACTTCATCTCTTGGTAAAGTGTTGTTAATTTTTTCTTAAACTTTCTTTTTCCGTGCTTTTTTCTTCATTACTGATTGATTCCATGTTGAGGCATTAAGCCGGAATACATTGATATTCTTTTTGATGTTCATGTTTACTTAACTGTTGAACTTTTTATCTTATATCAACACTAAATGTGCTCAGCCATCTTTTCCACCAAGGATACTGCATGCAAAGCATGTGAATCTTATGTAGTCTGGTTAACTAGCGTTGCTTCTATGCGGTATTTTTATCATGTACTCTAGTTTTATCCTTTACCAATGTAATCTCCATGCCCAGCCTCAGTTCTCGTCTAACTGCCAGGTGAGACCCATCCGCTAGTTTAAATGGAATGCTGTTCTGCCAACTGCCAGGTCAAGTAGTCATCCCACTGCCAGGTCGATATTAAGGATTATAACAAAATTTGGAAGATGAAGATCCCGCTTAAAACTAAAGTGTTTGCGTGGTATCTTCGTCGGGCTGTAATTCTTACAAAAGACAACCTTGCCAAACGTAATTGGCACGGAAGTAAAAAGTGTGTTTTCTGTCAACATGACGAGACCATTAAACACTTATTCTTCCTGTGCGAATTCGCCAGGTCTATATGGTCAGCCATCCAGATAGGTTCTACCTTACATCCACCGCGTACTGTTGCAAACATTTTTGGCAACTGGTTAAATGGCATGGATCGTAGGTTTAAACCCTTCTGTAGGATGGGTGCGATTGTCATTATTTGGTCGTTGTGGCTATGTAGAAATAACAAGGTTTTTTAAGATAAAAATGATTCTGTTATGCAGGTTATCTATCGGTGTACAGCTACGCTACGAGCATGGTCGGCCCTGCAGTGTGTGGAGCACCGAGACTTATTTTTGGAGGTGGCGTCGAGGCTGGAGGCTGCGGCCAGGGAGTTATTCTCCCGGCATGGATGGCAACATAGACTCCGGATAGACCTACCAGTTTCTTAGGCGGATCTACAATTTCTCATTATGATATGTAATTCGTCTTTTTACTTTTTGTTCTGAATTGTTACTGGTGAACTGGTGGCTGTGTGCATCTTAGCTATGCAGAGGCCGGGTGTAATGCTTAAATCTCTTAAGTAATAAAATCTCTTTATCTAAAAAAATCCCACTGCCAGGTTTAGCGGTAAGCCCCTTGCATTAGCCTAGTCGAATCTGATCAATCTTTTCGCTATCGAGAATTCATTTTGCCCCGGTCATCCTTTGGAGTACACACTTCCATACAATTGCCACTACATTAACATTATTTGGGGCACTTCAAAGTGTCCCTAAATTCGTGCCTTTACAAATATTTTGGGGCGCTTACAGAGGTGCCACATTTCTTAATCTATGTCTCTAAAGCATTTTGAGAAACTTCTTAGCTATGTCTCTAAAAGTATTTTCTTGTATGTTTTGTGACTATGGTCCTCGTTTAGGGTTTTGGGTCCTTTTATGATAAGTACCTTTGTGGAGTATTGGCGTGCGAGAACGGACAGGTAACCCTTTTTTTAATGGTCACCAGGGAGGAGAGAGTCCCCTCCTCGAAACAGGCTCCTGGTCTGAGTTAATATGTTTTTCAGTTCTTCTCATAATCATTCTGTCAAAATCTAACTGGGATAGAACACGACTATGAGATGTTTATTGTGAAAAACAATTGTATGGCTATATTTCAAGTTTTTAAATACATAATTTAAATTTAATAAATAGAGTGGACAATTTTTATTCGATGATGTCTTAATTCAAGCGTCATATGTGCGGAATGGTGTTTATTTTCATAATAATTAGGTAAATACTAACTATCTAAGGCCGCCCACCTGAATTTCCTGATTTCAAAAGGTGGCCTAAAACGGCAAAATTGTTACACTTTTGCACAGTGGTGGCGCAAAAACGCGTGAGAGGAAGGAGTAGGGGGAGGCATCAGTCTCTCCCTCGGCTAAGCAGAGGAGCTAAAGGTCTATGTCTCGAGAGTTAGCCTAGGGAGACGAGCAGCGTGAAGGTCACGAGAGAAGTGGTCGGGATTGTTTTTCACACGAGTGCTCGTTTGGACGCCAGAGCCAACGGGGTTCGGATCCCCTAGAGTTGGACTCAACTCCACCGGGTGGAGTTGGGCAAATCCCAGCCCTTCTATTCTTCCTATGGCCCAGATTTCACTATCGTTTTCCACTTTTGGATAAGGTCGTGGAGCTTCAGGACAGCTACACGATTCCCCTCGTCTCTCCTCCATCGACTCATGTACACTCCTGGTTAGCTCCGGCAGCTAGCCGACGGCCTAAATCCGGCCTCCTCCACTAGCGTTGCTACCGTGCCACGAGCTCGCCCAAGTCGTGTGGACCTCCTCCACTAGGGTCGCCGTTGTGCAGTCTCCAGTGAGTCGCCGCCGCACCGGGAGCTCGCCCCACATCGCGGGCTTGCAGCCGCCCCAAATCGCGAGCTTGCGGGCTCTGTCGAGTCCGTACCAAGAGCCCGCCCCCAAACAATACAGGAAAATTCTTTTTTTATGGTTCCCCCAAACAGAAAAGTATGTAGGTCTGAAGGTTTGGGGAAGAATAGAATAGATCCGCTAGTTTTGATTGGAGAAGGCAAGCAGAATATTTGTTGCGCTAGTTTTTGGTGGGAAAAAGGAGTACGTGGGGTGTTTTGGTGGGAAAATTGGGGCGACTAATTCTTTTTGGAGGGAACCATAAAAAAAGAAGAATTTTGCTCCAAATTAGTAGATAAGTCACAGGTTGTTACTGTTAGTGAAATCTGGGCCATAGGAAGAATAGAAGGGCTGGGATTTGCTCAACTCCACCCGGTGGAGTTGAGTCCAACTCCAGGGGATCCGAACCCGAGCCAACGTTTGCTCGCAGGACTTGTCCCTAAAAAATTGGGCCTCTTTGATTCGCATGATCTCTAAATTGGAAGAATAGGAAAATTGCACAAATATGATAGGATTGCATGTGTAAAATATATGATTGAAAAAACATAAAATATTAACAAAGGTTATAATATATACAAAGATGATATTGAGTCATTATTATGTACTAACTTATAGCCTTTGCCTTGTTATTTGTGTATAGGAATATAAAAAGAGGTTTGCGTGGATTGTATTTTTTTGCATATTTTCCTTTAGAACTTACTTCAAAGGAAACTTTCCTTCGTTTCTATATGCTCCATTCTTTTGAATCAAATGGATGAATAGTGTCATCATGGGAAAATCTGCAATTCCAATGTTTTCCTCCATTTCACTATGCTCCATTCTTTTGAATCAAATAGATGAATAGTGTCGTCATAGGAAAAATTTCAATTCCTATGTTTTTCCTCCACGATTCCTAATCAAAGAGGGCCTTAAAGTCGCTTGCAATTTTACATGAGTAAATATTTTGGACAGTATACATTTCAGCCAACAAAAATCATACTCCCTCGGGTTTGTATTATAATGCGCGCCACGCGTCACTCCGCCTCCGGCGCCCGCCGGGCCCCCGCTCGCACTCGCCGTCGCGTGCTCGCGACGCGCACGGCGCGCTCGTCCACCCCCTAAAAGCGTCATCTCCTTCTTCCCACCATGCCTCCGCCTCCACCTCCACCCACCAACCCCGTGCGCGCAGGCCACGCTCCTCCCGTTCCCGGCCGACGGATCGCTGCACCAATGCAGCCCACCACCCCGGTCTCCGGCCGCACGGGCGCCGACGCGGACGCGTTCGTCCCGCGCGGCACCCCGCGCCTGCGCCGGCGCGACTCGTCGGCGCCCTCCACCCCGAGCGCCCGCGGCGGCGCCGGCGGGAGGCGGCAGACCACTTTCCGGGAGGACGTCGGCCACGCCGCCGCCGAGACGTACCTCGTCACGCGTCTCGCCTTCATCCTCCTCCGCTATCTCGGGTAATGTATCCATCCACCAACCCGCTTCCTCCATCTCGCTCGCGGAGGACGGTGCTACCGTGCTAGTAGTTCGTACGTGGTGCTAAATTAGACGGCAAGGGGAAATTTTACATGGATTGTGATTGTTATGCTTCAGTGTTGGGATCGCGTTGATCGACTGTCTGATTATGCATGATTTTGTGATTTCACAAAGGCCTACTACATCTTACCCACTGCAAAGATTTTTCTACGATGGACACGAAGAAGAGAACTGGAGAACCATAGGCACATTTTGCTCCCAGTCGATCCAGTCCAAACATTTTTATTTGTGTTCTGGATGGCCACATGTTGAGGCACTTGCTGATATCGTCGTAGGAGACCGATGTGCAGCAAAGTGTTACAGATCCATGTGAATTCCTAAACGATTTAACCTTCTATGTATATAGCTGCTCTCATAGTAGTAATTCTCCTCGTTTTTTAGAGCAAGTTCATGGCAGTGTTGCCATGCATTTCAGCTTGTTTCAATAGGATGTCATGCCAACCTTTGCGTTAATGAAGAAATTTTATTTATGCCCGCAAGTTTAATATTTTCCAGTATGCCTATTCACCAAAACGGGGAAGCGCATATGTGATTTAGCTTCAACTTTTTGTATGGATCTTGCTGATACTTTGTTTTCTCAGGGTAGGTTATCGGTGGATATGTCAACTTCTGGCCCTCCTAATATATGCAGTTTTACTTATGCCTGGTTTCATAAGAGGTGTGTGAAGACCAAATTTACCTTTGGTCTCATTTGTTATAGTTAGTTACATGGACTCATATATGAAACATGGTGGTCACATAATCTTGGCTCTTGCCAATCAGTGACTTTTAGCTTCTTGTTCAATTAGACTCTCCTCTGCACAATCGGTGATGCAATTGGAGCATGCTCATCATGTCTAATAAATACATTTTATTCTTTCGGGTTGCCAGTTGGGTATTATTATTTCTTCTCGAGTCAGGTTCTTAGAAGCGTAGTCTATGGAGACCAACCAAGAAATAGGTGAGTAGAGTTACAAACTGCAGAAACCAAAGGCATCTGATTTTAACTGTGTTAGCGTTACTGAGGACCATTGTATACAGGTTGGATCTTTACATACCCAGGGATCGCAGCAAATCGAATCCAGTTGTGGCATTTGTAACTGGTGGAGCCTGGATCATTGGGTTAGTGATTTTTTTTACACCAAGTCTTTCTCTGTGACTCATGTTGTTGACTTGTTTATGATCATGCTTCTGTCTAGTTACAAGGCGTGGGGTGCTCTTCTTGGAAGGCGGTTAGCAGAGCGAGGAATTATAGTCGCTTGCATTGATTACAGGTATTCAACTTTTGACGGCATTTCCATTTATCTTTCTCATGACTTCTTTTACTAGTGAGTATTGATTACCTTTGCTAGCTTGATCAAATATTTAAATATGATTTGCAGAAATTTCCCTCAAGGAACAATAAGTGACATGGTCAGTGATGCTTCTGAGGCAATTTCATTTATCTGTGACAGTGTTGCTAGCTATGGAGGAGATCCTGATCAGTAAGTGATCCTTCTTTATTTATTTATGCATATTACAGTAACCTACTGTGGATGAACATGTAAAACATCAGATAAACAGCTGTTTTGTAGATCTTCTTGACTGACTTTCATTACACGTGAAAGTCTGAACCTTTTGGGTTCAAAGTCGTGAGGAATATGTTATTATGTCCCTAAAATAACGATGGAGAAATCTAATTGGAAGAGACTTGATCCATGTTCAGGAGCTCTAATTTGGTTATGCATGGTGATTGCCTGATTGTTACAGTTTGCTGATATCATGGGAGTGATACTCATCTTTATAGTGAGTGCGGAGTTGTACTTTGGCTCTTCTATTACTACTGGTGGTTTGCGTAACTGTGTTTAGTTAAGTGTAGATCCCATGCAGTATAGTTACAAAATAACTTTGCAGCATTCTTTCTGCTTTTATCCTTCTGATTTTACTTACTCGCAGTTTATCTGTTTGAGATATGCAACTGCTGTCCTGTAGATATTGTTATAAACTTACCACCAACCTGCAGGATCTACTTGATGGGCCAATCAGCAGGAGCACATATCTCGGCATGTGCTCTCTTGGAACAAGCAGTTAAAGAATCAAATGGAGAAGAGATCTCTTGGAGTGTTACTCAAATAAAAGCATATTTTGGTTTATCAGGAGGGTGAGCTCTTAAATGCATTAGCATCTTTTTTTTTGAATAACAGCAGTAGAACTTCTATATATTGATGGCGATAGAAGAAGTTTTACAGGGTAACTAAGAGAACATTTGGTCAACTTACTGATTCATTATAGGTCTCTGTTGATTGTTCATGATCAACTATTGTATTATTAACTTCCGTTTAAGACCACTGGTACATGCACGCACTGATCTGATACATACACCAAAGCTGCTATTATAATATGATGACTAGTCACTTAGGCCAGGGGAGGCCAAAGTCACATGATGATACAAAGGCCATGTGGATGTAGTGAAGTTCCTTCTGTTGATAACTTTTTAGCTTACATGATGCTTGACTTACAAACACTGGAGTATGAGGCTGGGGCTTCACTTCTCCTTTATTTTTCTCATGTTTTTCTTCAGAAGATACTTATCAAATATATTTTTCCTGGTAACTAAGAGAACATTTGGTCAACTTACTGATTCCTAATTAACTGGCTGCCATCTGAATTTTTATTTGGAATCTATATGGAAATATGTACAATGAGAGATGGAATGATGTAATAACCACGCTTCCAGCTGGTCTGAGATACATACCTAGTGATACTGATTGTCCATGACATATATACTTATTTAATGTTGCAGATACAACATGCAAAATTTGATTGATTACTTTCATGAACGTGGTCTTTACCGTTCAATTTTTCTCAGGTAATAATATGATTGAACTTTGATCTAGAAGTGGCGTTCCTACTTTCTTCTAGTAAGACACGCATACAAGTACTCATGAATTTGTGAACTGTAATTTCAGCATAATGGAGGGAGAGAAATCATTGTCACGTTTCTCTCCGGAAATTGTCACGGAGAAATTAAATCCTGAAGCAATAGCTCTACTTCCTCAGATTGTACTTTTTCATGGAACAGGAGATTACTCTATACCATCATCTGCTAGGTTTGACTAGTAACTTTCTGAAGAAGATGGTTTTGAATGCAGTGTTTTAGAGCTTAATTGTCCTTTGGTGTTCCTTTTCTCCAAAAAATGTGAACATCAAACTAAAATTTAATATGCACAAAAAGTCCAAGGTAATGACCAGTTTATTCGAAAATATTGTTTGCACATTTAAACAAGGATGGTGTAATCAGTAGTATAATCCAGAATGTGTGGTTTAACTATTTTATAAAAAGGTTATTTTTAGTGTTTAGCACCATTTTTAATCACTCTGTTTCTGTTCAATTTAATCCTTTCTTGTTCCATTATTTGAGCTGCCAAATATACTTTATGTGTAGTGAAACTTATGTGGATGTTCTTAAAAAGGCTGGTGCTAAAGCTAAGTTACAATTGTACAGAGGGAAAACGCATACCGATGTATTTGTGCAGGTAAGTTACTGTGAGTATCCATTATACTTTGATGTTATATGCTAGGGAGAGGATAAAGTTAAGTATTTTGAACTATAATCCAATAGGATGCTGATAACTCGCATATTTTATTATTCTCTAGAGTTGGACAGGAACTTTGCATAGATTTTTGTAGCTCACTGGCCAGTGGCCATCTACTGGCACTTATACTTCCTTACTGGTCTAAAGCCAACTATACCTGAAATACAAAGAAAAAAAGATAAATTTGTTTGAAATTGTGACTCTTTTCATTGCAGGATCCACTTAGGGGTGGCAAAGACCCACTAGTTGAAGACGTCGTCTCTATCATCCATGCTGACAATGCAAACGCGTGTGAGAAGTACGATTTGTCACCTATCCCTGAGCGCCTGGTTTCCGAGTGGCAAATACAGTTAGCCCGTCGAATTAGCCCATTTTGAACAGGTTTTGGTTATCTACACAAGTTTCTGCACTCAACGAAGTCTTTCGGTCCAGTGTTTCCGTGTCAGTTATTTTTAGTAGTCTACTGGTGAGTATTTACTTGTCTTGTGTTTGTGCGTGCAGGTAGGATTATTTCCCAAGCCGTCACTCTCATGCATCCGCTAGAAGCGCAATCTTCTGGGTCCTTGTGTTCCAAACTTCCACTATGGTGATGGGGTCCAGGAGAGATTATAGATTTATAGATTGATTATATCAAGCAACGACGCTTTTTAACCTTTTGCAGCATGTTAGCAGTGATGTATTTATAGGTTGTGTAGGTGAACAGCAAGCAGATTTTGTGAAGGAAGATTCATATGCACCTGAGTTTGTATACATGTACACTTGAAAAATCTCGGAACAAATCGTTGAAATTTTAGCGTCACACTTGGGAGGCACAAATTTATACTATCATATACTTTTTCGAACCTCGGCAATGCCTTTGATTGATAAAGTCGAAAAGAGTTGGACGGTTTATAAGGGAAACCGGCCAAAAACCATACAACACAACGCACCACGCCGACCCGAAGGCCACGCCCCAAAACGAGTCGACGACCATGTCGCCCTAGCGAACCATGGCCGACACCAACATGACGTTGATGACCTCAACGCAAGGCAAAACCCGGAGCCGCCGCTCTAACATCCACACCGGCCCAAAGGCCACGTCCCTAAACAAGTCGACGACCATGTCGCCCTGGCAACCATAGCCGACACCAAACACGGTGGAGACGACCTCAAGGCAAGACGAAATTCGGAGCCGCCGCTCCGACATCCACACCGGCCAAGAGCCGCGCACCACCTAGCCGAAGACGAAAGCTCGTCGCCGCCGACCACCATGCCTCCACTAGTCCCTCTGGCCGATGGAGCATCCAAGGCAGGGCCCCAAGAGGCAAGCGACGCAGGAGCGCCGCCCCCGCCCGATCCCGAGCGGGATCTAGGGTTTCCCCAGGAGAACTCGGCGTGGAGAGGCAACAGAACCACCTCGACGACGCCTTCAAGAAGGACACGGTGCCCGAGGGCGTCGCCGTCGTCGGCCTTGGCCGACAACCAGGGTTGGGCTTTCGCCCGGCGATGTGTCGCAGACTCCGCAAACCGCCCATCGAGGACCGACCAGTCCACCATCACCACATGCCACAGCCACCGTGGCAGCTCACGCCACGGCGGCACCGCGCCGACCAAGCCCCGGGACCGCCGCCCCGGCATCCTCTCGTCCGGCTGAATCGCAGCCGGAGGTGCAGCACGGCCACCTCATGCCGGCCACACGAGCCAAAAAACCGGCTGCACCGATGCATCCGCATCGCCCCAGGGCCACCGCCCTGGCCTCCTCGCGCGCCGAGCACCACACCTCGGCGGCGCCGTCCGCCCTAGCACCGCAGTGACCGGATCACAATACCAAGATTCAACAAATAGCCTAGCGCGCCGCATCGGCGTGCGTATCGAATCCCACGGCACAACTCAGGAGCATCCACAAATAACGAGTGCCAAAGCCTAGCACCTAGCACGAACCTTGACTGGGAGCTCCGCCACGAGAAAACGGGACGACAAGCAGGTGTGGGAGGTGTCAATTGCGTCGTCATTGAGCAAAGGTGAACCGAGACGCCACCAAGAGCCCGAAGCTCGCCACACTGCACGGCCGCCATGGGAGGGTCTTGGGCAAGCAAATCCAAGTGACCGAGATCACGCGAAGACCTGCCAAAGAGGGACAACAAACCACCATCGGCCCCAAGCTGGCCGCACCAGCACCACCAAAACACAACACTGCCAGCACCCACAGCAACAAAAGCCATACAAAGGGTCTCCAAGATGACGCCTCCAAGGAGGTTGTGTTGTCGAGCACAACACCGTCATCCGATCCGGCAAGCCGGCTCTAAGGTTTTCATCCGGAGAACATCTGAGTATTGTAGGTGCCGCAGCTCCACAACGGCACCTCCAGCAAGGAAACGGTGTCAAAGAGACCGCTACCGCCGGCAACGACAAAGTCGATGCGGGGTTCTCACCCGGAGATTGAGCAAAATCCTACAGAAGAAGGCAGTAGACCACCACTAGCCAGCACTGCAGCCAACCGTACCTCGCGGAGACCACACCCGGCCAAAACTTCAGCACCAGCACCAAATCCTTCGAGGCCGCCGGACGCATCGCCGACCACCGCACCCCGCCGAGCACCATGCCGACAGAGGCGGGGGAGCGCTGCCCGAAGCCCAGAACCGCCACGGCCCCGGGCTGCAGCCTGCAGCACGCGACGACGTGCCCCACACACGCTACCGCGCGGCTGCCAGGGAGCGGATCCGAGCGCCCAAGGAAGCTGTCGAAGATGGAGCGCCCGGCCCTTGGGGGCCCAGATCAGGCCCGGCGGGCCGCAGCCAGCGGAGCACCACCACGCCGCCCAGCCACCACTCGCAAAGCCCCGTCGCCGCCAACCGCGCCAGGCCGCCTGCACAGCTCGCAGGAGCAAAATTGGACCTCGTCGTTTGTTGGCATCTTTTGTCGTGGTCGTGAACCTAGTACTACCATGGTTGTGGTCACGTAGACATAGCTTTGAACTTCTGCTATAGCTGCATGTTAATTCGTTTTGCCGAAAAACCCCCATCGTCTGCTGCACATAGATCACGAAAGGAATATTTTCTGCGAAGAAGGAATAATCCGGCGAGGTGCCAAGCCCAAAAAGGCCACGGCAGTCGGCAGTCGGCCAGCAATAGCGTGCTCCTGCCCATATCTGATCTGATCTGCTCCCGCCTTTGGAAGAAAGCACCAAAAGTGGACGGACAAGAGCGCGGCTCCGTGACATGATCGTACGAGTCACACACCACTCATGCTTTTTTGTGCAACAAGTTGTTGCCGCTAGACTGCTCACTGCCCGCCTACCTGCCTTGATGGATGATTCTGTTTGGCCGCTGGGCTTTTATAAAATATTACTCCAAAGTCGTGACTCGTGAAGTCCCACTGATCATATGACGTCCAAATTTGGACAAGGAAATAGATCAAATCCAAATAGCTTTAGTAGGAGACGATGTTTCTACGGCATAGAGTGCGCTACCATCTTTGAGTTGCACTGGCTTGCAAATACAATAATAAGGATTTATTTTTTGGCGGGGGATATAGAAAAGAGATGGTAGAAACAGAATTTATGGGTTGCTATATTAATATAGCGGGGCTACGGCCTATTTTGAGAAACAAAATACTATCTGTTCTGGAATAAATATATCCCTCTGCTAATTCATGAAATGACAATAGATGTCGAGTCTTTAAAGAAAAACTAAGGGGATCTACCCAATCCTATCCCATGACACAGTTAACAAGGTCTAAGCAAGTCAACCAAGAGTAATGATCAACAAGCTAATATATGAAGAGAAAAAAGAAGTCAAATATGAAGTCAAGAGTGAAAGAAGCCAAGAGGATATAGGCATAGGTGGACTAGGTGTTGAGCGATACATGGAAAATTCATGATCCAAGTCTCTCCTATAATAGTACTAAGTCACGCTCCGACGAAGCAGCCAAACTTTATTCGAAAGCATATGGATGTGTCAACCCTGGCGATTTAATGCCGGCGTACACACCTTCTACTTACCGCCGCTTTCTCGATCGAATCACTTTGCTCAAGTACACTCACTCTCTCATTGTTCAATTACAACAACAATGACGCCGTATATGGCGAAAGCCGATTACAATGTGAAGCCGGAGCTAAACGGCTACGCCGAAACAAAGCCTCTTTCGAAGGTGCACCCGAGGAAGGTAGAAGAGAGGTATTTACCTCCGAAGTCAATATGAGAATTAACGAATTCCTTCATCCGCTAGGTACTATACTAGGGCACATGAGACATGTACTTTGTTTTTAAAATATTATGTCGTTCGAAAGCGGGTAAATATCTATACTACTATTAAAAGAGCAAACTTGTGTTGATACATTAAATTTCGTCCGTTCAATATCTGATCAACGTTCTGGATCGCTCCAATGTTTGACAGCTCAACACACATTTTCATCCATTGAAAATTACAGGGATTGCCACCACCTAAAAGAAATTAATAAAACAGATCTCAACACAATGCTGCGGCTGCACAACCAGCCCGACGCACCGTCCCGCTGCCGGCCACCCTTCATCCCCGCCCGACCGGCGCTGCCCGACAACCGGCGCGACGCGCCGCCGGCCGGATGCTGTCCTCGAGTTGCATGTCCGCGGAGTTGATGACGAGGAGCTCCGCGGTACTGGCGGACGAAGGAGAGCATGCAACCGTTGGCCTCGGCGCCGTGGTGGGCGTGCTCCGTTCAAACCTTCCCTCCCTGGCGCACTACCAGCTGGCTCCAGCGGCAAGCCGCGTGAGCTGCTTGCCGGCCATGCGCTTGGACGTGGCGGCAGCCACGACGGAGCTTCTCGGCCGAACATCGAGAGTGTCGTCGCGTGGAACACGGTGATCGTGCTGTGTGTCCAGCTCGGGCTGCTCGAGACGAAACGGATTTTGCGGACGTGGCGAAGACGGGATGACGTAGCCGACCATGGAGTTTTTGGATCACACAGAAGGTGTTTGACGAGTTGGAGGCTTGGAGCACGAGAACGAGGAGCTCGTACAGTCGTACATGTCCTATAGGATGGCCTCCTTCAGCTTCCGCTCCACCATGGTCACACGCTCGACTTGCTGCCAGGCACCAGCACGCAGGCCTTGAGCTCCTTTTCGGTTGCGACTTGGACGCGAGGCACCGTCACGAGCACAACGCAAGCGCAAAAAGATCGTCCTTCGAGCAGTCTGGCGACGTCGTGCTGCAGCCTGCAGGTTCCGATGTCGCGCGCGATGGCCGCCCATCGGAGCTGCCTGCTTCTTCTCAATACTGCACTGCCGGTGGTGGTTGTGCCGGTGCGGATGGATGTGAATGTGGCCGTCTGGTGCGTGCGGCACGGCCCAAAGGCGGCGGACTGTCGGCTGCGCATCATGGGTCTTCGCCGGCGGACACAGGATAAGTGCACGTCCACGCATGGGTCTCGAAGGCATTGTGCAGCTGTCGTCCCGCGTCCCTGCGGCACATCAATATAAATGAAGGGAAGATCACGTATGCGTAGGGCTGTTTTCACAAAAATACAAATGCCACATGTCAGCCTGAGTACAGTTTTGGACGATTTTGCACGGTATCACTAGGTTTTGGACTAGATAGCCCCAATTTGCAAGTAGTTGTATGACTTTGCACGTCCTAGACAAGTTTATATGTGCGGTCTTATTCAAAGCTGGACTACAGGGGACGCCATTACATAGCATAGATTTTCCAAGAAAAATTGAAGACAAATCCTTGGAGTGAATAGGGTAACTATTTTTCTATGATACATTTCCAAAAAAATTGTGAACGTGCATGTGCACGTGCTTCATTACTAGTAAATATAAAAATACAAAAAAGGCAAGGCGCTGTACGCGGGAGGTGGGACCCGAGGAGAGACCATGTCGACTCTCGCGCAGACGGCAGAACAGAAATCCCAATTCCCACCCGCCGCCGCGCCACTGATAGCGAGAACCAGACCAGAGTCCTTCCCCATTAAAACCCCCAAACCACGCTCAAAATCTCGGACGCACCACCACCGACCAAGGCGGCGGCGGCGGCACCAACACTAATCTCCATGGAGGAGAGAGCGCCGCTTCTGCCCCAGCGTGGCGGGTCGGCGTCGCGGCGGTGGCGAAGTGGCGGTGGAGAGAGTCGGCGGCGGCGGAGGAGGCCAGGAAGGTGGCGCACGTGGCGCTGCCGATGGCCGCCGTGAGCGTGGCGCAGTACGCCGTGCAGGTCGCCTCCAACATGATGGTCGGCCACCTCCCCGGGGTGCTGCCGCTCTCCGCCTCCGCCATCGCCACCTCCCTCGCCTCCGTCTCCGGCTTCAGCCTCCTCGTACGTCACCCTTCAGTTCAGGCGTCCTTGATTTCGGTCTAAATTCATACTCGCCGCATTGTCATATGCGTTTCCTGGTTAGATTCCTTTGTCAGCCACACCAGAATCTGAAAAAAAAATCGATTGGAGGGAGCCTGTAGATTTAGTTTGGTCAGTCGTGCGATGCTCGCTTCAGATATTCCATGTACTTATGAGCGTAGGTGTCAGGAAAGGCATTCAATCTCGAGAACGAGAATTGTTTGATCAGCAGAGTGTCTTTCGTAAGAAACACTACCACCTCAGCGTAAAGTGTAACCGACCTCACTAGCAAAACAGAAGTTTTTTTTTTTTTTTTCTAGTTAAGTAGTGTTATGTTCTTTCCTTCATAGTAGTAGTATATCATAACAAGCTTGTGTGCCTTTTGGCACTGAACATAGGTTGCTTCGGCGAGGTGCGATGGAAGTATTCAATTCTCCACCCATGTTCAGTATGGTGAAAAGGTTTTTTTAGAGGAAAAGGGCGAAGCCCCAGCTCCATTCCATTGAACGAAACTTTCAGGTCTTTTATGGTGAAAAAGCTGGGTTGGAAAGGTTGAAATTTAGCCATTATTAAGTTTTTCAAGCATTTTTCAAGGATCAACTAGGAGTTTGGTCAGCCACACTCAGAAGCGTTTTCAGTATCCCGGTTGTAAAATCTGGAAAGAACTGATTGAAAAGTCTGTAGATTTAGGTTTGTCAGTGGGTGAGACTCAGTTCAGTTATCGTGTGAGCCTAGGCGTCAGGACAGGTGGTCAATCTCCAGAGATTTTCAATGGGGTGTCTTTCGTGACAACTTGAGCACTACCACCTTTGTGTAAAGTGACCTCACTAGCAAAACCAAAATTGTTTTCTTTTCTAGCCAAACAAACCTGTGTGCCTTTTGCCCCTGAACATAGGTTGCTACTAGTAACATCGGTGTATTACCAGTTTACCACGGGTGGTGCGATGATATTATTCAATTCTCACATATGGTCCAATGTGTCTTAACTTCTTGGTGAAAGAGGTGTGTTGGAAAGGTAGAAGTCTTAGCATTATAAGCCTCTCAAGCATATTGCTATAAGAATACTTAAAGGGGATCAGGAGTAGTTCTGTCTTTTGTCATTATTTCACCAACTGGGATATAGCTCCACCTTAATCCAAGAATGGAACTACGGTTCAATCCAACCTTCCAACATAACTTTTTTATTTGGCATGTTCAAAGTTTAATATATTGATGCAATAATCTTGTGATGTGTGGGCTTAGCAATACAGTATCACTGTACATCTTTGTTTAATATCCTGAACAGTTTTAACAAAATTGATTTGTCTATATTTAACACCGGTATTCTGAATATTCTACTTTGTAGAACAGATTGGAATGGCGAGCGGTTTAGAAACTCTATGTGGTCAAGCTTATGGGGCTGAACAGTACGGCAGATTGGGAGTGCAAACCTACAGAGCTATGGTCACGCTGACAGCTGTGAGCATCCCAATCTCACTTCTATGGGTATTCATGGGAAAAATCCTGATCCTCATAGGTCAAGACCCGTGATCTCACGGGAAGCTGGGAGATACATAGTCTGGTTAATTCCAGGGCTATTTGCATACGCTGTCAGCCAGCCCCTAACAAAATTTCTGCAGTCTCAGAGTCTAATAATCCCTATGCTTTGGTCCTCCATTGCAACATTGCTATTGCACATTCCTGTTTGTTGGTTATTGGTGTTCAAGACCAGCCTGGGGTATTTTGGAGCCGCTTTGGCAATAAGTGTATCATACTGGTTGAACGTATTCATGCTTGTTGCATACATCGGATTCTCAAATTCGTGCAAGGAGACATTCTCACCTCCTACAAAGGATGCCTTCAGTGGAGTTGGTGTGTTCATGCGCCTAGCTCTGCCATCTGCACTAATGTTATGGTAATTGCAGCAGTGTGATTCAGAATGTCCGTGTGTCATATTTCTTTTCCTCGGGCTCATGAGTTTTCTTATGCATCTTCCAGTTTTGAATGGTGGTCATTTGAGGTTATTATTCTTCTGTCGGGACTTCTACCCAATCCGGAGCTGCAAACTTCAGTTCTTTCAACATGGTAAGGATTTCCCATGTAAGGTAATATGCTCTTATGGTAATATCTGCATTATTTACGCTCGTCCTTTTGTGCAGCATGACAACAATCACGTTGATGTATACTATAGCATATGGATTGGTGCTGCTGCAAGGTAAGTAAAAGCTTAACATACTTGGACATTGTACAGTTTTGGGATGAAATTATTCTTTCATAACTCCATTTTGTATTTTATCCAATGGGCAGCACTCGAGTATCAAATGAGTTAGGTGCCGGGAATCCTGAAGGTGCTCGATTAGCTGTCCGCGTTGTGATGTTTGTTGCTGTGACTGAGGCAACTATCATCACTGGGGCTCTGTTAGCATCCCAGCGCATCTTGGGCTATGCATTTAGCAGTGATAAGGACGTAGTTGAGTATGTCAATGCAATGGTTCCCTTTATCTGCATCTCAGTCGCTGCTGATAGCCTACAAGGAGTTCTCTCAGGTTAAAATTTTCTATCTTCTGGTTGATCTGTCAGTTTTACCTTCCCTTTGAAAGAGTGAACAGATAGGGAGCTTCCAGCTATACCTGTGATGTTTTAAACCTTTGATTTAGCCGTACCCATGACACCGTACTACAATATATTCAGCCTGTAGTTTGATTTCTATAACTCAATGTGTGAGCTTTTATCCAATCTGGTAATAATCCCTGCTAGGTAGCAAGTGATATTGTCATTTGTGAGTCATGCTGATTTCGCAAAGACATTATCAGGTAAGGTGTCACTTATTAATAGTTTTGATGTTTCACTATACTAATGCTATTCTGTGTTGTGGAAGCCCACACTGTTACTTGGGGAGTTACTTGTTTGATCTTTCAAACATGTGCTCTTATGTGAACATGGATGCCGGTGTTTACATCCACACACATCTGGCTTCGATGTAACCTTAAGTTGGCGCCACCTCACTAAGTATGCAATTGCACCTTTCTTCTAGCTAGTGAAACTGTTATTTGCTTCACAGGTGCATTTAAATATTTTGTGCAAAACCATGCTTGTCGACAGCTCTGGACAAGCCAAGATAATGAACCGTACTTGCCCAAACACATGCTCTTGCTTGGCACTTCCAACATAAGCTTACTTTAGACACGGCAAGATCCTCGTGTATAATGATATCATATATTACTAAACTCCAATAGAGAGGAATCTGCTCTTTCTATTCTCTACGTATGTTTTTGGCCAGATGCATTGATTCTAATGTTAATACATATTGTATGTTAACTGTTCAGGTATCGCTCGAGGGTGTGGGTGGCAGCACCTGGGCGCCTATGTCAACCTCGGTTCGTTCTACCTCTTTGGAATACCAATGTCTCTCCTTCTTGGATTTGCTCTGAAGTTGGGAGGGAAAGGACTTTGGATGGGCATTTCATGCGGTTCCATAGTGCAATTTTACTCCTCGCCGTCATAACATTCTTCAGCAACTATCAAAAGATGGTTTGTTCTTTTATCTCAAACTTTGCAATTTCTCAACAGAGGTCTTTGTCGTATTGAAAGAGAAAAACCGATTTGTATGCAACTGAGCTGTTGCTGGTCTTGCAGTCGGACAAAGCTAGGGAAAGAGCTTTTGGCGAAAGCACGGCGGAGAAAGGGGCTGCTGCAGTCTAATTTGTTCTGATCCATTGACCTGAACTTGAAGCGAACGACAAATTGATCTTGTGGCATTGTAGAGAAGTCTACAATCTAAGGCTAATTCAGTTTTCTGTTTTTGGGAGCTGTGAATGTATAGAGAGATGAGTTTGATGAAGAATTAAAGAAAATAACCAACTAGTCACGTAGTTGTACTGTTGCAATTTTGCCGAAAGTTGAAACCTGGAGAATGAATTCACGTGATCATCAATATATTATTTATGAAAGTAAAAAATGGTGCAGCTTCTTTGGTCATCTGGTAAAGAAACTATGAACAAATCTTAGCACAATCTTTTTTTAGGGAATCTTAGCACAATCTTGATAACTCTGTACCAACTTAAATGATGAATACAATTGAGTTTTGGAATAGATTGAGCCATTAGGTTCTTGGGGTAGAGATTTCTGGCTTTTGGGCTTCAGTGGTCTCTTTAATTAAAAAAATCAAAAATAATATTTGTAAGTTCCAAAAAATCTGAAAAAAATCTGGCATATCGTCAATAATGTATCCCACAAACGTGCGAAACACTTTCAAATCTCCAAAAATATACAAGATTTTGTAATTTTTGTGTAGGTCAGAATACAAAGTATTTCAAGTCAAGATTTTGTACGTTTATGGGATACATCATTGAGAACATGTGGACATTTTTTCAGATTTTTTAAAACTTATAAACGTGTGGAGCTTGGGAGTCAAAATGACTTTCTGCCTGGTACAGCCCTAATAGCGTTTGGCTCACACAAATTTGTCCTCCATAATATTTTGGTTGGTCGCATCTTTTGTAATATCGGCTCATGGAATTTGTTACTTGACTTTATGCATCTGCCACAGCTGCAAGTTGGAGATTCAAGCACAATTTCTTGAATTTCGCCTAATATTATTTGAAGGTGTTCTTTGAGTTTCAGGCCAACGAGAACAAGTGACAAGTTCAACTGTATTTATGTATGCTGTGTCGTGTCCAATGTTCAGCCCATGCCATAGCATGTCTCCCGTGATCGCACGGATACACAGTTGAATCTGGTGGTTGCTTAACGAGCTATTACATTCTTTGAGAGCTACCACATTTTTCGACACAAGAAACTTGAGAAGGCACGCCATAGCCACAGTTCATGCTGTGAAGGAATCCTTCCGCACAAGTCATCAACTAGCTGTGGCAAGGAACCAAAAGCATGTCATCAAAAGTGCATCTTGAGTTTGACACACAAAAAAAGCAGACAAGCTGCAGCTATAAATTAACTAAAAATCACACACTTCATCTCAGCATTGTTTCCCCTCTCATTTGTAAGAAACAATTTATTCCACATTTCGTGTTAGAGCAGAAAATTCATCCAACAAAATAGGAGGAAAAGGCGGCATGGCATCGACAGAGAGCATCCAGCATTTTGAAGACCTCTGAGCCTTAATGCTTAATTGACACTGGCAGTCCCAAACTGCTTTCAGCCATTAACCATTGTAAACATATGGTCAAGACATTCAACAGTACCTGCAGATAGCAAGAACAACATTTTTTTAATTTGCGAGAAGAGCCAAAATGACTAGTAAAAAACAGAAGTTCCAAAATAGCACTAGTCGAAACTAAAGTGCTAAAAACAGCACTTATTTCAGTTTTTTCATGCCAAGATACCACTGCCGTGAGTTGTCAAACAGGCTTAAGCTAGAAATGCCCTTCTCTCCATTCTAACCGTATCTCCTTTATCGGCTTCTTCTACCTCCTGACCTTGTCCCCCCCCCCCCCCCCGGCAGCGGCACTGCTCCAGCTACACCATGTCCCGCAGCCGCTTCTTGCCCAACACGCCCACCTATTCTCCTGGCCGCTAGGCCCCATGCCTCTGGCGCGCCCACTTACTCCCCACAGCCGCTCGCACGTGCAGCCACTGCTGCAGACTGATGAAAGGCTTTCTTATTTGCTGCTGAAATGTTTGGTTAATTTGTGTTGAATGAAGAATGTGATCTGTGAAAAGGCAAGTGCATATATGTCCTTATTTCGGTCCGTTAGTTTCAGTTAGACACTAGTGGTATTTTGGCGTGAAAAAACTGAAATGGGTGCTATTTTGGCACCTTGGTTTTGAGTAATGGTATTTGGATCTTTTGGTTTTCACTAGTGGTATTTTGGCTATTTTCTCTTTAAATTTCTTCACATTCATATTGCACAATTACTTGAATACAGCAGACAAGGCTTCAGTTCAACTCAAGGTAGAGTGACATTCGATATTATTCATACAGAGCGGAGCAGAGCATTTCATAAGTCTAAAATTGGTGACTCGGCTTACTTACAAATTGACAATTGCAAGTTTACAAATGCATCACATTCGATTACTCAAGAGGCCTAGGATCACATGTCCGGAACATGGATAGACCGATACAGGGCTAATACCATGGTGGAAAAATGTAAAATCAAATATCACATCAAAATGAAATGTGGTTGATACTACCACACAGACGACGGGGCATATATCCACTCAAGCTAATCTGAGCTGCAATTGGGCAGGATCTCACCTAGAAATGCCCGAGCGCAGCCGATCAGTCCATGACGACCTTGGCGCCGATGGCCTTCATCCGGTCGACGATCGCCTGGGCTTCCTCCTTGGACAATCCTCCCTTGATCACCGCGGGCGCCTTCTCAACGAGCTCCTTGGCCTCCTTCAGCCCGAGGTCCGTGAACGTCCGGATCTCCTTGATCACCTTGATCTTGCTCGCCGCGTCGAAGCCCTCGAGCCGCAGCTCGAACACCGTCTTCTCGGTCGCCGCGGCCGGCTTGTCTCCGGCCGCGCCCGCGGCTGCCCCGCCGCCGCCACCTCCGAGACCCGCGGCGGAGTTGAGGATGGCGATGGGCGGCGCGGTGGGGATGTCGAGGCGGCGGAGCAGGAGGGAGGAGAGCTCGGCGGCCTCGGCGAGGGTGAGGGAGGAGACGTCGTCGACGAGGCGCCAGACGCGGTCGGAGGGCGGCGGGCGGGACGGCGGGGCCGACGGGTCGAAGGTGGACGGGTCGTAGTCGGTGGGGAGCTTGCGGACGTCGATGAGCTCCTCTGCGGCGGCGGTGGAGAAGGCCGCGGGGAGGCGGCGGCCGTGGTGGCGGAGGAGGAGGAGGCGGTGGCCGGAGCGGAGCAGGGAGGAGGCCATGGTGGAGGAGGTTGGAGGTTAGGGTTCTGGGGTGGGGCCAGTGGGAGGAGTGAGACGCTGTTTGCGATTTGGGTTTTCGAAGAGGAACCCATGGCCTGCGACTTTCGATCTGGATTTAGGCCCATATACTAAACCCAGCCCATTAGTTTCACATGGTTATGCTTATCACTTTATCAGTATAGTTGGCATGCCCGTGCAATGCACGAGGACAAAACGTCAATATCGTGAAAACACCCAAATTAAGTTTTTTTTGCGAACACTATACAAATGTAGACACTCATATACACATGCACACACTCACGAGCACATGCATGCACACCCTATCTCTATGAGCACCGCCGAGAGACTGAGCCATCGGTCGAGTCTTAAGATTGACAAAGTCACCACAGGCGCCTCTATGTCGATGCGCGTCGTCTCCCACTGAAGAATATTCCGACTAATTGAGAAACATCAGTGTCAAACCTGAGTTTTGAACTCTCGTGTGCTCTGGTTATAACCACCCTCCTAATCATCTTACCACGGACAGGTTTTCTGCCCAAATTAAGTTCTTGTTGTTATAGCGGCGTGTTGTAGAAATCAGCCAACTTAATTCGTGGCCAGGTGCACCACGACCGCCGGCGATTTAAGGCACTTGATATTTCAAGTATGTATTGACTCTCTTAACACCCATGCAACTTCCAGACACATAATTCATGAGCCGGTTAAACATAAACCCCTCCCTTTTTAGTTTGATTCTTGAAATATTCGTACTTCGATGAATCTATGCAAAAATTATCCAACTAAAGGCATTCGGATAGAAAACAATCTATGTCCCAGTGCCCCACAAAGTAATTTTTCGATGGTACAACTCCAGCGTGTCTCGACCTAAAAAAAATATTGGTGATTTTCCAACCAAGATTTGGTATACAAATATCCTAGGTGATGGCATGCGTGTAAATAGAAATGTTGTTGCCAATTTCACATGCTCCACGAATGGAGCAAAGGGAGCTAAAATAAGAGAAACCATGTGCAGTTTTAAAAATATTAAAGGAGAGTAAATTAGTAGTGAATGACATGGGAGATATGAGTATGAGGTCCGTTTCAGTGTCCATACATGCGAGCATGATAATTACGTCTTTTTATATTTTCAAATGCAAATATGGTCATTCATATAGTTCGATATACAGGACTGCACAACATAAGACAAAACACCCTGTTTTTCTGTACCATTCTCTTCTTCATTGAACTCTCAGCAATTTCGCCCTGCGCCTTGTGCTTCTGCCTTGATCCATAATTTGAACAGAAGAATTCTTCCAACTGATGGGATACCAACATGAGATTTTCACCTTCAGGTTGTTGCAAGTAAATGATCCCCTCTTGGATCGATGTTATCTCTGCTGTGGTAGGCCTTGTATAGAACAATGAACTGGTTTAAAGGATCAGCCATGTTCTTAAGCTCTCAGAGCAGTTCTTCAGTTTCTTCCTTAGCTGAAGCTGCGCAGCCAAATTTGGTTAAGGTTTCACAAATATACGATCTGGTCCCGCCATCAGTATTTACCATCAGTAAGCACATGGGGGAAATATATATACGCATAAGTGTGCCTAAATTTCTTTCCCATCGTACATCCTAACACCAACACAAACATTAATCTTTTCTGGATGATCGGATGCCAAATCAGGAAACCCCTTGTTGAAGATTAAAACTCAAAACCATACAGAAAGTATTGAAACCAAAAAGTCACATCAGTGTTAACTTACTCTTCTTCAATCTTTTCCATCCGCAGCCACTGTACAAATACACATAGCCTGTTTAGGACTATATACCCCTGCAGACAGTATGATAATCAAACCTCGGGAGCATTTATGTTCCTTTCCCCAGTAACTCGAACAGTATAACGAAATAAAGTTCAGTCCAAATAGAGTGCTCCTGAAGTGAAGGTCAGAAGCAAAATCACGCGATGCGAGTGGGTTACGACCACACCTACCAGATAGCTCCTGCACCGAATCAATCTCCATGGCAGCACCTCGTCGGTGCTACGACCAGGGGAACCGGTGGGATAAGGGGAATCAATACAGCCGATCTCGGAGGTCCAGGAGGAAGCGACACAAGGAATAAGCAGCCGGGGAAGGCAGGGGCAAGAGAGAGTGGACGCAGGCGATGGGCGCAGCGCCGCCGGACGCGCGCGATGCAGTGGGTGGGGACGGCGCTGCCGGTGGATCTCGCCGTTGTGCTGCCGGAGAAGATGGAGGCCGGGCGTGCGTGCGTGACTACGGCTGTCTTGCCTTTCTTTTTTCCTTTTCCCCTCCGCGCCGATCTCGTTCCGTGCCGATTGCGACGGCACCGGTGATAATTTCTTTTAGCGGCGACAAATCTCGTAATTATCACAAAACAAAATAAAATGAATCGGTATGATGATATTAGCAGTATTATGTGATTTGGTGGGAGGGTAAAACGGGCAAAAATGAATTTGTGTTGAGTTGTCAAACATTGGAGCGATCTTGACCGTTGGCCAAATATTGAAGGGATCAGATTCAATGTATCAACACAAGTTTGCTCTTTTAATAGTAGTATAGATAATCATAGCTCGCTAAAAAAATCAGTAATCATAGCAGTATTTGGTTGGCTAAGAAAATCGCTAAAAATCTGGATTTAGGCCCATATAGGGATGCAATGGGCACTCATTACCCGTTTACCCTGCGAATAAGAAAATGACATGAAAATTTGGTTGGCTAAGAAAATGAATTATGAAGATAGCTTGAATGATGAGATAGAAAAATAATTAATTCATGTTAGTAGAGTTTTACTTTATAAAAGGTATAGATGAGTCTAAATTTTCCCGCACAGATGCATGAGTAGGGTCCATGCATAAGCCCACGATCGTAATTCACATATATGTTATGTTGCATAACATAGGCTGGGATTGCTCCCTACACCCTCTGTGAATAGCGGACCACCCGGTGACTGCCTCCTATACCGATAAATTAGCTATCACTAATATTGTAGTATCAAATTTATATGATTCACGTGATCACTTCTCGACTCCCGCAGAGCGAAACAATGAACATATCTCTTGTGGATGAGTTATGTGTTGTTTTTACGACATTTTTTTTTTGCTTAATTTGACGTGTTTTAGCATGTATATTTTACCTGCGGGTACCCATTTACCATGTCGGGTGACAACTACGGGAAAAAGTTGTGCCAGTTGACGGATAAGCTTGGAGTCGACGGGTAAGGGTATGGGGTGGCTCCACCTTACCCATATCATGTGGATGCCATCCCTGGCAGTATTACAAAATTTTCTAGTGACATAATTGAAGGTAGAGATTAATTATATCCAGAAATTTGTCAAGATAAATATTGAGTGGTTCATCTAAACATTGGGAACTGTGGATATATGTTGGGAAACTAGCTACACATCATTGAAAGCCTCAATGTGCGTAGCACCTGCAACGTTAGGACTTCTAAATTAAATAGGAAAGCTTCATATCCGGCTTGATTGTTGGTGCAGAAATATTCTAATTGGCATGAGGCTTTAACGACATCATCATGGAGAGATATGAAGAAAAAAACGTTGACTCTTTAGCCATTGCTGCAGACGGACCCATCAAAATATAATTTACATGGTAGCAGAGAGACAAGGTTGATAATAAAAGTAAGCTCTTCATCAATCCAATGCTCAATAATGAAGTCAGCTCCCATTTAGCCTTTCATAGTTTTGAGGAACTCATAGATCAAATCGCACTCGACCAATGCACATATGCCCATTAATCGGTTCAAACACTTAAAATAGATTTGTGTAACTGTATCTTATGATATCAGTTTGATAAGCTACGCTGCACATGCTAGACAACTCTGTCTTAAGTACATGCACAATAAAGGCTATGCATAGACTCTCAAAGATTATATATCTTGACTCGGCATCCAACAAACACCCACTGAGGTATGAGATATTGTCTTCATCTCCTTTGGTCTCCTAAGTCAAGATAATACTAATGACACCCTACTCGTCTGGGATGTATAATCTGAAAGTTACCTTATATCTAGTTTTTTTTTTTTTTTTGCGATGAAAAGAGAGTAAAACTAAGAACAGGTAGAATAGCTATCTAGAGCGACGGCTTCTGCAATCTCCGGGGGAAATTCCTTAGCCATACTTCAGTGCGTCCTTGAACTCTACCCATGCGTGCAAGCTCGTGACTAACACCATTAATGTCACGGCTGATCTTGACAGCATCAATTTCTCTTTCCATAAGTAAATCCCGAATAGATGAGATTCTGAATGCATAGACTGACTTGTTCGGAGTCCCAACTTTGATGAGTTCAAGCGCGTCCGCACAATCAGTTTCTAGAGTGAACCTCAGAGTTGTCCAGTGCAAGGCCAGCTTCAGGCCTTCCTCGATCGCCATCAGCTCCGCATCCGTGGCGTCGATGCATCGATGAAGCTGTCGACATGCAGCGAAGATGACCTCTCCCTTATGATCTCGCAACACCATGCCTGACCCTGCCCCATCAGATGCAAACGCGCCATCGACAGTGAGTTTGGTCTCTCCCAAAGCAGGAGGACTCCATCTCATCTTCACCTTCTGTCTTCCATCATCTACTTTAGTGCGTTGACAGAAGCCATGGTCATTAGATATAATCATCTTCCCTTTAATCACGTCAGCCTCTGGATATTGTTTAATCAATAGTAGCGAGTTGAGGTAGCTCACCAGGAAGCGCCGTGACCCTTCAATTGATGGGCATGGCTTGTCATGCGTTAACTCATTATGCGTATACCAGATACGCCAGAACACCATGAGTGTCATCGCTCGTACTTGTTCAGTGAATTGAGACAACAAGTGCAGCAGCCATTCTGGTCCTGTGTTTCTAATGGTCTCAAGAGCAGGGATATTCCAGACTTCACTCATTGCACACCACAAGTCACGCGCATGAGAGCATCGACAAAATATGTGGAAGGTGTCTTCATCTTCCATCCTACAAATCGGACACAGGGCTGTGAGGTCCATTCGACGGTGCTTCACGTTTGCTTGAGTAGCAAGGGCATTTCGTGCGATTTTCCAAGCAAGCACACGAACTTTTGGAGGAACAGGGCATTGCCAGATAAGCTTCCAACAAGGCCTCTCACCATCAGGTCTCGTACTGCTAGCTGCACTATTCTGCTCCCGGAGCTGTTCATCAAGACCCAGTCTGTATGCCGTTTTTACCGTGAATATGCCTCGTTTTTCAGGGTGCCAGGCTAAGAAATCAGCTTCATTTCTATTGGATGCTTTGATCTTCAAAATTTCAGATACATCCACTGGCAGGAAATATTGTTCTAGCCTCTCCACATTCCACTCTCCATCAGGAAGAAGGAAATCAGCAACCCATTTGTACCTGCATCTGCGCTTGACTGAGATTGGGCGGTGACTAAAATCCCTAGGGATCCATGGGTCACGCCACACTCTAATGCTCGCACCATTGCCAACACGCCACAACACACCTTTCTTCAGGAGCTCGAGACCATACTCAATGGCATGCCAAGATGATGAGCCATTACCTGTGAAGACTGTATCAATTAGTTCACCATTAGGGTAATACTTAGCTTTTAAGACCTGTGCACAGAGGGTATCCGGAAACTGAATTAGCCGCCACGCCTGGCGAGCAAGAAGAGCCTGGTTGAAAAGTCTCATATCACGAAAGCCAATACCTCCCTGAGTCTTGGGTCTGAGCATACTATCCCAAGATATCCAGTGAGTTTTGCGTTTACCGTTAGCAGCTCCCCACCAATAATTCCTTATCATTTTTGTAAGTTCATCACACAAGTCGAATGGTAATTTGAAGACCCCCATCACATAGACTGTCAAGGATTGAGCTACAGCCTTGATCAAGGTTTCTTTTGCAGCTTGCGATTGATGGTTATCATCCCATTCCAGAAGGCATTTAGCTAGCTTAGCTTGCAGACTCTGAAATTTTCCTTTATGCATACGTCCCTCAGAGTTGGCAAGCCTAGATATTTAGCCTCAAAATTCTCATGCTGGATATCCAAAACTTGTTTGATCTTATTTCTATCCAATAATGGGCATGACTCACCGAACAAGATAGAACACTTATTAGGATTAATGAACTGTCCAGTACTAGCTGCATACTCTTGGAGCACTTGTTTTACTCTTACTGCTTGGTCTTCCTGGGCACGGAAGAATAGTAAACTATCGTCCGCAAAGAATAGGTGAGAGATTCCCGGTGCACGCCGGCAAATGCTAATCGGCTGAATCCCATTCCTATTCACCTCATTGTGCAATAACAAGGAGAGACCATCAGCCACAAAAAGAAATAGGAATGGAGAGAGAGGATCACCTTGTCGGAGGCCCCGAGAAGGCGAAAACGAATCCAGAAGGGTTCCATTAAATTTGACCATATACCGCACCGTTGTGACACATGACATAATCCAGTCAACCCAACGTTGCGCGAAACCCAATCTTTGCATCGCTTTCTGAAGAAATCCCCAATCCACCCTATCATATGCTTTAGATAGGTCTAGCTTGTATGCACAAAAGTTCATGTCCTGCTTCTTGTTCTGTTCAATATAGTGAAGGCACTCAAAAGCAATAAGCGCATTATCGGTAATCATTCTACCAGGAACAAAAGCGCTCTGATTTGCCGAGATTAGCTCACCCAGGATAGGTCTAAGACGGTTCACCAAACATTTAGCAATCACCTTATAAAGTACCGTGCATAAACTAATGGGTCGAAAGTCCTTAATTGTCTCCGGGGTATCAATTTTAGGAATAAGAACTATGGCTGTATCATTAACTCCTTCTGGCATTCTTCCAGTAACAAAGAAAAGCTTAACTGCATTCGTTACCTCAGCCTTGAGCACATCCCAGTTACGTTGGTAAAACCTTGCAGGGAAGCCGTCCACGCCTGGAGCTTTGAGGGGCCCAATTTGAAACAGAGCGTCACTAATCTCCTTATCCGAGAAATCCTTGCACAGATCGTCATTCATATCACCATTCACCTTTCCTGGTATTAAAGAGAGTAAATTATCAGGTGTTAAAGAAGGATCGCGGGTAAACAACTCCTTAAAATAAGATGATGCCATGCGCTCCATATCTGACGGAACATCTTGCCAAACTCCTTCCTCATCCTTGAGCTTCTTTATTTTATTTTTACGTGCACGCCATACCGCCTTCTGGTGAAAGTATCGGGTGTTACGATCACCTTCCTTGAGCCAATTTATCCTTGATCTCTGGAGCCATATCATTTCTTCTTTATAGAGCAGCTCATTCATATGATCTGTAGCTCTTCTGATCTCTCTTTTGTCCGCATTGTTGAGGAGTAACACTTCTAATTCTCTACGAGACTTCTGAAGCTCACGAAGGACATTACCAAATTTCTGCTTACTCCACTTCTGAAGTGTAGCCATGACTTGATCCAAGCTTCTACGGACATCGGCCAGGTCCATTTTCTCCCCTGCTTCCTGCCAGGCAACAGCCACTCTTTCAGGAAGATCAGCTGATCTTTCCCACATAATTTCATATTGGCGTCGAGCTTGTCGAGGGGGACCTCGCTCCTCTTGCAAGAGACTAACAAGGACGGGGCAATGATCAGACACAGGAGAAGTAAGATGTTGCACACTAGAATCAGCAAACTTGTCACGCCATGCTGAGCAGGCAACAACTCTATCCAGCCTTACACGGACATTAGCTCGGCCACTCCTCTTGTTATCATAAGTATAAGGAACACCTGAAAAACCAAGATCCGTTAAGTTGCAATCATAAAGGACCTCTCTGAAGGCCTCCATCTGACTCACTGAACGGGGTGTGTACGACAGGTGTTCTTCTTGCCATAAGGCCTCATTAAAGTCACCGACAACTAGCCATGGAAGAACAGATTGCGATTTGAGATCCCGGAGAGCATCCCACTCGAGGCTCACCATAAACACTATATCTAGTTGCCCTTAAAATCGGAGGAGTAGATAAATTGCTCTTGATCCATTTAAATGCTTCTTGACGTCTTGTCTCCAAGTGTAATCATCATTGACTTTTGTCGACTTTTAACCGATAGCTCCGAGCTAAATGAATCAACTTGGCTACGAATTTTTTCAAGTAATTGACTCGATGGAAAACTTCTGTGTCTCTTTCTTGCACGTCGGAACTTGAATCATTTGGATCGTATTTATTTTTAAAGGGTCAATCTCTATATTGTTTTGGTGAACAATGAATTTTAAGAACACACCAAAAGCACACTAACGTGAGGTGAAGTGTGATATCCCGATTATACTTTACCGTGGTTAGTTTCTAGTACAATTATTTTATTATTGGATATGGAGTGCTAGTACTCACTGCCCTATGTTTTGTTTCACTGTTCTCTCAGCTCGACAGCAACTATAGCTCACTCCAACACGTGTCTCCACGTGTCAGTCAGCAAGGTCTGCCAGTTAACCGTCTGGGTTAGACTAGTCACAATGGAGAGTATCATATACTAGTATCATGCATATGATACTAGTCTATGTTACTACCTCCACCATGGGTAGTAACATATGTGTGGTATTATATAATACAATATTAATTAGGTTATAGACTCATATTGCATTGTAATCTGTTATGTTACGGTATCTACCTATGATACTACTATCACCTCTCTCATCATTAATGCGGTGACACGTCAGTTTTTTTGCCAACATGGCATGTATGATACCACCTATGATATTCTCATTGTGACTAGTCTTACAACACCTGTCCAAATAATCCCACTCACTCACTAGCTACTTCTCCTCCCACCCTCATCAAAGTAGCCTCTTCTCGGTGACATCGATCAGAGTAGATAAAACCTCATCGGAGAAGCCAAGAATCTCTCTCTTCTTCTCCTTCCTCAGGTCAGCTGCATGTGTTGTATGCACTCTGCCCGCAGTGCAGTGCATCCATTGATCTGAGGTGTAGCAACTGACGAAGCTCCAGGCATGTCTGCAATGGCGGCGGATAGTGAGACGACGATGGGTGAGAAGACGATGGGTGAGAAGGGGAGGTGTGTGACGTGCAGGGAGTGGCAGGAGCACTACTACTGGGAGCACATGGATGTGAGCAACATCAGGTTTTCAAGATCATGACACTACTAGGAAAAGGGTTATAGGTAGGTTGACATTCTGTGGCGCACCCCTAATTTCTGTGGCGCACTGTTTTTGTAAAAATGCGCCACAGAATTTTGCAATTCTGTGGCGCACGAAATCATATGCGCCACATAAATTCACATTTCTGTGGCGCATCTGGCTGCATGCGCCACAGAAATGTGACTTTCTGTGGCGCACCATCCACGTGTGCCACATAAAGTTATATTTCTGTGGCGCATCTGGCCACATGCGCCACAGAAAGTCACATTTCTGTGGCGCATGCAGCCAGATGCGCCACAAAATTTTAAATTTTTGTGGCGCACGTCTTATGAGATGCGCCACAGAAATTTTATACCAGATCCAGATCTGGTTTCTCTCTCCTCATCCCACTGGTCAACCCACGCCACACACACCCACCACGCAGTGCACGCACATGACCCCATGCTCGCTCTTTTTTTTATTTCTTTTCTTCTCTCTTCTCTCTTCTCCGTCACGCCTATCCTCTTCTCTCTTCTCCTCTTCGACCACATCGACGACCTGCTCGACTTCCCCAAGGACGACTGCGGCGCCGACGTGCTGCTCCTCGACGCGCCCGTCCCAGGCAGCCCCCTCGCCGCGCGCGTCCTCGGCGACGTCGGCGTGATTCCTCAATCTCCTCTGCCCGCCGCGTCCAGGGGCATCCAGAAGAGGAGTTCTGCCCTCGAATCAGCTCCTCTCGCGCGCGTGATCCTCCGCCAGCACGCCGCCCGCGCCGGCCCCCGCCTTTTTCTTTTCTACTCGATCTCTCTCTCCCAGCACGCCTTATCCCCTCAACTCCTCCCAGTCAACGCAGGCAGAAGAGAAAGGGGATCGGATGATGCATGGCTCCCTCCGCCGCTCCGTTCCATCCACGAGCGTCTCGATGCGACGCCGACCAGGGGCTGCAGCAGCTCTCGCGGGTGCTCACTTCGCTGGGGTACGCCGACGCGCCGCCGCTCGCGCGCTGGCCTGGGGCCGTCACCGTCTTCTTGGCGCCCGAAGCCTTCCTACAGGTCAAATGCAGCACTGCAGCTTCAAGGTGAACTCCAGGACGGCGCCAGCACGGCGTGTACAAGCTGGACGTGCCCGCCGTGGACGGCTTCGAGTGCCGGGAGGGCCACGAGCTCCGGTCCGCCTGCCGCGCCAAGGAGGCGCACAAGTACTTCGACCACGCCCTCGTCAGCGTGCGCGCGGGCGACGGCGGCCACGGCGCCGTCCTCAACATGCCGCCGGGCCCCTCCATGGACGCCACCCCGAAGTCCCGCGGCGGCGGCGGCAGGGTCGACAAGAGCAAGGCCAAGAAGGCACGCCGTCTGCGCCATGTGCAACCTCCGCGGGGGCCTGCGCGAGCGCCCTGCGTTTTTTTTTTTAAATTCGAATAGGAATTCTGTGGCGCACCTAGTGCTAATGCGCCACAAAATAATGAGATTTCTGTGGCGCATGGGCCGGTGCGCCACAGAAAAAAAAAATTAGTGGCGACAATTCTGTGGCGCACCGGCCGTGCGCCGCGGGTGCGCCACAGAATTCCAAAAAGCTGCGCCACTGATAGGCCTTTTCTCACTAGTGTGACAGCAGACTACCAGCGGCGCATTGTAAGTAATTAACTGCTCCCTGTTTGAGTCCTTGTGGTCTTGAATCTTGATCCTATGGATCTTTGATTTCTGGTTATTTTATTATTAGATTGGGGTTAGATTACAGATTCTGGAAAATGTGGTCAAATAAGTATGTCTGCTTATAAGAATCGAGTTCACTGTTAGATTTTTTTACGATAAGACTTCACTGTTAGCTTTTCCTTCTCTTTTCATCCATCCATCGATCGGTTGGTTTGTTGCATTAGTTAGTTGGTTCATGTCATCTAAATGAATTATGTTGCATCCTCATCGAATGAGGCAAGCTGATTACATGAGATGCCTGCTTAATTACTGTGTTCATCTTATATTCTTATATCAGAGCATTCCGGAGAACATCGCCAACAAGTTCACCGGGCAGATCGCCAAGGGATCATTCACCCTCAAAGCACCCAGCAGCGATACGTGGCGCGTAGATGTCGGGAAGATCGCCGACGAGTTGTTCTTCATCTCAGGATGGGAGGAATTCGCCAAGGCCCATGAGCTGCAGGAGAACGACCTCCTCTTCTTCAAATGCAGTGGCACTGGCTCCTTCGATGTGCACATCTTCGACTCGAGCGGCTACGAGAAAGTGCCCTGTTTCTTCGCTGATAAAGAGCGTACCAACATGCTTAAACAGTTTGATGACATTGTTGGTCAGCAAGCTGAAGGACATTGTACTTTGAGCGATTACAACAATGCCATCGTGCCGCTGTCGCAGCCGGTTGGGTCTCCTCACAAGGCCTCTACTTCTTCAGAGGAGCCAAGTAAAGCCCAAAACAAAACTTTGCAGCGTGTCTTCATAACTTGCACTTTTGTGTAATTGATTAATGTGTAAACGACATAATAATCCAGTAAACATAATATGCATTTTCCACAGGTAAAGAGAATGATTCTCCAAACAATGGGGACTCTCAAGTTAAACGTGGGGTGACCGAGGAAGAAGGGCAGAGTGAGGATGAGCACATTGACTCTGACTACTACTACTCAAGGTTTGCAAGTTACCTAACTCCATGCTGATACTAGAGTGTGACTTGTAACCCGTGTGTGTTAGAAGGACCTTGACCCTTTTCCTCCTGCTACAGTACTCCGGAGGCGATTTTTGGATCTCGCGGCCAATCCACCTCTCCGGCGCCGTTTCGCCGGTTCCCTCACCCTCCGCCGGCCGCTCCGGCGGCGGGAGGGTGGGGGAACCTCGTTCTTCGCCTGTTTATAGTGTAGGTTTGGGCGTTTGTCAGCCGGCGGTGTCGAGGAGGCGACGGCGGCATCGGAGTGGCGTGGTGTGGCGGGGGTCGATCCCTTCGGCGGTGAAGCTCCGAGGAGCTTCGCGGCTGACCTCCCGCCTGTTTCTCGCATGCGGTTCTCTGGAGCTGCGGCGCGAGGTGTCCCTCGCTGGAGGCCGTGTACTGGCGGATCTGGCACAGCTGAATAACAAGGATCTGGTGCTGTTCATCCTCGTCGACGGCGCCGGTGATGCAGGGTGGAGGCTCTTCGGAGCCGAGGAGCGTCGACTTCCCGTCCGCAGAGGGAGTCCTCCCGTGTCAAGGTCAGAGGGGAGGAGGTGCGGCGGCGCGCCGGCGCAGCGTCCTGGCCATCGTCGGAGCCTTCGAGGTCCAGTAGAAGTAGGAAGTTTTTGTAATTTCCTCTTTTTCTTGGGCTGTTCTGTAAGAACCGTGGATGCAATATAATCAGTTTCCTTTTCGCAAAAAAAAAAAAATGCTGAACCGGCTAATGCTCTGGCTGCAGATCATCCCCAGAAAGTTTGCAGCAAATCATCTTGAGACAAAGTCGCATGACATGCTGCTTCTGAGGCCAAACCGAAAAGAGCAGTGGTATGTCAAGTACTACCACGGAAGCGTCCACCGGGGTTTCAACGGCAGGCGCTGGGCCAAGTTTGTCAACGACAACAGGCTGCGCGAGGGTGACGTCTGCGTCTTCGAGCTGATGAAAGGCGCGAGGAAGGTGACGATGACAGTTCATGTCACTCGGAAGGTTGATGGCCAGTTTGCTCAGCTGGGCTAGGTTTCGCCCTGCAGCTCAAGCCCCGTGTATGTGAAGGCGCTCTCCCTGCAGTGTGTATAAACCAGAACTGGACTAGTCTAGAAGTAGCGTGTGGCGCAGTGCATCGATATGGTGTAAGTGCACTGTTTTTTGTAACCTGAAACTAACTTCTCAAGAGAAGATCTTTTGTAGAAGTTCACCAACATGAGTAACTTAGGCAACCACATTCGCTGCTAATGGAATGGAAAGGTCTTTAAAACAACAAAACCGTAAAATGCGCCAGCAAACCATCTTAGATATTTCACACAAACATACTCCCCCGTTCCAAATTAGTTGACTTGCCTTTCTCTAAATATGGATTTACTTAGACATGTTTTAATGTCTAGATACATACATATTTACACAAAGCTAAGTCAAGTAATTTGGAACGGAGGGAGTAGATGCTAAATCCATGTCTCAGAACATGACATATAAAAGGAAGATTATTTTCAGTCTAGCCTGTAATTTGAATAATGTGATCATTGCAATTCATTCATAATGCATACAGGAAATGAGCAACGCAATTGTTCCAGATCATCAGGGAAAGAAGGTTGCGCCTTTTCTGACTTGCAGGTTTACACCGTGGTAACTGATACACTAGCCATCAAATTGGCATATACATTGCTGAAGTTCATCGAACTAGACAGTAGTAATAACTAACAACAAAAACGGATGTTCCATCATGTTAGGGGAAATCTTGCATGTGCTTTGTTCTTCTGACTTTAGCTCCTTTCGATCAGAAGATGTGATATGCTCTGTTCTTCTGACTTCAGCTCCTTCCATCAGAAGATGTGGACAATATCATACGCAAATCTGATTAGGTGTCAAGGATGAACTCGAGAAGAAAAAATATAAGCACTTTAGTAGTAAAAGAGGGTGGTGGAACACAGGTACACAATTTAGTAACTGTCCAACTTATAAGGACATATAAAGGGTTTAACATATTAAAAGAACTGCAAATATCAATTTATCAAGGATACGTCCAGAACAGCACGAAGGACTGCAAATGAAAAAACACAATGTTAGAACATCATGAAATAAAGCAGGGCTCATTGTAATGAGAAAAATCTCCAAATAGAAACTTGAAAACAAGAACATAAAGAGTGCATATGGCAATTGAGTAGAATCAACTGTTGTGTTTGGATAATTGTACAACGTCTATCAAAGGACGTAACTGAACGTTAATTATAACATAGATACCTTAGTAGATAATTAATCCTCCCTTTCAATAGTATTTGTTGTCAGCGTAGATTATCTAAAGCTACATGTAATCTTTAACAGACAGTGGTAAACTAGAGTTGCATATACTTGTGTAACTCTTAAGTCCTAACATCAAAAAAATTGACTGCTGTGACAAATAAGAACTCATGTGGATCCAGCTCAATGTTCAATAGCTTCCTAGATTATAACTTAATAAAAACAACCAAGATGACATCATTGATGAGAACGCCACACCAATTATAAACAGCAGTGTGTGTATAGGGCATATTTCAGCAGTACATCAAATAGCATCCAAGGGTTAAAATGTAGGGAGTTAGGCTACAAATAACAAATCACACAATATATCATGGCGGCAATGATTCTTACCATAAGGCCGCCAAAAACTCCTTCGACTAAAATCCTGCTCCAACTGTCGAAGTATGTGTGGACTGAGAACTTTGACTTCGCCAAGAGACCAAGAGATGCTACCATCATTATCAGAAAGTAGAAGATGAAACCCATCAGACCCGTGAATCCCAGACACCAGCAACAACTCCACCAGTGATCGACAAGAATGTCCGGCTGTAACACAAAAAAATCATCATGTTTAGGACAAACCAATATTTGGTTAACTATAAAAAAGTGAAATGTCTATGATATTTCCTTATAGTAGAAAAACAGTGTGAATCAAAAAAACTGAAACTGGATAGTGTGTCATCGCACATAAAGCAATCAGTGTTTGAAGCCCGTGTATCGCCGAAGTATTATGCATGTCTAGTACCAATCAAACACATTAAGACAGCTAGGAGAGTGTAATTACTTTGTCTAAACAGCTGTCCACATGAGTCTCAAACATAATGAATCAAAGATAACATCACTACTATACCTGCCCCACTCGAAAATTCGATAAACCTAGCGGATCTAATATGGGCGCTCAACCTAAAGGTAGTCACGTTTAGCATATAGTTGCTCCCTGATCGTATCGTACCACTCCAGCAGTTCCCCTCTGTTATCCAGAAATCATGAAGTCAAAGTTTAGGCACATAATACCACCACGCAGCTACCAAGAGTTCCAATTCACGGTGTACTGGTGTTTCATATTAACCTAGCGTGGCTACAGCGTCGCATCGTAGCTCCAGGAGAAACCACGAACTCCACACCCGCCGTCCCCTTGCTCAAACAAAATTCCACTCCCATGTTCCCTTCCAACCAATACTTGCAGCATCTATTGACCCGTAATTACGCTAGTGATCCAGAAGAAACACTCGGATCACACCTGAACAAGCTACCGTAAAACTGAGCACGCTCGCAGATCAGATCGAACCAATCGAGGAGAGGGGGTACGCGCGGGAGGGAGGGAGGGAGGGAGGGAGAGAGAGGAGCGGACCTGTAGAGGATGGACCTGACGTTGCTGGTGAGGTTCTCCGCCTGGATGATGGGGACGTCGCCTCCGGTCGCCGCCATCGCCGCCGTGAAATCTCGACTGGTACGGGCGAGATTTGGAGGCGGAGTCTGACTGGGACGGCAGCGATCTGGGCTCGACTCCACGTCCACGGAGATGTGTTTGGTTGGGTGACTCGGTGGTGGACCTGGCCTAGGGGTATTTTGCATGTTTGCCCTCCAGTTTATTTTATTTCTATTTTCTTTACGAGGATTTTTCTGTTCTAAGGAAAGGACACCATCACCATGCAAGTGAAGAACCGACGATACACAAACTTGCCGCATGAGGTGAATTCGGACAGCATGGAGATGATTGAGGTAATGAGAAATGGCGGGAATTCGCTGGGGCCAGCAGCTGCTATTTTTGAAGATTGCACCTTGCTGTGCCGTAACTTTACAGTGGTAGTGTTTGATAACAGCCCTAGGGAGGCCAATATGGTGGCTCATGTATTAGCTAGGCATGCGGAGGGGCCTCTGTCGGTTGTTTGGCATGAGGAACCTCCTGATTACCTTGTAAGTATCCTAGCGGACGATGTAACTGTGCTTAATGCTTAAAGGCAGCAAGTTGGTGACGCACTCTTTCCCTAAACAGGATACCGAAAGGGGCTAGCATAGTTTTAATGAGGCGGCTTGCTGACCTAATATATGTGGGAAAAATTTCAAAAAAAAAAACTTGCCGCATGAGTTAGTCCATGAAGTTGGAAATTGTCTATTGGAATCACTTTGGTCCAGAACAACATCTGTCAGAGCTAATCTACCATCGTAAATGCCAAGTTGGTGAATGGTGTGCACGAGAAAAAGGCCAAACCGCTTTGCACTCTATACTATTTAGCGCATATGCTTTCCGTAGTCGTAAGTGACTACAGCCTTAATCTTTTCATCGACAATGGCGAGATGGTGCAACAACAACTTGTATAGGTGGCGAAGCGGAAACTAAAGGTTTTGGCACGGCTTTTGTTGCAAATAATGGTTTGTTCTCTTCATATCCTCCTTGTGGTTTTTTGTGCAAATTCGATATGGTTTTTGGGAGGCATGACACGAAGGGTTTGGCCATATTTTTTTGTGGACAGCCATGATGATTTTCTAGAATGGAGGGATTTTTTTGTAAGTCAAGCAATGTAATGTTTTCCTAAGATTTAAGCAAAAAGGGCAATAACTATAATAGTATATTGACATCATATCAAAAAGATTGTAATGATATATTTAACGATGTTGATTCGGTATTACAAATATTAATAGTTTTCCACATGTTTGATCAAACTTTACAATCTTTGGGTTAAAAAGGTTAAAGATATTACTTTCAGAACGAAGGGAGTATAATGCTTTACAGTACTGCCTGCTCGATTTAGGTTGTGCTGGTTATTGGAGAGAACTTTTCGGTTGGTAATTATTATAGGATAATTGCTCACATGATCAACTCTTATTCATGGTAGCATCACATAGAAGCTTTTGCAAATTAGGCCATAGTCAAGTCGCTCATATTCCGTTAAAAGTTTCGAAATTTGGAGTATCAAAGAAGAGAACTTGGGTGTGTTAGCATTACGAGTATGTTGCTATGTAGAATTGTCAGACAAGAATTTAGGTGTCGAAAATTTGTTAGGCGGACCGATGATTCCAAAAAAGGGAGTGTGTAAAGACACTAGGTACGCGCACTCTAACACGAGCAATGTGGACGCCACACGATTTTTGGCATATCAAAATGGTTAGCCTCTTCTAAAATCATGTGCATCTATTGTGGGCGCTTAGGATGAATGCTAGGGTCAAAATTTTAGCCGAATTACCATTGCGGGCTTTGTTTCCTGCCGTTGGCCTCGCACCGCCTGTCACGCCCCGAGACCCGGCCCGGTAGAGTGACAGCCGCCGCGCGCCTATAGAACCGAAAGTCTATACACGCGCAAGGCTAGAGAAGCAGGATAAACCAGCACAGTGGATCTCAAGAAGCTCAACTAATCATTTTTACAGGATTATTACATTTACAAGGATTACTAGATTCTCGAGTCGTTTCCCACCTACTGGTTCAGCCTACTCCTCGGACACGACGTTTTCCGCTGTGAACTCTGAACATCAAAAACATAAAGGAGCAAGGGTGAGTACAAACAAGTCGTACTCAGCAAGTAAATACTTAACAATAAAGATCAGAGTATTGAATACAGTAATAACGGCCTTACTGTATTTTAGTCAGATATCAATGAACAAGATAAATAAAGCATCACCGAAACTTGATTTAGAAGAGCAAATCATCCACCGAGGATTAAAGAGTTAATGATGGTGAATGATCATGTATCGGTATCACACATGACAGCAAGGTTCCCTACCCGGGACTCACAGGGGTGAATATTCACGCTTTTACACTTTTAAGAGGGGTACTCCGACATCGACAGCCTCGACCAGAACCACGCAGGGTTCCAGAACCAGCAGAGCCCTTTTACCCGCTCAGACACCGGACACCTTGACCTACTGATGTCGGTCGCTCCTACGGATCCATCACCGATACTTTCCATTCAAGGGCCGCCCCTCACGGAGAGTTCAGACAGTCCCATACCTGAACTGTGACCGGTAAAATACGTTTGCCGTCGTGACACCAGTACGGACAACAGAACAACGAGAGATAGATATATCAATGATTTAATTGCTGGAATGCTCAACCAACAAGATGTGCTCATGCCTCCGCAGGAGCCTGAAAAATCATATCAATTTACTCAAGAATGAGAGAACACCATCTCTCAGATATCACAATGATCAATAAGGAGATCAACAAAAATAGTGCAGGTAGAAGTACAAGCACCTCAACGGAGATAAATCAACAAGATAGACACTAGCAGTAGTGAAACTACTACTAATACGGATCAAGAGATTAGCAAAGAATCTACTTGCCTCAGCCAGCAGTACTCCAATCAATCAACCACGCCTGCAATGGTTCGGCTGACAGCCAAATCCTTCGAATACATGCAGATATTCTCCAGGTACGACTTGGCAGCTCTACGGCATCTCGTAACCATAAAATCACACATTGAAGAACGCTCCAGCAAATTACTAACTATACTAAGTGAGCACAAAACGGCGCTCCCTCGACAGCCCAGGTTACTGTAGCTACTGTTCAAAATGAACAGTGCGCTACAGTACCTGATCCGAGCCGTCCAACTACGATCCAGCGGCCCACACAGCTCTCGCGCGCTATTTTTCTAAAAAGGCCCTCGCGGCCCACAAATTGCTCCACAATCCACGAAAACTTGAAGTAGTTGACCAATTTGCAAATTAGGAAAAACTAAAGGACTGAAATGCAAAACTGACGCAAACCTCCCCTTCCTCCTTCTCCTCGCGCGCGACGCGGAGTCCGCCGCGCCGGCGCCGACGCACGCCGCCGCCGCTGAACGCCTCCCCTGACGAATCCGCCGACGCAGGAGCCTTCGCCGTCGCGTCCTCTGCATAGTCGCCGACGGAAGCGTGCCGGGGCGCCGCACGCACGGCGGAATCGCCGCCGGCGTCGAGTTCGTCCGCCGCCGCGTTTCGGCGTCGCCGGCGACGACTCCGGGCACCAGGCGCGCCCGCGCCGCCACCCGAGGGAGCCCCGCGACGAACCGCGCCCGACGCGCCCGCTCTCGGTTCCTGGCTTGCTGGGATGCGACGGCGCCGCCGCTGTCGCCGCCGGCGCGATACTGTCACCCCTGGGCACTGCTGACGTCAGCGTGACGTCGGCGGCCCCAGGTTTTTCCCCAAAAAAAAAACAAAACAAAAAAGTAGTCCCCACTGCTCCATACAAAATTTTACGAATGGAAAAAATGTTGCAAATTCAAAAGGAAAAAAATTACACACCCACAAAATACTAGAAAAAAAACAAAGTGCTGTGCAAAAAAAGTGATAACTACTATTTGCGGGAAAAAAATGACCAATTCATCAGCTAACGTCATCACAGCCCCACCTGTCATCTGTAGGATATTTCACAGACTGTTTCAAAAAAAATTATACCCTTGACAATGGGCCCAGATTCGAATAATTTAATATTTTCCAGAAATACAAATTTTGATTCCACCTTCCGAAATTCATAACTAACTTATTTAAAATAAAATAAAAAAAGTTAGTAAATGTACCAAAACGTGCACAAAAACACAATCTGTCTACTTATATCCATTTCATGCATGTTCAACAAATTTTAGCCATGCTTATTTAAATTTCCATACAATAAAAAAAATGAACGAAAAAAAAATTCCAATCTACCCTTCGGATAAATATGCATACCAGAATGACCCAAAAAAAATGCTTAATTATGTCATACGACCACAATTAAAATTTCACCGGATCGGCACACGAACTCGCACGCCACTGTAGCCTCCAAGAATATCACCGGCGGCGCTCCGCTCGCCGACGCCGACCGCACGCCAGCCGAGCTGGCTTACTCCGCCGCCGACGCTAACTCTCCAATCTCTCTCGTGGACATTGGCCTGACCTCACTTTCTTTTCTCTCAGTCAAACTGATCCGCCGTGTGCAGCTCTGGTTTCTATTTATAGGAAGTGCACTGGCTAAATATCTGACCACTTGGCTAAAATATCTGACCGCCTGCCGACCTGATCCTTCGGCGCTGCCGCATGCAGCAATTCCACGTAGCTGATCTTGATGACTAAGCCACTCCTAGCCTCTTGTATCCAGCCACGTTGCCACCCAATGATTAAATATGTAGCTCTTGCTTGCCTTGAAGTCCACGGCTGATTATACTCCGTACTACTAGTTAGCTAAATCAGTACACACTCCTTCACGATCATGCACAAACAATTCAGCTACAACTCCTCTTATTAATTCATGCAAGCAGATTTTATTCAAAACCAATTTAAACACTAGGACTAGCAAATTTAGAACAAACATAATCTAAATACTTTTTAATTAAATTAATTAATCTAGCAAAAATTCAGGGTATCACACCGCCGCTCTAAAAGGTGTCGGGCACTTCATCCAGTTTATACGTGCAACGGGCATGCAAATTTGTTGGACTGAGTGCAATCCAGTATCACTTAGCCTTTGCGTTGGAGACACCTATGCTTATGTAGTTGTTTACAATCTCTTTGGATTGGAGATGACCTACAACGTGATGTTTTAGACTAAACTAAAAAAAGAAGGTCAACTTTAGCGCGCGATGTACGATTTGAAGTACTAAAATCGTAAAATGAGTAGTTGATATTTCTCTTTCCATGTAGGTGCTTATGTACTACAACCTCGACATAATCAAAAGTACCTTCGTGTATCGCTGCCATATATCTGACAAGGAGGTCATTATTTCGCAATTATACACATAGTTGGTCGGAAAAAATTACCCGGGTTAACTGAGATTAGTATAATTTATATTAAACTTGTATACTTATTTAGAACTTATTTTAGCACGCCACAACTTAACGAGTATAGTTTTATATTTCTTTTTTGCATAGTTAACCGTGTAATAAAACTGCTAAATGCTAATTTTAGCTTTGTTTTCCGTATGTTTATAATGCACATAGTTAAAAGATACACTTGCAGTGTGCTAGATTTAAGCTATACTTTGTTACATTATATCCTTCATAAATTAATTTATGCAAATTGTATAAACTATGTAGTGTATACATATATATATGATAGATATATTTCTAAAACAAGGTCTAACAAATGTATAGAATCTTCTAGAGTATAAGTTGAATATTAGCACGATTATTGACACCTTTTGTGGTCTTATGTTTTGAAAGTTACGGTGGGTAGTTGAAAGTGTGCATGCACTGTACTTTGTATTCAAATAGCATCTCAAGGGTAATCACTAACCAATAAATGTTCATTTTTGATCTTGGGACGGCCAACGATAGGTACAGAATGAGAAGCACATACCATCGTTCGATCTACTTTGAGTGACACTTGACAGAACTGACCTTTTTTTTGGAACTTTAAAACAAAATAAACTAAAATTTATTTTTTCAAAATCGTGACCTTTTCCATAAGGCTAGGCCCAACGATGTCCTGGTACATTGCATGTACGGCTTGACCTCAACAAAGAAATACAGCAAGACCTATACTAGGACGTGTATGTATATTGCACAAATGGCCATACTAATTACGTAATTAGTTTAACTTAAGCCCAATTGCATGTACTTGTGCACGCACCAAAGCCCAACTACAGCAGCCCATCGGTGTGCATGTCCATGTACAGGTCATCGATCGTGGACGGTGGTTCTTTCTGTTCTCGCCGTCGCGCCTCTCAAACCTCAATCAGATCCATCTGTTGCTCTCTGCTGTCTAAGATATTGGACCCTGCCGCCGTTGGATCGCAAGGCGAGTTGATTGGCTAGCGCTGACTATGGTTGCCGCCGCTGCAACCTTTGTCGATCGCTTGTCGTCTTTCGCACAATGCGTACGTACAGAGATATTCCCTCCGTTTTTTAATATAAGATGTTTTAGGTGATACACATGTTGTCTATATGCACACTAAAATGAGTGAACATATACACAAAAATGTGTCCACATACATTTGTGTGCATGTGCATATGGACAAAAACTAAAACATCTTATATTAAAAAACGGAGGGAGTACTTGATAGCCAGACCTAATCCCCCCCTATTCGTTTCAGTTTAGCTAATGTTGGTTCCTTCAAAAGTTGTGAAAAAAAGCTAATTTCTTACACCAATTTCTTCAGTCAAATCTGCCCTAATGCTATTGTTTTATTGAGTCGTTGGGTGAGTGATGACAGAAGAGACATATTTTCAGATTAGTGAAAAAATAGCCAAACAATGTGGGTTTGCTTATCAATTTAATGTTTCAAATCATCTATATTCATATAGCATCATTTGCTTTTTGGCAAACATATGTTGATATGCGCTTTCGGTTTGGACTTCGTCGCCACTTGCCCCCCTATATTCAAATCCTGGCTCCGCCCTGGTTATGAGACTATGACGCTTTACGTCGTGGCGTCGTGCAATGTAGTATGACACATACCCCAAGCGGCCATGCAAAAAAGAGTTTTATATGTCCATTTTACAACGCTATTTTATATCATAATTCACTCTTATTCATTGATATATTTCATATTAGAATACAATACTTATGTTATTTTATCTTATTTTGCATGTTTGGAAATTATTGGGAATTATCTGCCAGAGCCAGGAATCAGCTGGAAAAAGCACCGTCAAGATACTATATTTTTAGAGCTCCAAAAATTACGCAAAAATACATGTCAATATTTCGTCAAATTACTGGAGGAGCCAGAAGATGGACCCGAGGGATGCCATAGGGCGCCCAGGTGACCCCAGGCACGGGTCCCACCCTGGCCACGCATGGGGCCCACCTGGCGGCCCTGGCCCACCTCGGGCACTCCCCTTTCGCGTATATCTTCGTCTTGACCTAGAACTTACGGGAGACACTTGGAGGAAATTTTCCACCGCCTCCACGGGGCGGAAACCAGAGAGAGAGGAAAAGCTCTCCGGCAGGGAGAAATCTACGAGGGAAATTCCCTCCTAGAGAGGGAAATCATCGTCATCACGCCGGGCTTCATCGGGATCATCATCTACATCATCTCCACCACCAACATCATCATCCCCACTGTCCCACTCCGTTCCGTTGTAACATCTAGGGTTGTACCTTGTGTAGTTCATTGGGATTACTCTCCCGGTGTTGATTACCCCGTGTGGTTGCCTCTGATCATGATACATATGATGTCTCATGAGTAGTTCGTTTAATTCTTGAGGACATGGGAGAAGTCTTGTTTCTAGTAGTGACATTATGTTGAGTAATATTTAATGGTTTGATATTTAAGTTATGGTGTTATTCTTCTAATGGTGTCATGTGAACGTCGACTACATGATACTTCACCTTTATGGGCCTAGGGACATGCATTGTGTATTTAGTTTACTTATTGACGGGTTGCCGGAGCGACAGAATGTAGAACCCCGTTGGTAAGCCAGTGCATGAGGTAGTGTATGATTTCAGAGTTTACAGTTGTGGTTAGATTTATCTTTAATACTTCCTTGTATTTGCGAAAACTTGCAAGGGGTTTAATCACAAGTGTGTACTGGTCCAACTAAGGGCGGTGCATTAGTATAGGTTCACCGACACAACACTTATCAAAACATTAAAAATTAGTCTGCGGTATGAAGCGAAATTAACTTGACGATATTCCCGTGTGTCCTCAGAGACGTTTTAGCCATCATAAGTAAAACCACCGGCTTGTTCTTTGTGCTAAAAAGGATTGGGCTACTCGCTGCAATTATTCTTGCTCTATTTTATTTACTCGCACTTTATTTATTTGTTATTACAAAAACCCATAAAAAATTGCCTGCTAGTATTTACAGTGAAACCTTGCTCGAAACTACTTGTCAACACCTTCTGCTTTTTGTTGGGTTCGACACTCTTATTTATCGAAAGTACTCCCCTATACTTGTGGGTAATCGGAGTTAGATTGTTAACTTTTTGAAGATATGGTTCATTTTTTTTTTGGAAGATACAGCCAGAGTATTACAGCAAGATTACAGAAAGGACCTCCTCGAAGCTCAAAATTACAACCAAGTCCTTCACCTGCAACGCAACACCACCGACGAAACGCAGAACGCACCGACAGCGCGCCGCCGCCGCATCGCCACACTGACCTTGGAACGGCGGATGTCCCCAGGCGGACGGGAAGTCGTCGGAACTCGGTCTCCGGAGAGCCTCCATCCTACTCTGCCAGTCGCGTCGCCGTCTTGCTTCCACTCGAGCTGCATCAAGATATCCAAAAGCCGAAGTCGTCGTCGTCGATCTCCGGCACGGGGACGTCGCCCACGGCAGCCCAGAGCTGCGAGGGAGACGAAGGTGGCAGATCCACTCCGGAGCTCCACCGGAGCGCCGTCGTCGAAGGGGAAGACCTCCACCTGCAAAACAACACCACACCACCGACAGCGCCACCGCCCTCCCAACGCCGCCGGCAGACAACCTAGCAAACCCTACACTATATACACACCGGGATCCGGCGTTCCCCCACCCTCCCGCTGCCGAAGCAGCCGGCGGAGGGGAGGAAACGGCCGGATCCACGGCGGCGAGGTGGGTTGACCGGGAAGAGCTCAGAAAATCGCCTCTCTCCTTTTAGACGAGGGGGAGGGGACGGCCAAGGTTCCGTCTGTCGTTTTGAGGTTCATTTTGTGCTCAAGACTGAAAGAGGTCAAATTTATCTATTTTCACACTTGTTGATAGGGGTCTCCCTTCCACATTGAAGTAGAGAAGAATCTTTTGAACGATATCCAAGAACCAGCAAATAAGAATGGGAGCAACTAGTTCTCCGTGGACGGTTCTAGGTCGGAATACTTTTAATTAGTTGTTATACACTTGCAATTAAAAAAACTCAGTTATAATCCACTTACAACTCACGTGACACATAAATCAGCATGTAAATATTACCATGATTTTGGAGGTAACTGAACTCTAAGCTAATTCTTGGTGGATCGAGAAGTGAAACCAAAGAAGAATGTCCTGTTAGCCTTTGCCAGCATGGAGGAATGACCATTTGTCGAGTGATGATTGGAGCCGGCACCTCTCTATGGCTTGCGCAACTATGACAACGATTTCCCCGATCTTGTATCCCGCATGCATTTTCGTCCCGATTTTCTTGCACAGGGCCTGAATTGAAAACTGCGAACAGCTCCAGGACGACGAATCGTGCCGACATCGCACCACCGTCCTGTTCGGGCGAGGTGGACATCGCCGTCCACGACCGCCGCTCGTGCAGGTCAAACGCAGCACGGACGCACGCACGGCAGGCAAGCCCCCCTGCTGGCCGGCCTATGTCCGTTTGCCTGCACTGCTACGGCCTACGGAGATAGCAACACGCGTCCTACGTACTCGTGGCGCGCCCCAGCCGGACAGCCCCGCAGCCGCAGGGAAAGACGTCTAGCGCGTTTGACCGCGACGGCCTCGGGACTGGCCGTCGTGTCGCCTTCCCGGCGGCGAGCGACGAGTACATTTTCCTTGAGCAACATCTGCCCACCTACGCTGCGTCCACGGCGCAAGCAGGAAACGACGAATAGTCGAGCAGCTATGACAAGTGCTCTACTATGCGTACGCCTACCAACACACACGCACACCAAAAATAAAAAGTTCTTTTATAGAATGATCTTGCGATACAAATCTTAAATATCTCTTATTTTCCAAAGTGTGATAAAAAGAAAATGGATCAATTCCGTTTCCAAGTTAAGTACAAATAGTTTGACTAATAACACTTTGTGTGTATTTCATCTTGTGTGCATATAAGTCTCAAAGACACTCCTAATTTTTCAGGTAAGTCAGATCTTTTTTTGTTGTTGCGAGGATACATGTGAAGATTACATCGAGTAGGCAGAAAAGATCAAACAAGAGATGGAGATTACACACAGATCTTCCTGCATCGACGTCGCCGGAGAAGAAACCGCATCGATGACGCCGCAACTTCCTTGACACCTTGGATCGGAAGGAGCCCCCAAGCGGACAGGAAGTCTTCGAAACTCGAACCCCGAGAGGCCTCCAGCTTGCTCCATCGGCGCCGCCGCTCGCGCCATCATCACCTGCATCGAAAGAGTCAACCAGATCCACCGCAAGCAGATCTGGAGTGGGAATCCCCGCACACGGCGACCCCAGAGGGCCACGAGCACGAGGGAGAGGACGGCGCTCCGCCTTGGAGCTCCGAGAAGCTCCACTGCCGGAGGGGACGAGCGCCATCCGCAAACGCAGCACCGGCGAGGTCTCCACCACCAAGACGCCGCCGGCTGGGTCCCAACTACTACCTACACTATGTACACACCGGGATCCGGCGATTCCCCGACCTCCCGCCGCCGGAGCGGCCGACGGAGGCGAGGAATCATGCGGATCCGCGGCGGCGAGGTGGGAGCAGCGAGGGGGCGCACAAATCGCCTTTCTCTTCTTGCGGGAGAGAGGAGACCGTCCAGGGTCGGTCTTTTGTGAAGTCAGATCTTTCTCGATGTGGCATGCATGTAACCCCAGATTGCTGATCTGACAAGCAATCTGGGGTTACATGCATGCCACATCGAGCAACCTAGGGTTCGCAAAACATAGCAATACAAATGAGGAGTGTTTAGCGTAAAACTACCACTTTACAAACTAAATCACAAAAACATACCACTTTTGCCCACAATCGTAAAAAGCTACCACATTTCGTCGCAAATCACAAAACGCTACCAAATCGCACTGATCGTGAATTGAATAAAGATTGACACTCAAACTGACAAGGCGGGCCCACATGTAAGTGATTATGTGGCATGTTGACTTTTCAGCTTAATAAAAATCGAAAAAGAAATTAAAAAAACGGTGGCCGCTGGTGCCCGCCATGGCCGCCGCTGGTGCCGCCCACGGCCGCCGGAGCCGTCCATGGTCGCGGCCGCCCCCCGCCCACGGCCGCCGGAGCCGCCCATGGTCGCCCTCCAGGAGGTCGGCGGTAAGGCGCATCTGGCCGCCCAGAGCGTCACCGACGCCGCCACGGGCGCCGTGGAGACCGTCAATAACGCCACCGGTCTAGGCAGCGTGGCGCGCGGCGCCAAGGACGCGCTGGAGCGGCCCGTGCTCGTCCGGCGCCAGGCGTCCTCCCATGAAGCTGGTCGTCCTCGCCCCGTAGACCGCAGTTTTGGGAGACATTTTGAGACACACGTTCTGGCCGGCGGCGCATCTGCTCTTAGGGCCTCCACGCCCTCTTCCTCGGCACGTCGAGCATGCCGAGCACCTCCCCGGTGAGCATCTCCGCCATCACGCAGCCCAGTTCGCGTTCTTCGAGGAGGTGCGGATGCATCGGCGGTGCGGCCGGTGCGGCGGATTCGGTGTGGCCTGTGGAGCGGATGAGGAGGGTTGGATGCGGCAGCGGTGCGGCCGGCGACGTGCCCGGAGTGGATCAGACTGGTCGCGGCGGTGCTGCGCTGCAGTCACTCCTAGCTTGGACCCCGTGCTTTGATTCTGCCCACCGTTTTTTTTCATATTTTTATTAGACTAAAAATTCAACATTGCCACGTCAGCATAGGTCCCTGTCCACCTCAGCAAATTGCTCATTTTCTGCCACCTCAGCACTGACAAATGGGTCCCACCTGTCGGATTCAGTGTCAACCTTTGTTCAATTCACGATCAGTGCGATTTGGTAGCTTTTTGTGATTTGCGACGAAATGTGGTAGTTTTTTGCGATTGCGGGCAAAAGTGGTATGTTTTTGTGATTTAGTTTGTAAAGTGGTAGTTTTACGCTAAACACTCACAAATGAGCCAAACAATTACAAGGACGACTAATATGAAGAAGATCTGCTTATGGAAAGATAAGACATCAAAATATCCTTAATATGGTAGATTTCTTAATCATGTTGGGGCCTTCTCTTGTGTCTGATTTGATGCGTTGAACAAATGACATGCAGTCCATTGCCTGAATAATATAACCAAAACTTTCCTCCCGGCAAGGGTAATAGCCCGCGAACTGCATGTATTAGTGATGTGATCTCCTTGATCTACTTACTGCAGAAAGCTAAGCGCTATCCTCTGCGATCTCACACCACAACACCAAAACACCAATACACATCCTCATGGACGAAGGAAAAAGAGTTGCATCAACGTTGATGAAGACCCCCACCCATACAATTTTCGGTTGTTTGTAGACTGTGTAAGAAGTAAGAACACATGATGTCATGCACCCCGCCAGTCTATGAATCCCAAGTCCTCAAGTCCACAGTCCAGTCCGAGAGGCATTCTCCGAATCTTTGCACCATTGCTGGTGGCATGGCATTTCCTCCCTCCTTCTCGTGCGTGTATAAATTTCGCTGAAGTCTCCCAGTATGACCATGGAAGATTCAGCTCTTCATCTAGAAACCTGATGTACTCCCAAGTTTTCTCTTTATCCTCTCATTTGCACTCACCATAGAACCCGATGAAACGACATTGAGTAGGACCCGCATTTCCAAAAGTAACATCTATGAAATTTGGGCCAGAATACTAAAACTCAACTTTACCATCCTTATTTGTGAATAGAACTAGACCACCCATTCTACCATCAGTCTCCTCAGTCAACATAAAATTAAATGTCCAAGAGCTCCAATATATAGAAACACTACATCCGTTCTCACCCGCCCTTGGATGTCCAAGAGCTCCGCGTCCGTAGCTAGACTACAACCGTTTTAATGTCCTAGTTTATCTAGGTTAAGTTTAAATTTATGCCCTATGTATGATTACTTTAATTTGAAATCGTTTACAAAACCGCCATTGTGCCTTGCTGTTGTGTCGCCTTCCCCCTGCGCCCATACTCACTGGTCACGTGTACGTTTACGTAGCTAGCGAGCAATCCGCGGGGAAAAAGAATGCAGAAACATACAAATTTCATTCAAAATTTTAGGAACTTTTATCAATTTGAACAAAAATTAACTAAATCGAAACCTAATCTAGTCTCCAAAATTGCTGTAGTCCTCCGTGCCGCTCGATCATGCGCCGTCGGTGCCTCCTGCACCATCCAGCCGCTCAGACCTGTGTCGCTTCAGTTGCATCTTGTCGGGGTCGGTGCTGGCGGGACACGAATCCCACCGACGTGCCCGGACACCGCATGTACGGCGGGGCGTGGTACCCGTTGTCGCGCACGGTTGTCACTTTTCGATGGGGAGCATGCGTGGCCCAAAGCCGTTGGCGTGGCTCCGTCCATGTGCCAGCTGCTCGACATGGCCGCTTACTAGGGTTTTTACACAATAGGATGCGAAGTAAAAATTACGCATAGAAGTCACACAATAAGATTCAAATTTTGAATATGCAAAAACATCACATCACTGGGAAAGAGTAGTGACAAACATAACTCTAATGCACATAAGTAGCCATGCTAACATGAGCTACATAGCAATGACATAACCATATCGATTCAGTAACCCTCAACTGAATTTAGACCAATTCAACCTCGCGTATAAACATACGACTTATGTCAACTAACTAACTAGCACTTATGATCTTCATGTTGTTACAGAGTAACACCGTGTCAATCCCTATGCAGAGATTATGTATATCACCTAATCAAAGCCTCTTAATGATCCCTTATTAACGTTGCTTGCCCTGATTTCAAATTACGACAAACCATCTCGAGATAAGTGAAGGGGAATAATATATTTGTATTAAACTTTTTAGTTGGTCCTAAATAATTCTCATACAACATGTGATGAGCTTTCTTCAATACTACTTTTTATGTATAATTGGAATAATTAACAACATAAATACGCTCATGTATTTTCAGATGCATATTTCTCTTACAAAAATGTACTTTATTTAGTTTGGAATGTTTGGGTAGTAGACTTACTTTTAAAATACATTATGTCCATGTATTGTAGTGTGTTTATATGCGTCCTTTTTTGAATCCTTAAGTATCTAAAAGACCTTTGGAAGACTGTTTTAGAGTGTATGAATGTGGAAAATAACTTGGTAGATGTTTGTGAAACATTTCCAAGTTTATTTGCAACTAATTTAGATAGTTCTAGATTGCGGCGTGAAGTGTCAATGTTTTTCATTGGATCCTCGCTTCTGCAACGGTTTGTTGCGGTGTTCTTTCTTTGGTCAAAATTTATAAATATTTAGAATTTGAACGTGTGTCTATTTGCAGGTTATTAACAAAGCCACCTACTGGATCCACATGTGGTCATTTCTTCTACCTGCGGAGCGACGTGGTCGCATGGATTCAGAATGTACTCGAATGATGATGGTCGTACGGGCTATCTTCTGCCGGGGTGGGTGGCAACATCATAAGAGATTAGATGGATAGAGCTGTTTTTATGTGGCTGATTTTTGTAGCTACTTTGAATGATCCATGATTTGTAAACTCTGTGATACTTGAATTCGTTAATAATTATGGTGGCTGTGTGCATCATTTTGATGCAGAGGCTGGGGAACCGCACCCTATTTCTAAAAAAAAAGAATTTGAACGTGTGTAAATTGTGCTTGTGTTCACTTGCGTTCAGCCTCTAAATGGCTACATAATAACTTGTAGGAGAGGGACTGGTCGGATCTGATGCTGATGTGCGCCGCCTCCCCGTGTTGCTCCAGGATCTTGGCCCCCACGATGGATCCGGAGCTGGCCGAGCTCCCGGACACCGCCGCACTTACCCAAAAGGGTCACTGCGCCACCCCACTACCGGCTTCCCCACGCGACACGACCGATCTGAAGGATGTGCCGCTCCGGACCTCCACCAGCGCCTCGGCGGCGCCACCGCTCGTCATCTGCATCCTCGCTCTGGTCCGGCGAGTCAAGCGCGTGCTGGGGAGACACGAGGTAGCGCAACGCGTGCTGCTCCTCTTGGCGCTTGTCGGCACCTACCTGCATGGTTATGGGCACGGCATGCTCACGCCGGCCATCTCCGGTGCTTCTTCCAATCGCCTGATGATCAATTGCTCTTGATTTAGTTTCCAATAGCAGTACTTCTGGATTGTCCGACATGGAGATTGTGTTTTGTTTTTGAGTGAAAGGCACCAGAGGTCACGAAGTTGCGCGAAAAGTAAGGATTGGTCACCAAGTTGAAAAACCTCAAAACGAGGTCACGAAGTTGTGGAGTAGTCAATTTTTGGTCATTCCGTCACGGTGGGCGTCAAGTTGCTGACGTGGCACTGTGTTTTTTTACAAAAAACACCTTGAACTTTTATATATTCTAATTGTTAGGTCCTTCTCCATATTTATTTTCGAGTGAAACGCACCAGAGGTCACGAAGTTGCGCAAAAATTAAGGATTGGTCACCAACTTGAAAAAGCTCAAAACTGGGTCACGAAGTTGTGAGTTAGCCAATCTTTGGTCACTCCGTCACGATGGACGTTAAGTCGCTGACGTGGCGGACTGTTTTTTTACAAATATCCCCTTAGAATTTTGTTTCTTCTAATAGCTAGGTCCTTCTCGATAAATCTGGACACAGTTTGGTCTCAAATTTTATTTTTGCTCGTCGTCGTCACCTCACCGTCGCGTCCAATCTCCCGGTCTCCGACCTCCTCCTCTCCCTCCCTCCTCCTACCTAATCTCCGATGGCTGCCCGCTCGCGCCCTCCGCGCCCGTCGTCTCCTTCCCGCCCTCCGGCTCCCTCTAGCCGCCGAGCACGGTGCAGTGGCGTTGTTCGCGCGGGGCAAGGCCCTCAGCATAGTGGCGCACGGGCGCAGGACAGGAAGGGCGCAGGACAGAGAGCCGTCGTGGAATCGGTCGGCTGCCCCCAACCTCGCCGCGCTGCAGGCTACGACTGCGGCGTCGTTCCCGTGCTGCTCGGCGAGCCGTGCGTGGACGCCGACGCCGGACGCCGCTGCCGGACGCCGGATGTAATGCACAGAAGAGATGAACTGCTCCACGCGCCGCACCAGTTTATTTGGAGTATTTGTAAGATGAAAAAAAAATCGAAAAAGACCTAATAATTGGAAGAAACAAAATTCTAAGGGGATATTTGTAAAAAACAGTCCACCACGTCAGCGACTTAACGTCCGTCGTGACGGAGTGACCAAAGATTGGCTAACTCACAACTTCGTGCCCGGTTTTGAGCTTTTTCAAGTTGGTGACCAATACTTAATTTTTGCGCAACTTCGTGACCTCTGGTGCGTTTCACGAAAATAAATATGGAGAAGGACCTAACAATTAGAATATATAAAAGTTCAAGGTGTTTTTTGTAAAAAAACACACTGCCACGTCAGCAACTTGACGCCCACCGTGACGGAATGACCAAAAATTAACTACTCCACAACTTCGTGACCTCGTTTTGAGGTTTTTCAACTTGGTGACCAATCCTTACTTTTCGCGCAACTTCGTGACCTCTGGTGCCTTTCACTCTTTGTTTTTTGCAGTTTCTTCCATTTCAGCTGAGAAATCGAACGGCGTCACATGTATCAGGACGCGGACAGAGTTACTTACGGGACGACGAGCGCCAAGAGGAGCAGCACGCGTTGCAGCACCTTGTGTCGCCCCAGCACATTATGTCCATTTCTAAAAAAAATGGCGTCACATGTATCGAGTGATTGATGTACACAGCCATTTATTGCGGAGTTTATGTCAAGTATAGTTTTACATCTCAAGATAACACGAAGAGATTGAGACAAGACTCAACCGGACAAAGCAGTCTATAGTAAACTACAAAAGTCGACTAATATGCTGCCACGTATGCCGGGAGAAAAAAATATTGTGCCACCAACAGGAGCCTTGTGCATCCAGACACCATAAGTTCTCGCTGATCCGAAGGTAGCAAGAAATCCCATAGCTGGATCCAGTGCACTGCCGTATGGATAACCTGTAAGACATGAAAAGTTTCTTTTCCTGTTAAAAATAAGATTGTTCCTACAATTCCAGATAGACCAACAAATAGCTGAAACACCAATACGAATCCTAGCCTTGATCTTTTTGTCCATCCCATTTAACCAATTTTCAAACATATTAGTGACATTGGTTGGAGGAGGAATATTGTAGGTACAAAAAACAACACGCCAAACAAGTTGGACAAAAAGGCAGGAAATGAATAAATGATCAACTGTTTCACTATTCTCACAAAAGAACAACGAGAGTCACCTTTCCAATTTCTGCATGGATAGTTATGGGACGTACGGCAAGCTCACGCCGGCCATCTCCGGTGCTTCTTCCAATCGCCTGATGATCAATTGCTCTTGATTCGGTATCCAATAGCAGTACCAGTACTTCTGGATTGTCCGACATGGAGATTGTTTTTTGTTTTTTTGCAGTTTCCTCCATTTCTCGTAAAACAGACCTTTACTCCTCGAAAGCTTCCATAACATCCTCTTTTACAGTTGTTCTTGAAACAAATGTAAACAATGGATTTAAGGTCTTGACGAACTTTTGAAATCCGCTGTACTCCACAATTGAGAACGGGAACTTGTGTAGAGCCACCATGTTTGCAAGCTCTCTCCTTGATTTTTCTTGGCTGAACTCCCATTTTCCTACATCAGCAACTTGAGGCGAGGACCTAGAGGAACACATTTTTGCTACTAGCTCGTGCATTCTACTTCTTGCCTTGCATGTTCTCAAATGTCTGTGGAGGTGGTTAGTGCCTGAAGTGCGTGAGGCAAAAAATGTTTCATTACAATGCTTGCACTGCCCTTCTACAACTTTGCCATGTTTGTAAATGGGAACCACCTCTTTTCAGATTTTGGATTTTAATTTGCGTGGTCTTCGAGCAGTACCTAGTTCATTGGAAAAACTTGGCGTCAGTTTGACAGAAAATGAAGAACGCAAATGAAAAAAATGAAAAACTTGGTATCAGCCTTACCACCTGAAAGGGTTGCTCTTGAAGGTGGAGCCATCGGGATGGGAAATGTGTTGTAACCAGTGGTACAGATTTGTTCAGTTTCGCTTGAGGGGAGTTTCCATTCCTTAATGACCTCATTCTCGCAAACATGTCCACCGGAGATCTCACCATTTTTACTCCTGGCGATCTCACGGGCTGCTTAAAAATTAGACGAACAAATCAGCAATCAAGCAAAGGACATCTACAAAAATAGAAGTTCACATTTGAGCAATCATATTAACCTCATCGAGTCTCTTCCTATTCAAGCCACGGTATTTACTCATGTCTGCATCCTTTGACCTCTTCCTCCTTTTCTCGTCCCTCCTCTCTTGTATGGTTCTACACCCAACAAGCAAGAGACGTTAATAACTTAAATATGAAAAATAAAAAAAATCATGAATAGAAAATAGGGGAGAGTAGTGTACCTCTTGGAGGTTTGTTGTTTTTCGTTGTTAGCAGCTCTCTCATCAACATCGCTTAGCAAGTCACCATCAATTTTCTCCGCTCTGACTGGTAGGTGGGTCTCTTGTTCCTCTTCATCATACTCCTTCCTTATCTCCTCGAGAATCCTCCTCTTCCTATTCTTCTCAGCCCTCCTCTCTTGTTTGGTAGAGTATCTCTTGGAGGGTGGCTGCTATAGAAACATTCATAAAGAAAAGTTATATTCAGTCCTTCTAAATGCTCCACATTTATTACTTTCTACAACATATGAGATGAAATACTTTGCTAACCTGGCCGGGTGCAACAACAGCCGCATCCTCAATGCGCTCACCAACTTCAACTTCATAGCAAATGATTTCAAATCTCAATCCCGGATATATCGACTCCCCTTCCTTGAGGACTCGGGCATCAATGACTATTCCATCGGCGTCGAGAAGGCGGACGTGGTTCACCTTTGGTTGGAGGACTGTGCCCTTGTGCAGCCTCTTCCGACGTCGGAGTAACAGTGTGGAGTAGGAGGCACGCCACCTCAAAGAAGAAGACATATCGGAGACTCCATCCAGCTGCTCTCCTTCCTCCTTCCCCGCCGCCCCTGACAGCTCCTCCTTCTCCTTCCCTGCCTTCCCTGCCTCAACTGACAGCTCCTCATCCACCTTCGCCGTCGTCCCCGGCAACTGGCTGGCCTGGGAGTGATTTCTGAAAGGATTAGCACGCTGGAAGAAACAAATAGTACACTGAGAACATTATAACAATAGTAGCAGTGATGTAAATACAATCTGCAAGAATATTTTTCCACCTTCTCCGTTGTCCCGGATAGCTCCTCCTTCACCTTGCCCGTCGCCCCCAACAGCTCATCCTCCTCCAGCCGTAGGTTCTATTTTATGGTACAGTTTCATGACCATGTAAAAAAGATTATCAGAACACAAATATTGTAACACTCGACGGTTTCATGAACATGCCCATGACCATGTATCAGTCAAGTGCACCTACAACACAACTACTGTAACGCCAATACAACATGAAAGTAACAAGTAGGGGACTCCCTGGACATCAAGACAGTCTAGCAAGAGGTGAACAGAGACTATGTTACAGAGTCATTTCGACAGTTCACTCGACAGTCAACTTTCAACTTCCCCATGTAAAAATCATTCACTCGACAGTTCCATGACCATGTATCAGTGCAGTTCATCCACTCGACAGTGCATCCACAACACAAATATTGTAACACAGTACAAGTGAAACTTTAAAGTAATAAGGAATTAGCGGAGATAGGGAACTGTCCCAGAACATCAGATAAGTCTAGCAAGAGGCAACAGATTGATTTCAGTTCACGCCATCTACAACACTACATGTGCTATGGATTGCAAGAAACATCTCAAATCATACCAATAAAAAAATCGAAAAAGAAAGGGGGAGATAGGGACCTGGGCGCCCGCCGGTTTTTTGTGCAGCTCTCCGTCTGGCTTCTCCTCCTCGTCCTTCCCCGCCGCCCCCAACATCTTCCCCTCCTTTTTCCCGGTCGCCACCAACATCTCCTCCTCCTCCATCTGTAGGCAACGACGGGAGCACCCCCTGCTGGCTGGTTCGGCGTAGGCCGGACGGCAACTCGACGAGAACGGCGACGGGGTGGTGTAGGTTAGGAGGGGAAGGTGTGGGGGCAGCCCTGGTTTAGGGTGGCGAGGAGCGGAGTCGCCGGCACCGTAGGAGCTGATGAACGAGGCGGCGGCCGCTTAGCACACGCGATTGGGAAGGATTCGTTTTGCACGCTGTGTGCAGCTCATTAACGGGCCAAGCAGGACATGTCCGCAAAGCCTGCATATCGATAGCAGTATGTCTGCAAACGCCACGAAGCGTTATTTTGTGGCGCGGCTGAAGCGGGCCTGTGGAAACCTGCGTCCACCTGCATCCTGATGTACGTTTGTTTACGTAGCCAGCCCTCTGCAGGACTGGTATTTCTACGTGCAAAGTAGAAAACGACGACCAAATCTAGAGGGCTCCATGACTGGTATTTCTACGTGTTACACGGTAGTAGTATCAAGAACATGTTCTAGCTGCAAGCACTCTCATACGCTATCGTGCAAACAAACAATTGCACGGTATCACTCCTAAAGAGTTGTAAAATACTCTTCTACCGCTACACTAACTACAAATTTGATTGGATCAATAAACAACGGGCGATGAGGCATCTCTTCTGCTACCGTTACACCTACAAATTATACCCTCAAGGACCAATGACAAGAGCTCGTACACGCCAATTACATTGTCACCACTCTCGCTTCTTAATCATTTTTTTCTTCCCGGTCAATAAATTAAAAACAGATAAATTTTGTCAAAAGTGTCAAATCGTGTGAAATTTGACAAAACTTTTAGAAAAGCTATCGAGCTCTATAATGTCAAATCAATTTTATTAGGTACCCCCTCCGTACCACAATATAAGATCTTTAGATATTGTATCACGGAACACATATGGATTGAAATTAGTGAATCTACACACCAATACGTGTCTAGGTACTTCCGTATTACAAAAATGCTAAATATCTATAACATCTTATATTTTGATACCGAGGGGGAGTACATAATTACATACGTTTCATAGTATATCAATAGAATACTACAATTATTGATAGTTTTTTTATAAACTTGGTCAAACTTCACATTGTTTCACTTCAGAAAAATGTATACACCTTGTTAGGGATGGTGGTAGTACAATTTGAGTAATAAGAATATGGTGATGCCTTCATGAATTGATTTACTTGTACTTGGTAACGAGATAATCCGAGACTTGTTTTATCATTCATGCTACTGTATGATCAATTCTAATCTTAGTTTTTCCCATTGACCAAACAAAATCTCAATCTTCCCATTGCTTCGTTAGTCTTCTCCCCAATTTTTCTAGTTCGTCCCCTATTTTGTCAACAAAATGCCAGATCTTAATTATTGTGGTCATCGAAGACTACACAATAATTGTCACGGTATGAGACGACTCAACCTTCCCGAGGTACATGACCACGATGATTCTCACTACTAGAAATCCCCATTTTACCTAGAGCCAAGTCCTTTCCCTAGAGCTCATCGGCTTCCACAAGGTACAGAAAAGTAATGAACAGTACACTCTAGGGATGATGAATTTAAGTGCAAAAATAATATGTAAATAAGGTTCCCAAAATTTTGGGTGTCGTAGATTCCGTCGCGCGTCACTTTGGTTGTATGTACGCAAGTTTTTTCGGTGGAGCGCGCTTTTTTTTAGCTGAGCACGCTTTTCGTCTCTCTGCACGCGTGGGCCCGCTAGATAGAAGCAAAAGTTTGTAAGTCCAAGACTCCAGGCCCGCCAAATGAATCGTTGTCGCCAGTCGTCTTCTTCCCCACTCCACATCCCCTTCGAAGCAGAGTATCTTCCCTCCTCGATTTGGGACGTCCCCGCCTCGACCCTGCCCCAATCTACCTTGGCCGGCCCCCTCTCAGCGTTGGGCAACACAAATTATCATTTTGGTAAAATTATATTTGATATACCTTCTTTGGGTGGAAAATATGACCAGAATGCTTATCTTGCATGAGAATTGTTGGTTGGTAAAAATTTTAAATGACAAATAGTAAGAATGTTACCATGCTCGGGCTAAGTACAAATGTTGGAATAATAATATTTATGTCCTATTGTAATTTTGTGATTTTTTTAAGTCTGAGTGGCTCTCCTGGTTGTTATACTCTTCAGTTTGTTGTCTTGCCCTGGTAGCCACTACCTCATGCTAACGGATTCTATTGACAGTGCCTCGTAAATTCCAAAACCCGTTGAAACCATCGAAAGAAGATGCATTACCTCGTCTTGATCTACCAAACCATGTGCTCACGAGCTCTTTTATCATGATCAACTTACCTCATAGGAGGTAAGATTAGTATTCGATCTGGACAGTCCTTTGACGAGAGGTATTTTTCCTTATCAATGTAAACGTTACAAATATAGTAAGACTTCTGTAAAAAACTGCAAATGTTTAAAGGCTTCGGTTGAATAATTTTATACACAAACTCTATCCTAACTAGTATCTAATTCCCCACATACTTTATGATGCATCTCCAAAGGAGTGTACCCTGTAACTGAAGTTCTGACCATTACTATACTTTGTGACTATTGGTTAAGTTAAAATATTTGTAGCAATTTTTTTTACTTGGTGCTAACTAATCTTGTTGTTAGAGTGTTGTTGTTTGTATTGATGCAACCTCAGATGAGATGTCTGGAATGATATTTTTAGGTATAGCTAGAATAATTAACAATAGAAACACAACCATGTATGTTAAGTTAAACATTCTCACACCATTTTGACTTTATCACTACTACAATGCTTAACATAATGTATTGCATCAGAAAAATGTATTTTGTTTAACATAAAATAGACTTCCTATAAATCTCAACTAAATAGTAGCACACAACTTGACAAATGCAATATGTTTATGTATTATAGTGTGTTTATATGCAATTTTAAATAAGTGTCTAAGACAATTGGAAGACTGTTTTGAAGTGTATGAATGTGGCAAATAACTTGGTAGATATTTGTGAAGAACCCCACTACTATCAATTTATATGTAACTAAATTAGATAGTTCTAGATTGCGTGAACTGTCAATGTTTTTCGTTGGATCCTCGCTTCTGCGACAGATTGTTGCGGTGTTATTTCTTTGGTCATAATTTATGAATATAGAATTTGAACTTTTATGAATTATAGTTGTGTTCACTTGCTTTCGACATTGATTATATCTAACAGGTTTAAAGAGCTTGTCCACACAACTCGCTCTGAAACCGACCTAATATATAAGACTTCTCTGTCACGAGCTCATTTAAAAAGAAAGGCATATGCATTCGAAGTTTAATGGAACCATAAATATATCTTCTAGACCTACTCTTTTTTAGTCACACCCTTTAAAGACTACCGTGTAATTTTAGCATGGTACCCAATTGCGGATACTAGCATACCACAAGATAGCTTTTCGCGGACACTCCAGTTCACTACATGTTTCTGTAATTTTGCGTAAGTCATTTTGCATCATAATATACATAATTCAAAATAAATGTGTTATATTTGAGCGGCGTGTGTTGCACGTGCACGCTTGCTTACTAGTCTAACACCAAACAAGTGTTTGTTACCCTTGCTGCAGCAGTGTGCAGCCACCTTGTTGTTGCCGCCTCTGTGTCGGACAAGACCCTTCTCTCTTTATGCTCCCTCTCCTTCCTTCCCTGATGTTGGGGAACGAGCTACACAAAACAAAATAGTCTACGCCCAAGACCATAACCAAGATCATTATCTAGGTGCAGACAATGATAACGTACCCTTGTCATTCGTGTTGGTATAGTGGAAGTTGGCGGTGTAGTCCACTCTGATTCCCGCATATAGGTGATACCTCCTAGCTCCGAGAATATTTCTTGTAAAAATCCGACAATCTAATGTCGAAATAGACGACACATCCGAGGTATGCTCGCGTACCGGCGTAGCGTTACCGTTGAAAGAACAGTATGGTCGACTAGTGGGGGGGGGGGGGGGGGGGGGGTGGGTGAATAAGCGACTAACAATTTTACCCTTTTCTTTTTAATTAAGGCTAAACAAGATATAACAAGGTTAACTAGATGTTGATGCTGGATGAAAATCTGTTGGCTCGAAGAACCTGGTGCTAAGCATGGAAGAAGTATCCGACTATCATTTACAAAAACCACCATGTGTCGGCAACAGGATTGGAGCCGAGCCTCTCAGTGACGTATCAGGGTGCAAGTGGGACGACATGCGGGCTCCCATGAAATGCCGGCACATACCCGCATAATATATGTGGGATTATGCGGGTAGCCCACATAATTTTCACGGTGCCCGCGGCGCCCACATTGCCCATGTAAGTTACTCAGGCTAAACACATTAAAATACAGGAAAACCTGCCGTAGGAACAAAGGAAGTCAATTCTGCTTCAGAACAGAGGAGCCAACATGGCAACATCAGTACAACACACTTCGCCTGGCCATGCTTAAAGAATCTGCTATAGCCTATAAGTTTCCAGCTAGCCGATCCATCTCATGGATCAACATCTCATGCCTAGCAAAAAAAAAAAACGTATTGATGCACGTACTGCCGTGCGGCCGGACGGCTTTGACATGTACATAAACAATCAGTCAAACTGAAGAACCGTCCACATACAATACGAAAGCACAGCTGTCAGCTTGCACAAGAACAGATCGTAATCTGTTCTCCATACATGGATAGATTGTTACCATCGTGATGTTGGGGACGAGGAGCCGAGCAGACAAGCTTCTTGTGCCGCTTCCGATCTGCCAACAAGTTCTTGCGCTGCTGCCACTTCCCCCCGCCGCCGCCGACCGCCGTCCGTTCCCATCTGTGACATCTCGCTGCCCTTCGAGCCCGAGTCCGCCGCTGTGCAGTAGATGGTCCGGAATCGGCTGGTCTAGGTGCTAGCGGACCATGGGGAACTAGCCAGCGCGCCCGGCGCCTCCTCGCCCTCTTTCTGAAAGGGGTTTGATGTGGGGAACGAGGTGGAATTGATGTGGGGAATACGTGGGCTTGATGTGGGAATCGTGCGCAGTCCCATAAATCCTACATAATTTGATACTTACCCGTGGGTGTCCACATACGATATTATGTGGGCTTGGGTAGTGGGCGCCGTGGGCACACGTCCACAACTGTCGACGCTGTTTTGTTTTTGTTGAAACGAAACTGACGACGCTGTGATTTCACTATCGATCACGCATGTATTTTCGTCCTGACATTCTTGGCCAAGGTGATAATCACGAGCTGCTGAACAGCTGACGGAGTTGAGGAACTGGACGGCGTCATATAGCCGAGGTGGGCATCGCCGTCCACGACCGCCTCGCCGCTCGTGCCGGTCAAGCAGCACGGACGCACGGCCGGGCCGGCAAGGTAGCCAGCGGTACGGCCTAGGGCGACAGCAACACGCGCGCCCGTGCGTGAGGACGCGACGCGAGCGGCATCCGCGTCGTCGCAGCGGGACAGCTCTACGTACGCGAGCGAGAGAGGCTGGGAGGGAGGACATCTCATCTCGATCGTGCGGCTTTGACCGGGACTGGGTGTCGTGTCGCCGTCCCTTGCGCCCTACTCGCTGGTCGATCAGGTGTTCGTTTATGTACGTATCCAGCCCTCCGCAGGAAACGAACACGTGAAAAACCAAACAAAATTCCCGGCCGTACGCCCGTACGTCACCGTCAGTACGAGTGCGATCCACCTACGTTTTACCTTTTTTGTCCTTCTGCAACATCATGCGGTAGCCTGCCGATCTACGTATCGTACACGGTGCAAAGTAGAAAACGACCGATGAGAGTATCTCCAACCGACGTCCACTTCCTGATTTGCGTCCGCATATCTTCAGATGAAGATGAAAAGGAGAAGATAAGATATGACAGTAAAAAAGAAGAATAAAATTTAAAAAACAAGATGGAAATGGAGTTACATTTTGGCAATATCTTTAGATTATAAGATCAAGACGAACACAACTCGGTTGAAGATGAAAAATATTAAGAGATATGCCATCAGGAAGGAGATGCGTCTCCACTTTGCACCGGGAGCGATAGCTCTTAGTCGTAACTATAATCACAAGGTATGTATTATCTAGATGCACTAGGTAAATTGTTGTATGCTATGTACCACAAAATCAATGTGCATGGATTTAGGATAAAAAATAGAGGCTGTAATTGGAAAGATCACTACATAGTAGATGCCCAGGATCTGTCCACGGGCATGAGATTTCATATCCAACTTTAATTTCCATATGGAGAATTGGAAAAGACACTAGTATAGATCGGGTCATTTAATCCCCTCAGTCGCACTCATATTAACATATGGATAATCTTAAACAGAAAAGAAACCAGTACATATACTCGAGATTCGCTACAAGGAAGCAAACTAGCATACATTCAGGGGCCACTACTTGAGTAGACGAAGAAGAAGCATTACAAGTAGAGGTCAAAGACAAACCTTGCAGCTAGTGCTAATAAGTTTGCTCTATTATCTTGCTCTCGTCGGAATCAAGAAGATGAGCTAAATTGTGTCAAGCTCAACAACAAAAATATGATAATCCAAGATCAAAAAGGAAAATCTGAAATTGATCTCAGGACAAGTGAAGGGGAACAAAACATTTGAACCGAACTTTTTTACTTCAACCTAAAATAATCCTGATAAAACTAATGATGAGTTGTCTTGAATACTCCTGCTACTTTTAGTTATAACTGGAATAATTAACAACATGGACATGCTCATGTATATTAAGATACATATTTTCATCACAAAGGTCTAACTTTTATCACTGAATGCATTCTATAATGGTGAACGTAAATGTATGACATCACAAGAAATGTATTTGTTTTAGTTTAGAATGTTTGGTTAATAGACTTACTATAAATATAAAAAATAGTATCATGTTACATATAAAATGCAATATGTATTCATGCAATGCAGTATTTTTATATGCATCTTTCTTTGAATCCTTAAGTATTTGAAAGACAGTTGGCAAACTGTTTTAAATAGTATGAATGCGGCAAATAACTTGGTAGATGTTTGTGAATCAGAAGACTTGTGTGTTACTAATTAGATAGTTCAAGATTCTATGTGACATGTCAATGTTTTTCCTTGAATCCTCGCTTTCCGCAGAAGTTTGGTACGGTGATTGGTCAATTTTTTTTTGAATATTTAAAATTTGAACTTATGTGCATTTGCTCTCGGAGTTTTGCCTCCCTTTTAATATTTTCCTCGTACATCTTAGCCTCCTTCCTCACATGATGTTGTCCTCTTCACATGTCTCTCTCTCTCTCTCTCTCTCCCCCCCCCCTCCCCTGGCCCGCCTGATATAGTCTTTATGAATCGTTGCCATGCCTTGACGAAGGCTTCCCTTCTTCTAACACCAAAAAAAAATGTTACCCGTCCAGCAGCCGTGTGCCACCACCTCGTCGTGGCCGCCTCGCCGCCAAACAGCCCCCTTCCCTCTTCGTGCCCCTCATTCTCTCTTCTTGCCGCGTCGCACCACAATGTCTCATATCACCCGTACACACAATACAGTACAACTTATAGCAAAAAACATGTGTCACAACTCACATGGAACATGACACGGAGACCGTTCTTGTCGATGTCCTTGAACACATCCTATCCTATCCTACTATATATAAAGGCTCGCACGATTCGCGCGTCATCGTGCGTCCACGTCGCCGGCGGGTCGTTGGCCGTCCGATCCACGCGATGGACGGCCAGGATCCATCCACGTCCCCCTCCCCACCGGGTACTGTAGAAACTACAGTACCAGGCAATTTCTACCAATGGAGTAGCGACGCGTGTCCCCGGTCGCCCCGGTCACACCCGGTCACCCGCGTGCACGAACTTTGGCGCCGCATTTTTGCAAAAAAACGCCCGCAAAGGACCTATATGCAAAATGCGGAAAAGATAGGGTCTTCCGTGCAAAAAAACGCCACACCTCCCCCCACGTCTCTCTCCCGCGCACGCCCGCGGCGTCGCCGCCGGCGCCGACGCCTCGCGCCGCCGCTCCAGTCCACCCCGCACGCATCCGCGGGCACGGGGTGCTACGCCGCCGCGTGCGCCACCTCCTCGCCGCGGGCCGCGTCTTGGGACGCCGGCGGCGCGCCGGATTTGCCGCCGCGCGACCTCCGCCGCGTCCGTGGTCGCCGCCAGCGTCTCCGGCGACCAAACGGATGGCGGCGCCGTCCATTTGCCTCCTCGCGACGCCCCCAGGCCGATCTGCGCGATCTCGGCCTCGCGCGCGTGCTCCCCTGCCGGAGCCGAGCTCGGCATGGCCGCCGGCCGCTGACGTCGCGGGCTGACGCCAGCGCGGGGCCCACATGTCAGCGTTTTTTCTATTTCGTAAATGTTTCCAAAAAAATAACCTGACGCGCGGGTCCTACATGTCATAGACTGTACAGCTGAACCAAAAAGATTAAAATTGTATAATTCATAACTTCTGAACTGCAATTGCGAAAAAAACAAATGATATGTCAAAAAATTGCAAATTTAACAAATTTTAACAATTTACAAATTTAACAAATTTTTACAATTTGCACACAAAAGTTGCACCAAGAAAACAGTGCCCACAAAATAATGCAAACCAGCATTTTGAAAGTTCCCGAAAAGTGCGAAATTTCAACATTTCAGAAAATTTAGAATTGAATAAATTCTCGAAGTTTGCATCTTATGGTTCAAAATAATGCAAATAAAAAATTACTCTACGGTTCAACAAAAAAATAAAAAAAAATCACCGAGGTACGGGAAAATATGTATTTAATTATACGGTTCAAAATAATGGAAAAAAAAATGCAAATTTAACAAATTTCCAACCTTCGCACACAAAAGTTGAAAAAAAAAACAATGCCCACCAAACAATGCAACGACAAAATAATTAGAATTTCCAAATTCATAACTTCTAAACTACAATTCCGTAAAATGCAAATAATATTTCAAAAAAATTGGAAAATACATATAATATGTAAAAAAAACGCAAATTTAACAAATTTTCAAACTTCGGGTACAAAAGTTGCACAAAAAAAAAGTGCCCACAATGTAATGCAAACACAAAATGATTAAAAATTATAAAATTCATAACTTCTAAGCTATGATTTACGAAAATCCATAAAAAACAAATTTTGAAAATTTCCAACCTTCGCACACAAAAGTTGCATAAAAAAACGATGCCCACAAAATAATACAAAACCTTCGCACACAAAAGTTGCATAAAAAAAACGATGCCTACAAAATAATACAAACACCAAAATGACTAAAACTACAAAATTGATAGCTTATAAGCTATAATTTGGGGAAAAACATACAATATGTACAAAATGCAAATTTAACAAATTTCCAACCTTCGCACACGAAAGTTGAAAAAAAAGCCCACATAACAATACAACGACAAAATAATTAGAATTTTAAAATTCATAACTTCTAAATTACAATTCCGCAAAAAACAAATAATATGTCAAAAAATTACAGATTTGACAAATTTTCAGCCTTCGCACATACAAGTTGCACAAAAAAAATGCCCACAAAATAGTGCAGACAATATTTCCAAAGCTTCCGCGACCACCAGATTTCCATACTTTCCACACCGAAAACACAACAAATAAGCATTCATATTTCAACAATTTCTCAAAAATTAATATGAAATTCATCGAAAGTACTTACTGTCACATAAATCTTATTTACTAACACATTGCGAATGTATATCACGTAGCAGAACAGAAAAATAGCACCTTATAGTTTCCACAAATTTACGAATAGCGAACCCACGGGCGCGGCGAACGCCGCGCATAATCCCCTAGTTGTGTGTAACGCGTGGAACGATCAAATATGTCCTATTAGCATTTACAATTTTGCATCGGTCAGAATTTTTCATCCATCGGTATCATACGGTGGCGTACAAACCATCAGGATGTCCGTAAGACTGAACGGGTCGAAGAGTCGAATTTTCTCACCGGCCCAGATCGAACAAATCTGGTTGGTGTACGGGACCAGTGGGATGAGGAATAATGGTAGTACGTGCCAGCAGAGCCCAGGAAGCCGGGCGGGGACCTGCCAGACGGGGGCAAACGGAACGGTGGTTCCCTGATTCCCGTGGCGCCGCCGCGTCGTACGTGGAAGCACCCAATTCCATCGCCTCTTCCGTCGTCCCCCCCACGGCTCCTCCTCTCCCCGTCTCCTTTAAAGAAAGGAGAAGAAGAACCCGCCACCGCGCGCGTCCTCGTCGCCGTGGTCAATCGTCATCCTCCTCTTCCTCCCATCGGTCTCTCTCCTCCCGATCGCTCTCCCCCGCCGAAACCTCCCGCGCCGCCGCTTCCGTTCCATCCCGTCAATTATCCTTTAGTTATTCTCGGGCTCTACCGGATAGGGCCACAAGCCGCGCCAACAGCTAGAAGCCACCTCCCCTCGATTCCTCGAGTTTCTTTGTCCCCGGGCGGCAATCTCTCTATTTATATGTCGGGAAGCTGGCGCCGACCCGCTTGGCGTGTAGCCAGCTGAGTCTTTGTCGTCGCCACCGATAGGCCGTTCTGCCGTCCCCTGTTTCGAGCGGCGCGTCTCAGGGCTCGGCAGGCATGGAGGCGGCGAGGCAGAGGGCGAGGCACGACGAGTACAAGAGGCGGCCGGCGGCGGCGGAGGATGGCGGCGGCGGTGGCGCGGCAGAGGAGTACGACCCGTGGACGGCGTGGCTCTACAAGCCGCGCACCATCTCCGTGCTCCTCGTTGGCGCCTGCCTTCTCATGTAAGTTAACACCATGCACTGTTTTCGATTGATTCCTCTCGTGTGTTCGTGGCAAGTCTCGAGTTCTTTGTGTTCCGTGTGGCCGTAAAAAAGAAAGTCTCTCGGCGCGTTGACGAAATGTAAAAAAGCAAGGCAAGAACAAGAGCGTATCTGGTGCTGCAACAGTGTCAGAGTTCGAAAGGCAACCTTGTGTAGTGTTACTGCTTTTTACTAGTATTTGGTTTTTTTTTCTTTCAGACAAATTTTTTGGCTCAGAATTTACTAGTAATGGTTTTGTGCGAAAGGATTGAACTTTCGAATGATTAGAGCATCATGAACGCATCGGCTAAGTCAGATGATAAGGTAAAGCCTGGGAGTGGATGACGAGAATCAGAATCTCGGTCGAATATCTCATTCTAGAACAGTCACTGTTGCTTGATGAATGGATGCCACTAACTCCCCCTTCAAGTTAGAGCCAAGTTTTAGAGAGAATCCTTGGTTGAGTAACCTGAGCGTATCAGGTGCTGCAACAGTGTCAGAGTCGAAAGGCAATCAATCGTGTACTATTTTTTGGTGGTTTATTTTTTCAGAAAAGATGTTTCTAGGTCCAAATTTGGGTTTTGTGCGAAAGAATCAAATTTTTGAATGACCGAAACATGGTGCGTGAATTGCTTAGGCCAGATCGATAGTAGAGCCTGGGAGGCTAGGAGCCAGTGGGTGAAGAGAATCAAAATCTGAATATATCATGCCAAACTATGTCTGAATATTCTTTTTTTTTTTGCCACGGGTGCACCTCACCTCATTCTAGAACACCGTCACTGTTGTTGCTTGATGAATATGGCACTAACTCCCCCCATCAAGCTTAGTGCTAAGAATCCTTGGTTGAGTAACCTGACTGCCAAGCTATCCCAAAGATGAGCGTCACAACTCGCACTTGACAAGCAATAGATTAATTCAGTAGTAGCTTTGCACTGAAGAAAATGTGGTCTGTTCTCTTCATGACTTTCTCGAGCTGCCACCGCCTGACTTCAGATTCAATTTATTATCCCAAAAAAGATTGTGTGATTACTCATACGGGACAAGCAATGAATTCAGTAGCTTGCATCGAAGAAACGTGGCCACCTGACTTGAGATTCAATTTGTTTCCCCTTTCAGCTGGGCAAGCGGAGCTCTGGATCCGGAAGGCGCTGCCTCCCACAGCAGCGTGACATCTATCAAGAGGTGTAGTGTGGCTGAAACTGAAAGCCAACTGAATTTTCTTTTACTGTGAAACGCTTCGTTCTGATGCTGCCTACTCTATGGACAATGATTGGAGGAGAGAGCGAGTGACTGATGTTGACATGAATTTTGTTTTCTCGCTGGCGCTTTCCAGGGGTGTTCTGGCCATGATTGCCGTCTTCCTCGCCTACTGCACTCTACAAGCACCATCGACGTGAGTTTTTATTTGGAGTCTTTTCTTCTTTTTTTATGTGTAAACCAAACACATTAGTGCTTCATCATGCTAAGTAGCTATGTTGATCCTTGTAAATGTGCTTGGTATGATGATTGTTCTCGATACTAGACAATAATTTCATCTACCTGGCGATGCTTTGACAGGATACTTATTCGGCCACATCCCGCTGTCTGGCGCCTGGTGCATGGGCTCGCGGTTGTGTACCTTGTTGCTCTTACATTTCTACTTTTCCAGGTTAGCTACATGTACTACTTTCCTGTTCTGTTGGCATTTTGTTTATCCAATCTAGGTGATTTTGACACTTCAGAGTAAATGCCATAACCATATATACATGTGAGGCACAGTTCATGAAACACCTTTATCCTGCGATTCTAATTTCTTGCTCATTTTCCAGAATCGCAACGATGCTCGACAGTTCATGAAGCACCTTTCTCCTGATCTCGGAGTTGGTAACGTCTTTGCACCAAGTTTCACATGGAAACTCTGAATTAACATGTACAACAGTAGATGCTAATAATAAATCTCTCCTTTTTTACCCTATCGCAGAATTGCCGGAGAGGTCCTATGGAGCTGATTGCCGTCTGTATGTACCGGAAAACCCTAAAAACAAGTTCATAAATATTTATGTATGATTTCCATGTGAACCTTCCCATTTTATGAACATGACATCCTTATTATTGTCGCTGTCATTTAATTCCACCAAATTTGACGCTCAATGATCAATGTATAGGACACGTTGTTTGATGAATTTGTTGTTGCCATGTCTTGGGCTGGTGGGGTAAGGCTGTGATGATACGAAATCAATCTCTCCTCTGGGTATTGTCGATTGGCTTCGAGCTAATGGAGGTTAGATCTGGTCGTCTTGTTGTTTGGAAGGACTTCTGTTTTTGTCTTCTTATTTATGTCTTTGACAGTGAAGTGTGCTTATTGTGATCTTTCTGCAGCTTACGTTCAGACATATGTTGCCAAACTTTAATGAGTGTTGGTGGGATAGTATTATCTTGGACATCCTGATCTGCAATTGGTTTGGTGAGACATCCGGACATAGTAAACAATTTAATATTCATCTTAAATGCATTATGTTACCTCCTGATTTCATTTGTGATAAAAAACTTTTCTGCAGTAGATTTGTGCATACCCAAATAACCAAGTCGTCTCATATTTAACACAGTTTCTTTGAATCTGATCTTATCGACTGTTACAGGATAACATTGAAAATATTGATGTGATGTGTCCAAAATTTTGGAATGTGTAGCCTGTAGTTCCAGATCGACATATTACATACATCCTACATAGGGTGCCTGCAACTTGGCAATCGAAATTTAGTTTCTCTTGTTCTTTTGCTTCAGAAATTAGCCTTCCTGCTGCAAAAACTATTAGCTTGATTAATAGACAAATCATATCGTCATATCATCTTATTCTGTAACCTATTTCAGTATTGATTGATCTGATGTTGATGGAATTGTTAGCTTAAATTGTTATGAATTATGTGTGTCTGGAGCCCAACGGTGTTGAATATGCGACTAAAATTTTGGTATTCCGATTCAGGTATTTGGGCGGGAATGCACACGGTCCGCTACTTCGACGGTAAAACATATGAATGGGTTGGACTGAGCCGACAGCGCAGCATCATGGGTAAGGTATGTTCACTGAAAATACATTAGGAGACCAATGGTTGCCCTGTCTCATGATTCAAATCAGTGTCTGTTTCGCCACAATGATTGACCAAGATCCCGTACTTGTCAGATTCCTACGGTCTCCTTCGGATTTCCAAAAATTATTACAGCATGAATAATGTTAGAGTTATGACAGCCTCTGACGAGTAACTCCATGAAACATTGCTGTCAGCCAGTTACTGAAAAAAGTGAATTGCTTTGACTTCTTGTATGTGAGATACCAGGCAACATGCAAGGCCATCCCAGTGGGGCTGTGTTGTTGCGCTGTTCAAATCTGTCATTTGTCATTATTGATCCCTGATTTTTTTTCTTCATAACTTGTCTGATGCGTACCAGTTATCTATGCACTTATCTGGTACTGTATCCACATGTCACATGTGAACAGTTACAGCCTGTTACAGACAACCAAACCTGTCCAGCAAAGTAATTGATATAGTGATATGGTCTGATTAACATTGTTTTTGAAGGAAGGAAGCTTTCTAGTCTCAGAAAAGGAAATGTTAACGAACATTTGAAAATAGTTTCAACATAAGCTGTGGTAGTGTTGTCTATGTACATTTGCGTTGAAAAGCTCAGTTGTGCAGACCAGATAGTTTCTTGTGCGAACAGCAGACCATTTAGTTTTAATTCACTTTGCTAACATCTACTGCCTCCCTTATTATTTGCAGGTGAAAAGATCGTTGAGCCAGTTCACTCCTGCGCAGTGGGACAAGGATCAATGGCAGCCATTCATGGGGCCGTTGCGGTTCGTCCAAGTGTGTTCCTCTGCGTCGTTTTCATGATGGTGGAGCTCAACACATTTTTCCTTAAGTCCTGCCTCTGGATCCCTCCGAGGAATCCATTGGTCTCGTACAGATTGGTCCTTTGGTGGCTGATTGCGATTCCGACGATCCGAGAGTACAACTCCTACTTGCAAGACAGATATCTCTCAGCTCTTATGTTTGTTATTAGCAGATTAAGCACACGTGAACAGTGTGTCATCTCTTAGCTTGTTGGTGGGATTTTAATATCTGGCCATGATTCTTATCACCCCAGCAAACCGGTGAAGAAGGTTGGGGCCTTCTGCTGGCTCTCTGTAGCCATATGCATAGTGGAGCTTCTTATCTGCATGAAGTTTGGGCATGGTGAGCTCTCACTGTTTCACTTTGGATTTCTTGTGCTGCAAATGTGTCTGATGGGAGCGTCTAACATACATGAACTGAAATTTTGCAGGGCTGTTTCATGATCCAATGCCTACTTGGCTGGTCATCTTTTGGAGCTCGGCGGGGACGGCGTTCTTGATATTCTTGCTTGCCTGGTCGTGGAGGAACCACCGGAAATTCCGGAGAAAGAATCTCTGATAGATCGATCAAGTGATTTCTACTCATATCACTTGAAAGTTTCTTCTTTTTTTTCTCCATTTTTATACCATAGGCTGTACATATATAATGTAACTTAAACCTTAGGGTAGCCAATTTCATGCTGCTCCTGACACAAACCTGGTTTGTCACTATAGCTCATTGTTGCCAGAATCTTAAGATGAAATAAATTAAGATCAATAATAATGTATCATGGCATGATGTAGCGAGCTAATAAATCAAGGTTGCGAGATTTATTGGTTTGGCCTGAAAATAATTGGACAGTTTTTTTTACTGTTAACAAATTTAAACCTTTTTTAGGGGTGATTTTGGTTGGCTCCAAGTTTGTGTTGTTACATGAACTTGATAGAAGAGAGATGCGATATTTCAAACTTTGTAATTATTGTTTAGGGCACACACTACCTAGTAATAAATATTTGAGTTGGTTTAGTTGTTCACTCGTTTTCCAACATTTCTCCTTTTAGTCTTCAAAATACTTGCTCCCTTAAGGATTATAAGATGGTTTGTTCACTCATTTTAACCCGTATGTGTCCGCGTTCAAATATTCAAAACATTTTATAATTCGAAACGGAGGAAGTAGATTAAGCGACCATCTTTCGAACTCTCCTGATTCCTTCGTGGTTGTGCCTCCCCTCCTCCTTGAGTGTCCACTAGCTTGGCACGAATTTAAGTCCTATTCGTGACAAAGCTTAGAAAATGATCTTTTTTATTTGTTGAGGAGGGTTATTCTTCTAAAGAAAAAGTTTCCGTGCTTGACCCAAGTCAAGACAAGATGGTTGTGCAATCTTATTATATTTCACTATAATATCTACTACAAGTTAGTGAGAGAAAAAAAAGCTAAAATCCAGTCTTACGAGAAGAAGATGGGAATATTGCGGTGCATATGAGCAAGATTTTGAGTACTCACCCAACCCGTTGGAGGCCACACTGATAAGCTAAGAGCCCCTTAGATTCAAAGAAATATCATGCGATTTTTGGATAATTGGATCCAATAGAAAAAAATTCTACAAAAGTTGTTTGATTCATAGGACCATGACTCATATGCCATAAGAATTTTGTAGTGTAAATCCCATAGTAAAAAAAAATGAGGTCTAACCTAATGGAAATTTCTTCACCACTCATAGAATTCAATTCGACATGTCATCCCAATATATAGTTTTCCTATTATTATATTTTTTATCCTATGAATTAAAGGGGTCCTTAAGATTGCCCAAAAAATGATGCCAGTAAAGCCCATTGAAGTTGCTGCATTCACCCAACAATGAGTGGATGAGGTTGAATCCACCCATGAGTTGAACCACACCACACGCAAAAGTCTTTCTGTTGCAAGAGAAGGTTGACCAATTGATCGGAACAAAAGAAAAGTTGATATAAAACAATATATGTTAGTGACCCACATTTTTCGTGTTAACATTATATAATCTTGCTACCATCTTTTATAAGTTCAAGAAAGTGATGGACCCATCTTCTCTCTATAGTGACTTTATATTCAATCATCATTTTGTTTTTTTTAAATAACACAGAGAGAAGGATTTCTCCAGTTCACTTAATTAATGAATAGGTGGCTAAGGCTGAATGCTACTTCTTCGTGGACTACAGAAGAAGTAGCCTTCGGCCTTCGCCATCTATTCACCAAGAAGTAGCCTTCGGCTTCACCACCTATTCATTTATTATTCAGGTATGAAAGCACAAGACATTATAGTGTGAGATACAACGGGAGGATGGATGTCGGCGGCGTTGATGATGATGGTGATGATGTAGATGCCTTGGCGTTCGTGTCCCGAGCCTTCTCTTCTTATTCCTTGGTGCGGTTGGAGATGGTGTGGGCACCCTCCGGCGGCTATGGATTTGGTGGAGAGGCTTGGAGAGAGCTAGGTCACCCCTCCTTATATAGGTGGCCTCCTCTTGATCCAAGGGCTCTATATGAGTCCCTCTCAGCCGCACAAACCATTCTTAACACCTTAAAAAGGTTAGGGTTTAAAAGGGGGCCGAAATAGGTGAAAAATCACGGAAGTTGGGTGAATTCCGTTACTCAGAATCCGCGGTACCGCCGGTACAGTCGGACGCGACCGTCCCGCCACTCGTTAAACCTTCTGGAGTCTTACAATGTTTTGGCCGCCTTTTTTATATGAACTCCGTTTTGGGTGATCTTCGTCTCGTTAGACTCGTATGGACGAGCCCCACACTCCAAAGGTTTTCATTCTTGATTTTGAGTTCATCGAAAAATGACCATTTTCCATGACACCGGATGTGTATCGGCGCTTCTCCCTTGTCTCCCTTCATTATTATTTTTCATTTTCCACCTAAACACAATTGGGAACAAAAGAAAAGAAAAAACAAGTAAAATCTTAATAAAAACCTAAAGTGGTGAAAAGTTCACCGGAAAATAGTTTCATTGCTAACTAGCATAGAAGTGGAAGATAACTCAGAGATTGGCCAATTCTCAATGAAAATATATAAAAAACATTGAGCAAAACTATACATAAAATGCAGCCATAAACGGCATACAAAATTATCATATGTAAGCAATGATATCTCAATACCAAGTGCGGAGCATGTTGTTAACTTATTTCTAATCCCAAATTGAAAGACACATTTGATAATGCTTCAATTTATACTCTTGAAGCTTTCATAACCATAATTACCTAATAATGCAAATAATAGTTTGAGTGTACGTTTTAAAGATCTGTATCATAATTTTAAGGATATAAATATATACTAAGACACCTACATACAAACAAATACATACTACACACAATGTACAATTTATGTAGCAACCACAAAAATTCCTTGTGTCCCAAGCACGTTGGGTAGGCTAATGTGAAACCCAAGAAAAAGATAAGGAAACAAAAACGTAAAAGAGAGAGTCACTGCACAGTCTATGCAACCATGAATAACTTACAATATGCAATTTAATTTAGCACAACTAGACTTTTGACAACACAATAAGTAATATTTACAAACATTGTCATGTGGTTAACAACCTAATTAACGTGGATTTAGGAAGTAAATAAAAAAGATACTCATTGAGACTATAGTAGAAGGAGATAAGTTTTAAAAGTATAAAAGTTTAGTATAAAAATATTTTTATTTTTATTTGTGTCGGGTACATAATTTATCTAGATCGACTATCCTTGCTAGAAAATCAGTCACATTGGGGGACTACAAGTTGTTTAGTAAAGGGCTGAGTGCGACGACTTGTTCATCGATCTGTTGAGCCCTCGTGAGGGTAGGGATGCCCCGCACTGGCCATCCTCTCTCTATGATTTATTTTCACCGACCCTCAAAGTCATTGAGTTTGCATCAGAGAGTATATTGATCCCTCAGAGGCGAACCTCCACATGACGCACAAGGAGGCCTTGGTGGGGGTTTGATACCCTCATAGAGTGACTTGACATTCAACACTCAGAGAACCTTCCATGGTTGAGCTGAAGGGGTGTTGCAAGCTGATGATTGTTCTGCTTTGCTGCTGATTGACGAGGTTGACTGAACCAGCCTCCCTAGTTTGCAGGCGGCCAACTAGTTGGTCCATCGACTGTGCAGATTGTCTTGCCATCACCTGGCACTCGGGTTGGTGGATAAGTCATGCGCCTGCTTTCATGGAAGGGTAGATCAAGTCGCCTCAGCCTAGGGGCCACACTTTGGAGACAGCGGAGCCTGCGGGTCATCTCTTGTGTCTAATTCTGATCAGTTTGATTTTAAAACACGAAGAATTGTACAAATGTTAGGGAGCATGGCTAATGTTGGCCTCCATGAAGCTGCGCCGGCTATATGCTTAACACAAGTTGAATGCTTGTTTTCGTTTTGAGAAGATCCACAAACCTTGCTCCAATTCGCATGTATAACAGTAAATCCTTCCCCGTAGTCCATAATCGATAAACTGTCTAAATAGACTAATTTAACACATACAACTCTTTTTTTTATGAAAATATATGTAGTTTTTTTTGCTGGCCTAGCACGGATTTCTTGCTGGTTGGGCTAAAATTGTGAGAGAAGGCATCACAAATCACCACAGTAGCATCAGGCGGCCCAAGCCCTAGCCAAATAAACCCTGAGCCTCGGACCGCCGCCTGCTCCCCTCTTCCTCGCCGTACTCGCAACCCCGACGCGACGCCACGGCCGCCGCCAGCGCCATGTCGAAGAAAGGAGGAAAGAAAGCGGCGGCGGGCGGCGGCGAGCTGTCCCGCTTTCTGCAGCCGCATCTCCAGACCATCACGGACACCCTCCAGGTAGGTGCCCGATGAATCCCCGGTCACGGCGCCGCCCTAATCATGCCCGGAACACCCGTTCGATCGAGTACGCGCTTGATTGTTCTTGGTTTTCTGTTTCGTAGATGATGGGGGAGGCGGCTCCCGCGGGATTGGAGCGGACGGAGTGGTCCGAGGTCGTCGCGCTCGGCGATGTGGTCTCCAGGCAGGCCACCGTCGGTGAGTATAAAATCCAGCGATTCCTTCGACTGATTTTTGTGCGCTGGGGTGATAGACAATCAAGAGCGTGTAGTAAGAATTGTTCGAATTCTGCAGGTGAACATTAGATTTAGTTGCTTGACATGCCTGGTAAGATCACAAATTAGGGATAAATAGTTCTTATCTGAATTTGTAAACCCAATCAGCTGCAGTTACATTCCTTGTTGCTGCATGCAGAACAGCTAGATTGTCTGCATTTTGTTTCTAACTAGTGTTCTCTGTAATTCATGCAGTCTATTTTTTTTTTATGGTCCATGCAGTCTATATGGTTTTGGTCGATGATTTATCTTTGGCTTTGTCGACCTATAGAATTGTCATGCCTGTTTTCGATGTAGTTAGGATTGTTCGAATTTATGTAGGTGAACATAGATTTGGTTGCTTTTCGTGACCTGTGGCATCACAAATTTACAATTTGGGAAGAGAATAGGGTTTTATCTGGTTTTGTACTTGCTTAAGAATCCAATCAGCTGCAGTTCACATGCGTTGGTGGCTGTATGCAGCATAGCTCAGTTGCTTGCATTTTGTTTCTAAGGATGACTCCAACGGGGCGACGCAAACGGACACCCCTTTTGGTCCGTTTGCGTCGCCGTCCGGCCGGGCGGACAGGGTGCGGACACGACGAATTCCGCAGTGCCCCCAACGGTGGTGCCGACCCATTTGAGCGGACAGCAGCAGAAAACGAAAACTGAAGAACAAGGAAGCAAGCAGGCGACCGGAAATCCATCAAAATCAGTTAGCAATCCATGAAAATTGCATGAATCGATGGGCAAAATTGGAGGAGCTAGTACTTCTCGCGCGGCGCTCGTCTCACGGCCCGCGTGACTGCTGCGTCCTCCGCATGGCCGCCGCAGCCGACGCGCACGGAAGGAGAACCCCACACGTCGTCACTGCCATGGCGCATCGGGTGAGGCCTCCATGGTCGTCGTCGAGGCTGACGCCGTCCTCCGCCTCTGGGGCCTCGCCATGGTCATCACCGATGGGTCGAGTTGGGAGGAGCTCGTGCGGTCCCAGACAGCATCCGTGAGGCCTCCATGGTCGTCGTCGTCGAGACAGGGATCGCAGACAGCATCCGTGATGAAGCTACTTCAAAAACAATGAAACAGGGTCAAACAATGCACAGCTTGCACCACTGATGGTGATAAACTGATTTAGATCAGATACTGAGACTAGTATTTCCATTGACCAAGCAGTAAGTAGCTCGGCCTCCCAACCTCGAGCAGAGGAGCGAGCTCTCTGGCCGAGCCGCGACGGCCGCCGCCGCTGCCGGCCGTGGAGTACTCGCTGGCCATCTCCTTGACCACCACGACCTCCAGCTCGTCCTCCTCCAGCTCCGGAATGCCCTCCTCCTCCCGCACCTCCCGCGAGCTACGGCTCGGCGTGTACGCTGCAGCAGCCGCGGCGGTGGTGGGGTTGTAGTGGTAGTAGCTGTCGTTGTGGTACGAGTCGTCGTAGTTGTCGAACACGTTTAGGAAGTCCCACGAGCTCTCCCTTGGCGGCGGAGGCGGGGCCGGAGGAGCAGCCCTCTGCTGTTGCTGCTGCGGCGGCGCGGCCGGCTCGCCGCCGTGGGCGTAGTACTGCGGCTGCGGGTAGCCGCCACCGCCACCCGCGGCGTCAAACGCGCTGGGATGTCCTCCGCCTCTGGGGCGGCGCGGCCGTCTCTCGCACTCGATGCGGTGGGGATTTTTCTAGGAGAGAGAGTAGTGCGGTAGGTGGGAGGAGAGAGGGGATTTGTTTGGCTGCCATGTGGGGCAGCACGCGGACAGGGGAGGACACGCGAGGACGCAGCGGACGTTGTTTTCTCTCCGTTTCTGTCCGTCCTCGACGCATTCGTGACCCAAATTTGGGTCAGGGATGCGTCGGCCCAGACGAAAGCGGACACAAAAACGGACCAGCTGGACGGATGCGTCGCCCCGTTGGGGCCTGATTTTTGCCATCCGGACACAAACGGACTCGATGCGTCGCGTGGTTGGAGTCATCCTAACTAGTGGCTCTCTGTAATTCATGTGGTCAATATGGTTGTTCGATATGGTTTTTGTCACATGATTTATATTTGGCTTTGTCGGCTTATTGTATTGTTATGCCTGTTTTTGATGTAGCTGGGATGGTCTGGAGCGGAGACTTGCCTGGTGTGGAGACGCTCAAGGAGAACATTGCTGCGTATTTCAACGTCCTACAGGGTTTCCTTTTGGCTTGCCATGGAAGCACGGTTGGTGCCGGTCCTACTCTTCACAAGTTTATCACTAGTTCGGCGAAGGCTGTGGTGGATTCCAGCTTCTCATTGTTCAAGCTAGATGTTTCTGCCTATGGTATGTAACACCCAACATCCTGTGAAGCAACACTCACATGATTGAACTTCCTCATCTAATTTTCATACGGATAAAAAAAATGGAGTAACCTTCATATATTTTTGGTCTTTTTTGCCTCTACTTTTTTTCTAATTGTAGTTCATGAGTAGGTAACTAGTATTGTAATCATTAGTAAAGGACATTTGAAATAGTCCATTGAATAGAATGTTGTTTCCCTAGAAAAAAGAGAATGTTGTTGCCTTAAAAGAAAAGAGTGTTGCTAACATGTTTAGATAGTTTTGACACTCAATTTTTAAATCATGTTTGAGATGGTTAGAATCAGGCTAATACTTATTTTGTGTGAAATGCAGAATCTGGGAATCCTGACCGGAAAACAATCATACCTCCGGTGACAGGAACTGTATGGGAAGCGTGTCTTGCTCTTAAAAAAGTGCCTACAACCAACTGTGTCGCTATAGGGCGAGCTATGACCCAGATATGTGTCTGTCTGAAGGATATCCTGCGGGAAATGAAAGAACTCCCAATTGGTGATGACACACCTGAGAAATCATCCAATGGAGAAGTTGACATGACCTTTTCGGATAAAGATGAATCATCATCTGATATTGAGGTAGATGATGAGTTCACTGAGGAGGAGATTGCTATTGCCAGGTTGATTATCACCGTGACATCAGATTCTCTTGCTGCGGTGAAAGAAACAATTCGTTTCATAACTAACTTGCTTAAGAGCTGTGGCAACCAAAGAGGTGGTACTGAGGATAAGGTTGAATCAATGGAAAATCTTCTTAGCTTCTGCAGTGACATTGCTGACCAGGTGAACGAGCTTGGAGCCTGCGTGTATACACAAGACCCATCTGAAATGAAGTCCGCCATAAAAAGACTGTACAACGGCATCAACGGTATGTGCAAGGAGATAGGAGACCTTGGTGGCTCACCTGAGAACACGTTTGCAGCATTTGGAGGGTTTGAGAAGTCGCTGGGGGCTCTTGAGGAAGAGATAGCAAAGGATGTAGCGAACGAGATGAAAAATCTTACCATCAGCTAGTCCTGATTGCTAAAGTAGACTCTTGATTACAGTGTTATGATATGTCTTCTAGTTTGTAGCAATGTTCGGAAGTATCTTCTAGTTCGAGCTATGAAGCTTTTGTTGATCTTGCAATTTCTGGTGTATTAAGGCAGTATAGTAACTTGTTGTAATATACAAGATTGATGCAAGATAAATCTGGGTGCTGTAACCAACCACTGATCTGCGTGAAAGTGCTTTCAACTTGAAGAAATTTCACCGTCACCTTTTAGTCAAATTGAGTCAAATTCACAGTCGTCTCATCCTGAATAGTCTTCTACATGTCCCACAGCTATAGTACTCCGCCTCCTTCTGTATCTAGTCATCCGCACTTTGCCATGTGCACTGAACATCAGAGAATATATGGCCATGTACTCTCCACGCTTCCGACATTTCAGACTCTCCAACACTTTCTCAGATTCCTTATGTCCGACTCTTGTCTATCACCTGACATGTCAATATCCATAGACCCAGTCACCAACTTGAATCCGATACTCGTCAACACTGGTTCAACACCCCTGCACACCTATCTGACCACATGTCTGACCGCATGTGCCCTGGTCTGTTGCTGTGTTCCGTGCTTACCGCACGCCTCGCCGCTATAACCGCGTCGAGCATCCGCAATCTTGGCCAAGATCTACCGGGTCGCTAACCCACACCACCTCAAGCCCCGCTGCAGACAACCATCAGTCATACCCGACCGATGCCGAGTTCCACGTATCTCTCGAACCCTGACGTCCAGTTCGACCAACGTGCTTCTCGCCTTCCCGCTGACTAGGCTTCGACTCTCCGCTAGCTTACGCCGCAGCCCCTCTGAAAGGGCATGGCGCCCCCATGTGTGGTTTTTGTAATTAATGACAATCCCTATGGACTAATGGTTGCATTGAGTTTTACTTGTAGTGTTTGTCCATAGACCATGGTTGAACTCCATATGTTGGATTCAAGGTTGATGCCATGAATATATTGATATAATGAAGTATTTGGCATCAAGATCATCGAGTTGAGCATATTGCAAGTATGTCTTGAAGAAAAGAATTATGTGATCATTCATGGTTATCTTCAAGACATCATCTATTGAAAAGAGAAGAAAAGATACAAGCGCAAGTTCAAGAGGAGCATCTTGAAGAAATCCTAGGCTTGAAGCTTGCCACCCATTTAGAGATAATGTTCATGTGAAGATGTGCCTAAGAGAGGCTCTCCCATAGTGGAGTATGGGGGAGCAATGTTTGAGTCTTCACCAAGCGAAGCGCAATCAAGAAAGGTGGTCCACTTGAAGAGATCAAGATCGATGTCATCTAGCTCAAGTGGAATGCGCAAGGCAAAGGTATGATAGGGTTTCTATTTTACCGGTCTCGTGGTACTAGTTGGGAGACCGGGTTATAGGATAGATACCGTACTATCAAGAGGGGCTCTCGATTGAGCTTTAGCGTATCAGTTGGAGAGAGCTCAAACCTTTGCATACTTGCCTTCATCATCTTTCTTGGTTCTTATTTGAATTTTCTCCTTGTTGAGTTTTGGTGCTTGTTGTGATCTTCATGACAAGCCCAAGTTCTCCGAAAACGGATTTCGTATGGAAAACTTGTTGCGTTTTCAGGTTGGAAATATTATCGGTCCACCTTCGAGATAGGGTCCACACCTTCCCATGTGTGGTATCCCCTCTATATTTTGTAGGAATGCTCTTGTCGCTACCTTTCCAACCTCGTTGGTTTCATCTCGTTTGGACCTTCCTTGCAAAAGTTATTGCGGTTCTCTTTTTTGGTTCTGCAGTTTCTTCTTAGGCCGGTAGTACCGACCCTCGCCCGGTACTACCGGGTGACCCCTTGCGGAACTACCGGGCTCAGTACCGGGCCCTGTACTGGATCTCCAAATGCTCTCTGGACTCGCTCGATTTAATCCGGTAGTAGCCCCGGTAGTAGCGCGGTACTACCGGGTGGGGAGCACTACCGGGCCAGGTGGTCATACTACCGTTGCGCGCCGAGTCAGGGAGCGCTGACTGGCCTTCGTTCTTCCTCGAGTCAACGTGGCTCGGTACTACCGGGATCGGCCCGGTACTACCGCTGCGGCCTTTTTCGTCTGCAACGGGCATATTTTTTAGAGGACCTTTTAAGGGGGTTTCTTCCCCAACGGTTCTCTCACCTCTGGAGCTAGCTTTTCCCCTCTCTCTCCTCCATTGTTGACCTTTGGAAAAGCTTGCCTTCCTCTTAATCCCTCCCATGATTCTTGCATATCTTTGAGGCAATTTGAGAGGAGATCTAGATCTACATATTCATCCAATCCATTCCTCCTCTAAGTGAGGGGAACCTAGTAGATCGTGATCTTGAAGTTCCATTTGTTGAGTTCTTCCTTGTTCTTCCTCTCTTCTCACCCCACAAGCATTAGTTACTTTTGGTGGGATTTGGGAGTGAAGGATTTGACCACTTCTAGTGGTCCTGCCTTCTTGCATCGGTTGCATCGGTTTGAGTTCTCCACGGTGATACGTGGAAATCGAAGTTGAGAAGTTTGTTACTCTTGGGTACTTGGGGTGCCCTAGAGCTTGTCCTCTTGGGTACTTGGAGTGCCCTAGACGGTCCTTGTTGATCTCGGAGTTTTGGTGGCTCGCGGGATTGTTGGGAGCCTCCAATTAAGTTGTGGAGTCGCGCCCCAACCTTGTGATTCTTGTGGCTTTGGGAGCCGCGGGAATTCGGTGAGAGCCTCCAATTAAGTTGTGGAGTGTGCCTCATCCTTTTACGGGTTCGGTGACCACCCTCAATTGTCCCATAGTGGTTCGTGGCACTCCGCATTGGTGGAGGCACGAAGGAGATTACGGTGTGCCATTTGACGGCTATTCGGGGATCACTTTGTGACTCCGCACCGCTCCAACGGAGACGTAGCTTCCATTGGGAAGTGAACTTCGGGATAAATCATCGTCTCCAAGTGGCTCGGTATTTCTATACCCGATCTTCTTACTTATGCTATTTACTTTGTGATAGCCATCGAGGTTGAAGTAATATATCTTGCTATCACATATTTGCTTATCTTGTTTAGCATAAGTTGTTGGTGCACATAGGTTAACCTAGCTTGTTTAGGTTTCGTGCTTGATAAATTAAACGCTAGTTTTATTCCGCATTTATTCAAGCATAAACCGCAAAGAATTTTAATCGCCTATTCACCCCCCCTCTAGGCGACATCCGTGTCCTTTCACCCTCCATCAGCCGAGTGGAATCTTCCCTCAGAGACTCCAGCTCCACCTTCGACATGACTCTTTGGTAGATGATCAATCCACCCCGCGCCCCACCTACCTCAAGATCCCATAAGCGCTCCATCTTGAATCGGCCCCGCGCCACCGCATGTCGAAGCATGCATAACCATGCGCCACGTGTTTCCACGCCACAAAATTCGGACACCATCAGCCCTCACGCTCCTACGTCTTTGTCGCCGATCTTCACCGTCTTCTGTCCGACCGACCTCCCGTCGATCTGTCAGACTGTCCAGTCCGACCCAGCCGAACGTATCCGACTGCACCCATGCTCCACCCTGTGTCCAGTCCACCTTCCGCGCACTGTCCGGCACACTGTGTATGCATGATCCTCACGACACGCTCCAGCATGTCGTCACTCGCCGCATCCAGTCCATCTTGATCAACTTGGCCCCATGCGACCCCATGCTACTTCATCGAGTGTCGCCCATACAACGCTCGGATCAAATAACATTGACCAAACCTTGTCAATCTTCCTATGAACCTGTGACTCCGCGTCTTATATCTTCCGTGCCATGTACCATCACTATACCGAGCAATTCACATACACGTAGCAAAGGACTGTAACTTGCAAGAGTTTGAACCAATCAAAACTCACCATGCATCAACACTATCCTCACCCTCACGTGCCACCTTCAAAGGCTCATGGATAAGTAATTTATTTTTCTTCCTTGCTCCCGCTTCCGATCGATCAACCTGGACACTGCGCCGGACCTGCCAGCACCTCCGCATACACACGCTTCGGCTTCTCCCGTGCGCGTAGCCCAGCACTGCCTTCGGCCTTTCTTGGCAATGGCCCTGCTGCCGCCTGCAGCGAGCGCTCCACCTGGGTCCTGCTCTGATACCAATTGTTACCGTCGTAGGCGCTCAGTTGATCTACCAAGAACACAAAGCAACCACAGCACTGATGACGACACCGAGATTTGGTAACGCAGTTCGGCGAACTCGCCTACATCTGCGGGGCATGACTACGGGCGCTCCTCCCCTCTGATACCGCAACCCTGGCCGCCCTAGGCGCCGGCACAAGTCGCCGGCTCCCCCTGCGTGACTGTTGCTATCAAGTCGTCATGAGTTACACGTGTGGTACTCCCTCATTATATGGGAGACGAGTTCGACTCTGATACTACTCGTATCCTATCCACACCTAATACAACTCCAAGTCCAAACCTAACCCAACACGTACATAATATTTGACACAAAACACAACACAAGATTAATGCAAGATGAAGTTGGTTTGTTACCTGATGTCGTGATAAATCCTGTCCTGTTTGCTAAAATAGCGAAGACTGTCAGAACTAATAATACTATAACAGTATGTCTTGTTTTGCAGAATGCTCAAATCTTTTTTTCTTGATAAAGAAATGGTTTGTGCTTATTTTTTGTGTGTTGAGGCAGCATCATCAGTAGATGTAAATGTATGTACAAGATTGATGCTTAGGGATGCAGGCTACGACATCCAGACCCGTCTGCTTTAACGACGAAATCAAGCACGGCTCGCGAGGATACGTACACGCTTTAGCTATTGCGTTGTTTTCTGATGACCAGGTGGACTGTCCGCTTTGTCGCTGGACGGTTCCGCCGGCATCCCTATTGGTGCTAGATGCATATGGGTGCTGCACCCTTCTTCTCTGTATTTCGATGGGTAGGTTTGCAAGACTGAAAATTTTTAGTATTTTTTGGTACTAGTTGGCTAAGTTTTGTGAAATTTGGTGCTAAATCGCCCTGGTTTTAATTTTTGTTTGAATATAGAGCTGGGCGATTGCCAACGTTTACTGCTTCAGAGCCTGTTTGTTTCAAAGGATTTGCATAAGATTTTTGTAGGATTCAATTCTATAGGATATGTTTCTTTCTTTCTTGTTTGATTTGTAGGATTGGATCCTATAGAAACTTTTCCTAAAGAATCTTCTGTACTACTTCTCATAGCAATTCTAACATCACTTCAATCTCTTTTTACAATTATACTTTGGTGGAATCAAACATCAATCTCTTTTTACAATTATACTTTGGTGAAATAAAACAAAGATTGAAGTATACATGACATGGCAATCCTATGTCTTTTCTATTCCTACATCTTTCCTATCCTACGAATTAAACAGGTCCACAGGTTGGTTTCATTGCCAGTTTGCCCCTGTGCCATATGGTGCATCTGACCAAGTTTATCTCAAAAATTAGTTTTGGAATTGTTGGGGCTCTCCTTGTTAAGAAGAACACCCTCAAAAAATTAGGGTATGCTGCTAACTGTGGCGTGCACACGGTATTCTTCTCCACTACTAATAAACAAGCAAACTTGGCAGGAAAATCAAATCTTGACCATCCAGGTAAGCTCATCAAACGGCTCAGAATCATTTGTTCTCCCCACCCCTCTTCAATTACCCTCACATTACGCCTGCCATATATACACAACATTAATTGCTCTCACATCACACCTGCCATATATACGCATATAAAAATAAACTGCCCGCTTGATTGACTCCGAAATTACGGGGGGAAATAATCGCTCCTGTTCATATGAGTCGATCAGACGAATAAAAACACCCCGTTCTCCCTCCCAGTTTTGACGCGCTCCTTCCAACCTAGCCCCGCACTGGCTTGCTGGGACGACGGACGATCAGGACGTCACCGACGTCACAGAAAATCCCCTAACGCCGCCGTGCACGGCGGTGGCCGGGAAAGATTGATCTCGCCGAGATCGGCACTGAGATGGACAAATACTTCCTCGAGGTAGCCAGCGTACGCACCAGCGTAGCTGCGTGCATGAGAGGCCCTGATCTGCGGTACGCCGTCCGCCCGCCCACGCGTATCACCTCGCTGAGCAAATCCTAAAAACGTGCGAGTAACTACATCTTCTGCAGGTCAAGTATGCTTGAGTTGGGGAGGAGTAGAACGGCTTACAGATGACGGGCCTGAATCTGATGGAAAGACACAGGCCGTTCGAGCCGTCAACATCTGGGATGACACAGGTACACAGTGCATATACATGCACTAAATTGGAATTGCTTTGGTTCAATGGAGTCCTGAATGTTTCGTGTTTTCTTGTGGATAACTAATGCAAGAGACACTTAGTCCGTCACCAACACGTCCCGATCCGTGAAGGTCGGTCGTGCCGATCTTGTTCATGTTCGATCTAACTGGCCAGCGCACGCTCACAACATTCCAGACTGAGAGAACTAATTTTGATTTTTGTTGGATTTTTTGTCACTAGGTGCTTATTGCTGTAGTTAATTAGATCACTAGGTACTATAGGTCGGAATGCAAGGAAATAGAATAAGGTTGGCACATTGCTGTATTTTTATTCAGTCATTTGGATTTCATTCCAATGTTAGCTTCCTCCGAAATTTTAGGCGTATTTTTTATAGGTGCCCTAGCTGAATAACAAACATTGTTCTTGGATCTTCGTACTGTACTGAACATAGGTTTTTCTTTTAAAACTTCTGGCAGGCAGGAGACAGCTATTTCAATCCTAATCGATGAATTTTGCTGACTTCACTCAGCTTTCCTCGAGATGAAGTTGACCATTGTTAATGAGGTACTACATTTTATAACAGTTTCTTGGAGTACTATGGTTGGTGAACATAATTTCGCAATCGTCCAAACAAAATATGCATAATTTTTGGATGTTGAGATAGCACCACAAAGTTAGAACCACATTTCGAACATCTTTTAGATGTAGAATTGACACCCATTATATGCACGAAGTAAAGAGAAAATGCAGGAATCGGCACCAATTTAGCTTAACTAGGAATCGTGCGTGCACGTGCAAACCTACTAGTCTTTAGTAAAAGGCGAAAGAATAGTTCGCTTTGTGCTCACCACACAGCTCCGTGCTCTTTCACAGGGCAGCTAGACTCCTCCTTCTACCTCTCCTCTGCAAACCGGTCTTTGCAGCTACGCGATGTGGGACTAACCGAAACTTATCATCAACCAGCTGCACGCTAACTAGCTCTGACGCTGCTATAATTACGGGTGGGCTGCTGTTAACCGGCCCGGCCTCAGCCCAACAAACCACGGATGCATCGCCAGAGTTGGAGCCGAGAAATGGCTGATCCTTGAGGCTCGCGCTGGCAGTGGTCACCGCCACGCCGTAGTTAGGTGGGCACCGTCGAGTTTGCTAAAAAAAAAAGGTGGGCACCGTCGTGGACGCGCGCGCGTGCCGACGCTGGGTTCCACGACAAACTCGGCCGCGCGCAGAGGCAGAGGTCCAAACGGGCTTGGCGTAAACTAAAAGGCTGCCAGCCATGCGCGTCCGGCTCCGGCGCGCGGCGGGATGTGGCGTGCGCACGCCGTCCGTCGTGCGGCGAACGTGACCACTGACGGAATGATCAGCGGAAGCGTCGACTCGCGCGGGAGCTCTACGGCTGATGGCGCGACACGCACCCGCACGCAAAGGCGCCCACGAAATTAAGCCGCTCCGGCGCCCACCACCGCCGCGCGCGCATGCGCCCTCGTACCTCGCGCGCGCGACGAACATGCGCCCGCCGCTCCCGTGTCGTGCGGCGGGTAGGCAAAAGCGTGTGTGGGGACGGGGTCACCCGCTCTACGTGGTGGACGCCGGCGGGGGAGGAGTTGAGTGCCCAATGATTGCCCATATTAAACTCCCACGATCCCCGCTTTCTCTCGCCGCGCACCGGAGACCCCGGAGCGGCGTGCCACGGCGCCTCCTTTTGCCTTTCTCTACGACCGGGCCGCCGGGGTGCGCCGTCGTTCAGATCGGCTACGGTTTTCCGTTGCTCCCACCATGCTCCAGGGCACGCACGCGCGCCCGCCTATATCTCTCGCTTTAATCGCTTTGCTTGGAAAACAATGCATGGAAGAAAAGGCTAGCTTCTTTCTTCGGAAAGGCTAGCATGCATCGTATATATAGGGCCCGCTACAGGTGCATGCGTACCATGTTACAGTACGTGACTGAAGCATGAGACCATGCAATGCAGCACGCATGAGATCTCCTGGCCATATTGAATTTGTTTGAACAGACGCTTTATACGACGTAAAAACATTTTTATTTGAATTTGATTGAATCAGAGAGGAACAACGGTGGCAGTTGGGGTTGTGGACTTTGGAGGTAACTGGGCGTACGTGGCTGACAGGTATGATCAACTCCTTTCGGTGGATAGATTTTCACCATCATACATGTATGCGGTATGCATGCCATAACTTGTGTCTTAAAAAAACTCGAGTATACCATCATACAGGTAGAAAATCTTATATGCACTATACTTTCGGAAGGAATGAGTATTCTACATGTTGGTTATAAATTAGCAATAGGGGCGGAGTTGAAGCTCGAGTCACCCTGATGCACCATTTTAGTCTGGCATAAATTTTTCAAGCATACATTTTGTATGCTTGTGCTTCGCTATAACTCCTCCAAAGTTAAACACATCAACGACTGAAATAGCTATGTACCCCTTCGTAATTAAGGGTATGATGGTCATTGTTAAATAGTTAATTCGTCATTAAGTATTAATTAATTTGTATCTAGACCTATAGAAACCCGTGTGGCCCGTACACATACACATTTGTATATGTATGAAATTAGCGGTTGTCATGTCCTTGTCGCTCGCACCGTTTCTCGACGGTGTTGACTGGCACGCAGCGGCGGTGGTCATACACAAAGCAATCTTGCCTACGTGCGTCATGGGATCCAGCACCGGCATTGAGAAGTGGAGCAATGACGTGGTGGGAAAGAGTTGGACATGAGCGGCAGTAGCGATACCTACCGCTGCGACGAGGGCTTTGGCTCCGAGTTTGATGGCAACTGATGTTGCCGAAGAAGCGTCCATGTGTCCCTGGCACATCCTCCTCCTTCAGCGCGTCCATTTCGTCGCTGCCAGCGCTACAGGTCCGTCTAACTATCGTTATCAGTACCCTAAACCGGCGGCGGAGCTTGGGCTGTTTCAATGTGGGTGGGGGGGGGGGGGGGGGGGGGGGAGGAGGAATGGGCTGAGAGGACCAAAACTACACTATTTTGGGCCAAACTCCGAAGGGGCAGGGGAGCAAATGGGCTAAATCTATGAGATTTTTTCAGGAAGTTGTCATGGGCTAGGGGGGCTTGCTTGAACGTAGCTCCGCCAATGCCCTAGACATGAACATACATGGCGGTACAACAAGGCACGAAGCGCCCTGAAATTGTTTTCGGCGCCCAATGCTACAGTGGCGAACATGATGAGGCTGATGGTCTCAGGAAACACGGTTAAGGCTCATCTCACCAATCAATGCGGCCGAACGACCACAGCATGCCAGCTTCGGCATCGTCAGCGCTGAGGGAGCAGGACCATATGACAAAGGACTTCCCAGCACCGACCCATGGACGAAAAACCGGAGAGATGACCGTGGAGCAAAGAGAAGCTATCAACCTAGCCACGCCATTGCTACACTTCTGGGCTAATCTGACCCAAGGCATCCTCTACTGTGAGTGTGTCGACCTCCTCAACGACAACGCCGACACCACGGCGTTCACTTTTATTGCGCTGAAATGAAGTGAACTCCGTGGTGTTGGGGTCGTCGTTGAGGAAGTCGGCGCACTCGCAGTGGGTTGATAGCGTCTCTTTGCTTCACAGTCATCTCTCCAGTTTTTCGTCCAAGGGTCGCTGCTGCGAACACCGTTGTCATATGGTCCTCCTCCATTGGCGCTGACGATGCTGAAGCCGGCATGTTGTGGTCGTTCGGCCGCCTTGATTGGTGAGATGAGCCTTGACCGTGCTTGCCGAGACCATCAGCCTCATCATGTTCGCCACTGTAGCGTTGGGCACCGAAAACAATGTCAAGACGTTTGGTGCCTTGTTGTACCGCCATGTATGTTCATGTCTATTTTAGCCAATCAATTGTCCATGTCATCTCACTAACATTCATTTATTATTTTCCATCTCTACATGCAAGCATCCACATCATATTTTTTAGCCCATCAAATTGTCCACATCATTTTTTTTATGTTTGAATGATAAGATCACACCATGTTACTATATAGTTACACAAGTAAATCATGTGCAAGAGTAGAACACCGGAATTAGTTTCACCCGTGAACTTTTTGCTAATTATTTTCAATGATGAAAATCATATAGTTTTTATTCGAAATTATGGTATCTTCTATATGTATTCAGTCAATAAGTTTCTAGAAATATTATGCGGCAGTGTTCATGTCATATTCATGCAAGCCATCCACAACATCCGTTTCTTCGACCCGTTGATATAGTCTTATCTGTATCAATCAGATACTCCCCTAAATCATAACGATCTTAAAATTATTAACCACACAAACATTCGATGTCTAAAAAGATTGGTCTCTTCACTGTCATAATTAATTAAATCTTGCATATTTCTTTTGTCAACTTCATGATTTATGCGTTTTATCAAATTTCTTAACATATACCCGCTGCAACGTGCGGGGTGTCATTCTAGTTTCATACATACAAGGATGGGGATGTGTACGGGTCACATGGGTTTCTACAGGGCTAGATACAACTTAATTAATATTGAATGATGAATTAATGATTTAGGAGTGACCATCATACCGTCAATTACGAAGGGGTACAGAGCGATTTCAACCATCGATGTGTTTAACATTGGAAAGGGGGCCTACGACCGCTCTTAGAAATGTGTCATTATCTTTTTCTTAGGGCATGTTATTGCTTTTCACATCCAAATTAACTTTTCGTAGGAAAACATCCGTACTTTGAAAACGTTTAACCCTGAACAGTCACTGATTGAGGTACCCACTAATTAGTATAGTGTAAAATAGACCTTGGTTTTCTTTTTTCCATTTGACCCGAATTAAGAAGTCCAGTTCTTTGTCAAGCCGGTTTGAGAAATCATTGTGGCTTTTCTGACTGCAATTATTTCGTTTCCTCATTCCTCGATCAATCATTCTCATCGTGCAGCTCTCTTTCTCTCTCTTCTTGGCCCTCTCGTGCGAACTGTGGTGGTGTAGCAGAAGAGATGGTCAGAAAAGTAAAACAAGGGGGTAGCTCGACAAGGCGGTCAAACGGAAAGCCCATTCTCTTCTTCCATTCCTTTCTCCCTGCCCAAAAACATGCCATGCATGTGCTGCATGGGCCTAGTAAAACATTTGTTTTTTTTGTTCCAGGAATAGAGATTACAGAAACTAAATTGCCATTAATCTACCCATTCATGGCAGACACAAAGCTAAGCTAAGCTGCCTCTGGAGACGTGCAATCGTGTTCTGCGTTCCCCCACATGCCACAACTATTGTTAAACCACTCACCCTTTTCATGTTGTCACATGTGAGTGTCCAGCTCTGTCTATATCTAAGCATGCACGGACACCACTCCTTACACTCACTGCCCTGCTCTGCTTGCTCACCTCCTATGCTTCTTCAGTACAGTAGTTCTCGCCCTCCCGCTCCAAGCTCAGTGGTCAGTGCCGACTCGCCCTCTCCATCCCCGTTCCCCTCCTGCGCCTTCCCTGTGCAAATGGAGTTCAGTACGAGCTCCAGGAGATGTAACGGCGGCTGGCCGGCTCCTAGACAGGGAGGAGAGCAGGGGAGGCCGCCGCCTCCCGGAAGGTAGGCCAAGCTACCGGGGGTATTGGCTCCCAGTGCAGCTGGCGATGTCTATTTCTTCCGTGAGGAGGAAGAGGAGCTAGCGCGCGGATGCAGATGAAGCGAGCATGTGGGGGAATTGAAGCGTCATGGTCCGAGATATATGTATATCTCCCTTATTCTAGGTATCTGAAATTAGTATAGCTGATTTAGTACCCATAGTTAGTATATATTGTTTTTGTCATTTCTATCATGAGAGATCTTGATGAAGTAACCTAATAACAGTTGGTGCTATGTAGCCTCCAGCATCGGTTTTACACTACGTAATGCATCTAATCTCTCTGTATTTGGCACCCTGCCAATGCCGTTCGGTCAGATTGGCTTGTGATTGCGTTGAAAGAAGCAGTTCGTTTCATAACTAGCTTGCTCAAGAGCTGTGGCAACCAAAATGGTGGTACTGACTACTGAGGATAAGGTTGAGTCAATGAAAATCTACTTAGCTGCTGCCGTGACATTGCTGATCAGTTGAACGAGCTCTTGAAGAAGACATAGCAAAGGATGCAGCGAACCAAATGAAAAATCTTACCATGGGCGAATCCTGATCGTTCAAGAAGAGATGTTTTTACGGTGCATCAACGAAACGTAGGCCGTTTAAGCCGGGCGATCGGATGATGCAGATTCAAAATACTACCCCAATTTTTTGGTAGTACATCTGAGCCCAAAGGGCATTTCAGACATTACACTAAGAAAACAGTTAACCGATCGAAAATCATAAATCCTGCCGGACGACGGGTCAGCAATGTCGTGGACTGCTTTGCTTCTGCGACTCCTTCAATGGCGGTGCGTCGTCAGCTCCCTTCGGTCTCACTGGCAGACTGGCCGTTACTCTTCCCATCTTCCTCTCCATCACCGGCGAGCTCGCCTACCGGCCCTCCTCCGGCGATGTCGTCGTGGACTGCATCCTGTACGTCCGCCGTCTCCTCAGACGTTTAGTTCGTGGAGACCAAGTTGTCCGACGGCTCCGTGGCCATGCGCCGTCTCGCCGTCGACGAGCTCGAGACAGAGACGTTCGCGCGGATGATTGCTCGACTTGCAGGTAGGCCCGATGGCGACAGTGTCGGCATGGTGGTTTTCTGCTTCGAGATGTAAAACGATCGCCACTACCATTTAATTTCGGGTGCTTCGTGCGCGCCATAGTTGTTCCCCTAAGATGAATCTGTCCTAGGGGAGGAGGTACATGTCTCAGACCTAATCCATGGTTCCAACTTCCAAAGCATGCAGCGCCAGCTACACTTGAGGACGTTTGATTTCCGAAAGCTGCATTCCTAGCTATAGGCAGGTGAGCTACATCAGGTGCTGCTCGTTTTGAGTGTTGTAACGATCCATGGCACGTTATCTACGGCATAAGTTACCTAAAGAAGAATTATGGAGAAAAGGCCGTTTTTGTCCCTGAGCCTAAAACAGGGCCAATTAATTTTAGCCGTCGGATAAGCCATATACTACACCTAAAAATGTGTAGTAGGATGCACCGTAAAATATCCCTTCAAGAATACTTTTCATTACAATGTTTATGATTTGTTTTGTGGTTGTAGCAATGTAGTTCGAGTTATGAAGCTTTTGTTGTTCAGCCAAATGAGGAGTGTACAGGTCATTCCAGCGAAAGAAAAAGAATACTTAGTGCTTAGTTTGGTCTTAGCGATTTTTGGTGTGTTGAGGTAACATATAAGATTGATGCTTCATAAAGAGGGGTAGTCATCACCCAATGAATCCTGTCCTGATTGTCGAAAAAGCTAAGAATTGTCAGACATAACAATACTTAATATGTCTTCTTGTTCATAGCAATGGTCAAATATGTCTTCTACATCAAAAAATTGCTCTGTGCCTGACTGTTGCCATTTTGGTGTGTTGAGGCAGCATCTCATCAGTTGTTATGTGTAGGTTGGTGAGCATGAAAGGTTCTAAATTCTTTGGACACCAGTTGGTTAAGTTTCGCGGAACTTTGCTCTAAAAGGTCCTAATTGTCATGTGTTTAGCTGGTTGGTTGCACTGCCACAGTACCAACAATGTTGTCGTATTTAGTGATAATATCTATATAAGCGCTAAAAACCATGCTGGTGGTGGCTCAAGCTATTGAAGAATAACATGTATAGGAACGGAACTGAAGTACTAATTATATCGATTGTTTTTGGCACTTACATTGACCGTGATTAGCAAAGAATCCGAGAAGAAGATGAAGCAAAAGAAGAGCTGAGTCCATCAAAGAGCTTCCCATTCAGCTTGGAGGAATTTGTGATCTTTTGAAATGCTATACTTGCTCTACTCAACATTGTTCGTATATATATAGAGGGAATGCCAATGTATATAATTGCTATTACCTATAATTCGTCATAGTCAGGATGGTTATGGACATATCTTTCTCAATTAATTCATAGGATTTACTTCCTTCCATTTCGTGGATAATTTCCCAAAATAGTTTCTTCTATTAAAGGGTCTCATTTAATTTTTGCCATTATAGACACATGGTGATTACATTCCCATGAAAGTAATGTTTTATTTTAATTTAAATAATGACTAAAAATAACAGTAGCACATATTACATTATGAATGCAAATATTCTTAGTGATTGAGTGAAAACGATATGTTTTTTTCCTGAATATGTTGAATATCTACTCCTTGGTCCAAGCTACATTTTTATCAAGGTCAAATGCATGCCAAAAGTAGTAAATAGTGTGGATTGATCATGGTCCCTAATCCAGTATTTCTTAACTTTTCTAGGTTAACCATATTTGAATGTTACTCTACAAAATAATCTACCTTTACAGCTTAGAAATTTTTGCAACACACAACACATTTATTACTTCGAAGGAACGACATATAACTATTGGAGATGAAATATTTCATGTAAAAAAAGATGCAATATTTCTCAAAAACAGTTTCACATCCAACCTACTCCCTCCGTCTAGGTTTATAACTCACTTCTCCAAAATCAGGTTTTCTCCTTCCATAAGGCACAATTAGCAATTAATGCACGTGTTAATAGCCATCTTAACCTTCTTCTCCCGGATATCCATGTGTGTGAAAACGTTTCAGCATGCAAAACAGTTTGCATATAGATGCATGCAAATAGAATAGGGACACTGCAAAGTGGGCCCAACCTTGGTCTTTGCCCACCCATAATAAAGTGCCACAGTTAACGAGAGAATTAATAAGCGTTTTTGTTACTTTTTCCTCCCAATCAGCTTCTACCTTGGTCGCAGAGAATTTGAAAATGTGACTTATAAATCTAGATGGAGGGAGTAATAGAATTGTAAAATGCAAAAAGGACAAAAGTTGTTTTTGTGCTCACCACGCAACTCCGTGCTCTTCAAAATTGCGATTTGAACTTCATGTTTTTTTCCGAGTTGCAAAGAACAATCCGAACGGAGGCAATCTTTCCGGATTCGCTCCCCCTCCTTGCTTCCCATTGTAATTGGCTCATTGCCATTGTAGCACGAGTGTGGCCCAGCCACGCTTCCGGCCGGCTGACCACCTCTGATGCTGCTGTAATTCCGACGAGCTGCTAACTCGCCCAGCTCCGGCGGCTCGGTGTAACAAACAAGGACGCGTCGTTGAAGTTAGGTCCGAGAAATGTTCGTGGTTGCCTTGCCGCAGCAACGTAACCCATGCCGAGGTGCGCGTACACCAAAAGCTGTGGGAGCTGTGCGGTGCTCAGCTCACGCCGTCTGGCGTGCGGCAGCGCCGGGGGCTCTACAAAGGCGCCCAGGAAAGTCGCTCCGGCGTCCACCACCGCCGGCCGCGCGCGTGCGCCCTCGTACAAGGCGCGCGAACATGCCCCGCCGCTCCCGTGTCCGGCGGTGGGCAGGCAGCATGTCAGGACGTGGTGGACGCCGGACGGGCCGATGAGTTGAGTACCCAATGATTGTGCATATAAAACCCCCCACGATCCTCGCTTTCCGTCGTCGTTCGCGCACCGGCCGAGAGAGACGGCCAGGCGGTAGCCGAGAGCGGCGTGCCACGGTGCCGCCTTTTGCCTTTCTCTCCGGCCTGGGTGCGCCGTCGGTTCCGATCGACGACTACGTTGTTTCCATTGCTCCCCACCAGGATCGATCCATGCACGCATGCGCAGCCCGGCCGGCTCTCGCTTTAATCGCTTTGCTTGGACGACAATGCATGCCACAAAAGGTTAGCTCCTTTTCTTTCCTAGGAAAAGCTACCACCTTGTAGGTGCACGTTAAGTGGCACCATGCATGAGATCCTGACGAGATTGAGTTTCTGTGAACACATGGCTTGCGCTACGAACGTACGGGCGTCGTCATGCTTTAGGACAAAGACGAGATGATTCATTAGTAACTTGAGGTAACTGGGCGTGGCAGACAAGTATGATCAAAGCTCTTTTCGGTGGATAGATTTCACCATCATGCATGCCGGTATGTATATGCATGGCAATCTGCACTACAGTCATGAGTCATCACCTCTCTCGATCGAACATTCTCTGGTTCATTCTCCTCCGGCTCATCATACACTCCTTTCTGCGCTCGATTCTTTGTCTATACTTCCCCAACCAACAACATGCCAGACGGATGTCTTAACCTTTGCCATTGCGCGCGCGCATGCATAAACTACATTGGTAGCTTTTTGATCAAAAACTACTGAAGCTAGCTAGTAAAGTCTAGTACTGCCCACATATGATTCTCCCAAGAAGGAACAAGCAACTTGAGACGACGACAGTGCATGTACGAGAAGAATATATATGCATGAGCATAAACGTAACGCAACAATCCAACACCAAACTACGCATGCACACAAACTGGGCAAAGGGAGAAAGATGTTGGACAAGACGAGCTTTAAGCCGATAAAGCATGGGGTTTTTCTCTCCTCCTGTCACGGTCAAGCTCATGCATCCTCAATCGATCGTCGTCCATCGATCATCCACCAGCTGCCAGCAGAATGCATGCCGGTTAGCCAGGGCACTACAATCGGTAGCGGCTTCCTAAAAAGAGAGGGTGGGAGAATCTGTCAATTTTGACCGTTTGTTCTATAAGCTCTATGTCCTATATATGATGGAGATTGGGACGTCTCCTTCAACCCCAAGACCAGGTTAAGCAACGATTAAGCAAGTTAAGGCCTTCTGTATTGCTTTGTTTCTTAGCGCGGTTATCTTAGGTTGTATTGTATTATAAGAGACAACTAGCCTAAAGCAATGTTTTTAAGAGTTGTATCTAACTAAATTTACAACAAATTTTTTCAGTCCCCAAACTTTTGAACAACACATGAAGGTGGCCTGGAGCCCGGCTAGAGAGGTAAAATTTACAGTGCTAGAAGATAACTTGTTCACGATTCAGTGTTTTTGCCTCGGCGACTGGCTGAAGGTTGAACAAGGAGGGCCGTGGCACTTCCGTCAGAACGCGGTTATCATCGAGCCATACGACGGATTGGGGGCGCCAGAGTCTGTTGATCTGAACTTCATAAAGGCTTGGATTCAAATTCATAAACTACCAATTGGTTATCGCAATAATGCTCTGATTACCAACCTGGTGGAGAAGAGGGTTGGGAAAGTGATAGAGGTTGAAACTGACGTACAAGGTGCTGGTAATTTCGTTCGAGCTCGTGTGAAACTGGATGTTAGGAAGGTGTTGGCTCGAGTGGTCTCAATATCACGAGCAGGACAGAGAGAAGTCTATCATATTAAGTATGAAAGGATTCCAAAATTCTGTGGCGCTTGCGGGTTCCTCGGCCACACACATCTGGAGTGTGGATCGGGTGAGCATGTAGAGGAGGAGCTGAAGTGGGGTGATTTTCTGAAGGCTGAATGGGAGACTTGGCATGGTAGGAAAGCTAATGGTTCACGTGGTGGCTTCCAAGGTGGGAGAGGAAGTGCTGCAGGTGCTGGTCGTGGTCGTGCTCCCTTTGGTCGTGGTGAGGCTCCCCAAAGCTGGAGGTATAATGCTAATCCCACTTATAATACCAATTTGGCCGGGGTGGATCCCATGAAAGACACCGTGTCTAGCCCACTTAAGAATACTGATACACTGATGGATGAGAAAGGCTCGATAGAAGCTGGGACAAAGCGAAGGCTATTGCTTGGTAATGGTGATAATTCTGAAAATAATGGGATGGAGTCAATTGCAGAGATGATTCCGGCTGGTAATAATGTGACAGATGGTGATGCGAATGCGGTTGTTCCATGTGATCGTTCCAAGCGGACAAAGAAGGACGGAGCTGACTCCTCCTCAATAGGATCGGCGAGTTCCCAAGAGGAGCTCGTCCGGGAGCAATGAAAATATTATCTTTGAACTGTCAGGGGCTGGGGAACACCCCGACAGTTCGAGCGCTTTCTGATATCCAGAAGCAATGTGACCCCGAGGTGATGTTCTTGTCGGAGACACACCTTGATGATTTTCCGGCTGATTGTTTGCGAAGACGTTTAAAGATGGATTTTAAGATTGTTAATCCTAGTAATGGAAGGAGTGGTGGTGTTATTATTTTTCTGGAAAAGAGAAGTTGTAATACAACAGATTTTCTCAGCTCCAAAGTATATTGATGTCCGTATTGTGGAGGGATTAGACAAAGAGTGGAGATTAACGGGGATTTATGGCGAGCCGAGGTGGCAGGATAAATACAAAACGTGGGATAAGTTGAGAGAGCTTAAAAGCCAACATGACTTACCATGGGTAGTTATTGGAGACTTTAATGAAATAATGTTTTCTCATGAGAAGGATGGGGGTAATCCTCGGCCACAGATTTATATGCAAGCTTTCCGTGACGCTCTGACAGATTGTGAGCTTGAGGACCTCGGGTACAGTGGGGATCCTTTCACCTGGAAAAGAGGACGAATTCGAGAGAGATTAGACAGAGCAGTTGCTAATAATGGATGGTCTACCATGCATCCAGGTGCTGTAGTAAAACATATGGGCTATGCAAAATCGGACCATCGGGCCATTCTGCTAGACACAGATTACCAGCCAGCCCAAGATGGACAAATGCAAGGGCCACGGCGGTTTGAGGCGAAATGGTTCCAGGAAAAAGATTTTCGGGATATAGTAAAGAAGGCATGGGATGCAGCTTCGTTGGCGTCATCGGGTGATGGAGTTCTGGCAAAACTGAGTCATCTGCATGGCTCCTTACATGCTTGGGACAGATCAGTTCTGAAGAAACCGAAAAAAAGGTTGCGAAAAGCCCAACGTGAATTTGAAAAAGCTGTTAGTGGTGTTATTTCGGATGAGAGTGAAGCAGTGGCAAAGGAGATGGCAGAATTAATTGAAATGTTGTTAGAGCAAGAAGAGGTTCATTGGCTCCAGAGGTCTAGAGTGAATTGGTTGAAACATGGAGACCGAAATACATCTTTTTTCCACAGATATGCGTCGGCTAGGCGGAAAAAGAATTTTATCAAAAGGTTGAGAGATCATAATAATGAGTGGGTGGAAGGTACAGAGATGCTTAAGCCTCTTGTTTTTGAATACTTTTCTAACCTGTTCACAAAGGAAGTGCACGAAACTGATCCTGTTTTCCTTGATAAAATCCAACCCAAAGTTACGCAAGAGATGAATGCGAAACTGGTGGCTCCTTTCTCAGCGGATGATGTGAAAAAGGCAGTGGACAGTATAGGAGATTTTAAAGCACCAGGTCCGGATGGTCTTCATGCTGTTTTCTATAAGAAATTTTGGGATATTTGTGGGCAGGAGATTACTCAAGATGTTCTGCTCGCATTGAATTCTGGACACATTCCGGGAGGGTGGAATGACACAACTGTGGTGCTTATACCAAAAACTGATGTTCCGGAATCAATTACTCAATTCCGTCCAATTAGCCTTTGTAATGTGATTTACAAAATCATCTCAAAAATGCTTGCTGCACGTCTGAAAACGATACTTCCTGATATTATTTCTCCTATGCAAAGCGCATTTGTCCCTGGACGACTCATTACGGATAATGTGTTGGTGGCATATGAGTGTGTCCATGCAATAAAAAATGGAGATCTGGTATGACGGGGTCTTGTGCGGTGAAGTTAGATATGCATAAGGCGTACGATCGAGTGGAGTGGGTGTTCTTAGAGAACATGATGAGGAAATTGGGCTTTGATGACCGATGGATATCTCTCATGATGGCATGTGTAAGTTCTGTTCGGTATCAGGTAAGATTTAATTCGGAGGAGACAGATATGTTTATTCCAACCAGGGGGCTTCGACAAGGTGATCCTCTCTCCCCCTATCTTTTCCTTTTATGTGCGGAAGGTTTGTCGAGCTTGTTGTTGCATGAAGAAGAAGTTGGTGGCATCGATGGGATTAGGGTGTGCAGGAATGCACCATCAGTTTCACATTTACTTTTTGCTGATGATTCCCTTATTCTCATGAAAGCGGATATGACTAATGCAACTTCCTTGCAGCAAGTGCTTGATTCCTACTGTGCAAATTCAGGACAGATGGTAAGTGTGGCCAAATCCAGCATATTTTTCTCTCCCAATACTCATGTTATCCTACGTACAGAGATTTGTGAGACTCTACATATAAATACTGAAGCGTTGTCTGACAAATATTTGGGCCTTCCCGCTTTGGTTGGAGCGGAAAGAAGTGATTGCTTCAAGCACTTTATTGAAAGAATAATCCAACGGATTAATGGATGGAAGGAAAAGAATCTCTCTTTGGGAGGTAAAGAAATATTGTTGAAGGCTGTAGCACAGGCGATCCCGGTTTATGCTATGTCGGTGTTTCAAATTCCTAAAGGTGTTTGTAAAAGTATGATGGATGCTATTGCTCAGTTCTGGTGGGGTGATGACGAGAACAGTAATAAATGCACTGGTATGCTTGGTGGAAGTTATGCTATCCAAAGAATGAAGGGGGGATGGGCTTTAGAGATTTTCATTCCTTTAACCTTGCTATGTTGGCCAAACAAGGCTGGAGGTTAATTACTGCTCCGGATTCTTTATGTGCAAAAGTCCTTCGTTCTAAGTATTTTCCGCAGGGAGACATTTTATCAGCCGGTCCAAAAGCTGGATCTTCTTTCACGTGGCAAAGTATTCTGGCAGGATTGACTACTTTCAAAAGAGGATATATTTGGCGTGTGGGCAATGGTGAAAGCATTAATATTTGGAGCGACCCCTGGATACCTTCTAGCCCGAATAGAAAGGTTTTATCTAACCGAGGTGATGTTGTTTATACCAAAGTTTCTGAATTAATTAACCCAATCACAGGTCACTGGAATGAGCAGCGTGTGCGCTGTAGTTTTAACGTAGTAGATATTCAGAGGATACTGCAAATACCTTTAAACAGTCAGGGATTTGAGAATTTTATCGCTTGGGGACTTAGGGCCTGTTTGTTTCAGCTTATAGATTATATAATCTGGACTTTTGGAATAAGCTGGAATAAGCATCTCTTGGCCAGCTTATTGGATTATCATAATCTGGCCTCCAGATTATATAATCTGGACCTATAAGCTGGACCTGTTTGGCAACCATCCAGATTATATAATCCAGATTATATAATCTGCTGGATTATAAGCTGAAACAAACAGGCCCTTACTAAACATGGCCAATACACTGTGAAGTCGGGCTATCATAGCCAGTGGAGACACCAGTTCGGACCATCTGCTGGTCAGCTTTCTTTACCAGGAGGATCAGTGACTAATCCAGTGTGGAAGAGCATCTGGAAATTAAAAACTCCAAGCAAGGTTAAAATATTCATTTGGAGAGCTCTACATGGAATTATTCCTCTAAAGAGTATCCTAGTGAATCGGCATATAGGCACCAGCGGTCAGTGTCCTATTTGTGATCAGAGTGCTGAAGACATACGACACTTATTATTTCAATGTACAACAGCACAGGAGATGTGGATGAGTTTGGGTCTTAGCAATATAATACGTGAGGCTATGATAGCAGATCGCTCGGGATCAGCAGTCCTGGAGTTTTTGCTGAGGCGATCAGACAATGCAATGCCGGGACTGAATATTGTAGGATTAAAGGAAACAATTTCTGTGACTTGCTTGTCTTTATGGTGGATCCGTCGCCGGCGAACACGCAATGAAGATGTGCCCCCTCTGTACAAATGTAAACTCTCAATACTGGGAATTACGGCTAATGCGGCCAGAGCTACAAGCCGTGCTAGACCATCAGGAGAGGAGAAGTGGAGCAGGCCTGATCCTAGGTGCGTAAAACTAAATGTTGATGCATCATTTTTTCCTGATACATGTACAGGAGCTGTGGGGACCATATTGCGAGATTTCCAGGGTGCTTTCATAGCGGCGTCTTGTCTTTTCCTCCAACATATATACTCAGCAAATTTGGCCGAGGCAATTTTGCTATGAAAGAGGGCCTTTCCCTGGCTAATATGATGGGATACAGTAATATTATTGCGGAATCTGATTCGCTTGAAACAGTGGAGGCTCTAACTGGGGAGTCTAGATGGTGGAATGCATCGGCGGCTATTTTTGCAGATTGTGTTGATTTTGTCGCGGCGATTGGAAAAGTTGAATTCAATCATTGTCCCAGTGAAGCAAATCAGGCAGCACATGAGATAGCTAGGTTTAGTTTTTTAAATGATCTTTCTTGTAATTGGGTCGATGAACCTCCTAGCTTTCTTCTGAACAAACTTGTAAACGATGTAACTATTGTGGATGCCTAAAGCAGCAAGTTTCAGACGCACTCTTTTCCTTACCAGGGTACCTAAGGGGACTGGAAGGTTTTTAATGAGGCGGCTTGCTAGCTTAATATATTGTGGTTTAAAGTTTCAAAAAAAAATTTACACTAATGATTTCAGCTTCATACTTGCAGGTGATTAGTCTATCAACTTTTGACCATAATATAGTGCAAGAGTTGTACGTTAGTTAAGATACAACCCCAAACTCTTTCTTCCTTAAATATATTGACACATCAACAATTTGCCTATAATACGGCGTTAAGATACGACCATAGGGAAGGCCTAATAGCTAGTGCAAGGCACCATGACTTGATGATAGAAATAGTGTAGCCACATGCTGATTGGCTATAGTACTATTGTTGTGGCCAACTACTTAATTGCTTAATTAGCACCCGGCATACACAAGCCCATGGTTTCCCTCGATCATATAGTAGGCCTGACAAACTGGATGGCCAAATTGAGAGAGTTGTCCCACATCTTGTGGATGGGGGTTATCTATCCTTCCGTATGCATACGATAATATTCTCTTTATGAAACATGACATGGAGAAGGCTAAGAATCTGAAATTAAATCTATCCGCGCTCGAATAGCTATTCGGGCTCAAAATAAACTTCCACAAATGTGATTTGTTCTGCTTCGGGGTGGCCCGAGATGCATCTTCTTAGTATGCTAAATTATGCGGATGTGAGCAGGTCAATTTTCCATTAGGTATTTGGGTATTCCAATACATTATCAGAGATTGACTAATGCTAAATGGAAGCATGTCGACGAGCTCGACTGCAAAAAAGGCTAAGCAGTTGGAAAGATATTACTAGGTGGAAGACTAGTTCTTATCAATTCAGTGCTTTCTAATATGATATTGTATATGATATGTTTCTTCCAGTTACCAAAAGGAGTCTTACACGGATTGGATTATTTTCGATCAAGATTTTGTTGGCAAGGTGATATCGAGAAAAAGAAATATCGACTGGCTCGATGGGATGTTGTTTGTCGACCTAAGGATCGGGAAGGGCAGGGTTTTCATGATCTTGAGGCTAAAAACACAGCTCTTCTCGGAAAATGGTTGTTTAAGCTACTATCCGAAGACGGGTTCTGGCAAAGAATCGTAAAAACAAAATATGTAGGTGCAAAGGCTTTATCACAGTTTCTGTGGAAACCTGGGAACTCACACTTTTGTGTGGGTCTGATGGCGACAAAGAAGCATTTCTTTCGCTTTGGATTATTTACAATTAAGGATGGCTCGGGGATTCGTTTCTGTAAGGATAGGTTGTTGGGAAATACCACGCTCCAAGAACAATATCCAGTTTTATACAATATAGTACATCACAAGAGCGATACAATAGCTATGGTTATGGAGTCATCGCCACCAAATGTGACGTTTTGGTGGGACATGAATGGATCCAGACTTGTGGCATCGAATCCTCTAGTAGAGAGACTGGAATTGGTCCAGTTAATGCAAGGGTCTGATAAATTCCGCAGGAATCTACATGAGAATGGAAAGTTTCCGGTGAATTCTATTTATAGAGCGCTAGTTCATCCTGTATTGGGCGTCGATGATAGTAAGAAAATTTGGAAGATAAAGATACCTCTAAAATTGAATTTTTTTTTGCTGATATCTTCGCAAAGGGGTAGTCCTAACGAAGGATAACCTTGTTAGACGTAATTGGCAGGAAAGTATTAAGTCTGTGTATTGTCATCACGATGAGACAATTAAACACATATTTTTTTTTGAATGCAAATACGCTTGCTTTATATGATCAGCCATCCAGATAAATTCTAACTTATATCCTCCAGATAGCATTGGATTTTTTTTGGCAATTGGCTACATGGTATTGATCACAAGTATAGAGTACTTATTATGGTGGGAGCGCTTGCCGTTATATGGTCGCTCTGGCTATATAGAAATGACATATTTTTAGTGGTAAGAATTTTTCTCTATTGCAGGTCATCTACCGGTATATATATTCTCCGTTCATGGCCACCTCTACAAAACTATTCTCCGTTCATGGTCACCTCTACAACGGGTGGAGAATCAAAACCTATTTATGGAGGTGTCTACACGGTTGGAAGGCATGGCGAGGGATATTTTTACCCGACATGGGTGGCCGCGTGATTTTTGGATTGGTCCTCCTTAGAGCATCCGCAGTTTTGCCAAAGCCAAATTTGCCAAGTCGATTTATTTGGCATGAGTGCCAAATTTTCTATTGTAGCTACAATCTGCCAAATGCCAAATCCCCTCATTAAAATAATTTTGGGCTGCTCACCCTCTCTATTCTCACCCTACATTCTATTATTTTATTCACTTCAATTTATTTGGCATTGGCTCTTTTAGTTGCTCCGGTGCAAAAAAAAAAGGCTATGGCAACAAGATTTGGCAACTCCACAATGTAGGGAACCGGCTTCCAAAGCCAAATTTCATATTTGGCATTCCAATTTGGCATACATTGTGGCTGCCATTAGTCTTGGGCGATTTACAATTGATTTATTGTACTTCGCCTTTTATTTTATTTTCTGCTTGAGAATTTGTTGCGGCTATGTGCATTTTAATTATGCATAGGACGGGTGTAATGTTTTAATATTTTAAGTAATAAAATGTCCTTTATAAAAAATATATAGTAGGCCTGACAGAGATCGTGTCAAAATAGGAGTATCACTATCATGTTAGGGAAGAATATTCCTTCTCAGTCTGTCTTGGAACGTACATGTATCGACTTTTTAAGTACAGTGCGGATTAATCAACTGTTTTAGCAGTGCTACGTAGTATGCCCATTGTTTTGTTTGGGACATGCACATAATTAAGCACTACCCCGATACCAACAGGAGTGGAGTATTTTACCTTTACACAGCTTGAGGCGCGCTTTACCCTTTTCTCCGGCCAATGTATCGCATGGAATTCATCAACCACATCCATAAACAATCATCTTCTTAATTCCATCCTGTCGTGGTGAGTATCCTATTCTATACCAGCCAGACGGCCACTTTTGGAGAAAACATAAACAAACCAAAGCGAGGTTAATAATCTAAACTAGCTACCAAATGCTTCACTCTAGTAAAACGTAGGGACCCTTTTTCTGAACACGCATGTTACCTCCACTTGGCAGGGTCAAGTTTGGGGAGAGAAAAGAAATTAATTGAGCCCGGGCGTGAAGCTTCCATGCCGGAGTGATCTGATCACAAGTGACATGCACATGTAACGACCATTTGTTCCATCTGGACCTACACATGCTTTAACAACCCTAATCTCCACCAAACTAGCAAGTAAACCTACTGCTACATGCTTAACAAGCCAATGATCTTATCCAATATTAAGTGAATCATGAATTACTTGCTGTTACCTTCGTGCATGCAGCTTCAAGCTAGGCAGGTCAGTTATCCCGAGTTAGTGGAGGTTATGGTGAGTATAACCGATCCGTTCATATGGAGTTATGGTCCATGCATGCACGGTACTACTAGAAAGTTACACGTAAAGTTTACAGAAGTAAATCAGAAGCAAACCCCTCTCACATTTATAGCTGGTAAAAAAGGGACAGGCACGCTCTTACGAATGTGTCGTCATTTTTTTATTAGGGCATGCCATTGCTTTTCACACCCAAACTTTTCTTGGGGGAGCTTTGAAAACGTGCAAAGCCTTGAACACTCACTGATTGAGAAAACTGGTTACACCTGTCCAACTACAAAATAGTACCGTTCTCCAATTCCCCTATATATAAAAGTTGGTGCGAATCGCACCTCTTCCAGCTATCCACGTCGGCTGTAAAACGCCAGCCGTTCGATATCGTCCATGGGCGGCCCAGATGCTCGCGCTGCTACCAATCAGCGTTCGAGCACACTTTTTGACGCAGCCAGCTTTACGAAAAAGAACCCGAAAATTGTCGAAACAAACCCGCAGTCCCACGTTTTACCGCTGCGAGGGACCTCTTTGCAAATTCACGAAACCGCAAGGACTTTTTTGCGAAACCATCCGCAGAGCTCTCCCTTCTTCTCTCTCTTTCGCGTGCGACGCGGAGGTCGCCGGCGACGCCGCCGCGCCCCGCCGCCCCTCCGCTCCTCCTCCCACGCATCGGAGCTCACGGGTCGATCCGCCGTCGCTGGATCTCCCTCCTCGCCGCAGATTACGTGCCGGGATGCCTCGCCGTCGCCGTAATCGCCGACGCCGCGCCCGCGGGCGTCCACCGCGTCCAGCCGCCGCCGGCCACGCTCCGGTGACCTAGGCGAGGCGGCGCCGCCACGTACGGGTCGCTCGCGTGGAGCCGCGTCCGCTGCGCCCAGTCGCACGTCCCAGAACGCCCGGGTTCGCCGCCGGCGAGCTCGACGCCGCCGCCGCATCGGCTCCGCCCGCTGGTGATGTCAGCGCCACGTCGCGGCGGGCCTGGGCTGGGCTGGCGGGGCTGCCTGCCGGGCTGGACCGCCCCCTGTGGGCTGGCTCCTGGCTCGCCCTTTTTTTTCCCATTCTGTTTTACTTTTTAAATTTTCCAATATTTCCCAAACTTTTGAAATATAATCCAAAATCAATTCAAACCAACTTGAAAATAAAATAAAAAACAAAACAGCCATTTCAAATAGTTAGTGACATTTTCCAAATTATTTGAATTTGCACACAATTTTTTTAAAAAAATAACCAAACCAAATACATTGTGACCTTTCCAAAATTATTTCACATCTTAAATTTTACACAGAATTTGAATTTACAACCTTCTTTACAACTGAAATAAAAACACAAGAATAGTATGAGTAACCACTTCGTATGATAAACCCAAAAAAACAATTTGGTACAGAACATCTTATTCAAAAAGAATCTGTTGAAACAATCAAATTCAGTGACCCATTTATATCATAAGCTTCAATATACCGAAATAAGAATGCCACAAATGTAAATATTAAGAAATAACAGTTTTAAACTTAATTGCCAACTGAACATAGTAACATACAACATGCTTTAAAAAATTCAAAATATGTTATAAATATTGTTTTACGGTATTTAAAAAAATCCAAACATTGCTAAATTTTGCGAAATCAGTGACTTTAACTATGTCAACCAGAACAATATGCAAAAAAAATATATATACTTTCCAACCTACACCTCAAAATAATACAAACAATATACCAACAATTACAGGAAAAAATAATACTTTCCAACCTACAACTCAAAATAATACACGCAATATACGAACAATTACAGAAAAACAATTACAAAAAAATATTCAAACAAAAAAAACATATTTTCAAACCTTCAATTCAAAATAATACAAACAGTATGACAAAATTTCCTAAATTCAACAAATCCTCAAACTTACCACACAGAAGTTGTATTATGCATCCTCCAATTATGAAACTAAAACAAATATTTCAGCAAAATACAAACTTATATAACCATTTCAATTTGCTAAACATTTAACGTCACTCTGTAATAAATAAAGGCACTCAAAAAAAAATAAACAAACAATACTAACTATTTTAAAATATTTTCCTTCAAAAAACTAACACATTTGAAATAAATGTTCAAAGAAATACAACACATTTGAACATTTCAAGTTGCTAGAAAACTGAAAACACCCTAAAATATATCTCACGAACTGCATTAACCCTAATTATGTAGTTCAAACAAATGCTTATGTTATACTTCTAATATATCCAAACATCTCAATTTTCTAAATATCTGTACATAATCAATATGACAAATTGCTTCTTCCATGATTAAAAATATCATAATTCTCACACAAAAAAACGTACAACACATTTTTAAAATTCAATTTGCCAAACAAAACAATTACTCTAAAAATATAAATACCTCACACATTAACTCACATATTGCATTGTCTCTAATTATGGAGTTCAAACACAAATTTATGGCATTTCACCACTGTAAATTGAAAAATATTTGTATAGAATCCAAATGAATTTCCTCTAATTATAAATTTACTTTAACAAACGATCATGTGCTGTACTTCCTCAAATATAAAATTCAAACAAATATTACAACAAAGTACAAACATATAGACTATACAACCCTAAACAAAATACAAACTAAAAAAATACTAACTATTTCAGAATATTTTCACGTAAAAAAAAACACATTTGAAATTGAATTACAATAGTCCCCAAATTTGAACAATCTCCAAAATCCAACCATCTTTAAAAACGAAAAGGATTTTTAATTTCAATGATTTCCAAATTTAAACAACTTTACAACGTCACCATTTCCAAATTCAAATTCAAAAACACACGCGCGGCATTTGCCGCGTTCAGATACCTAGTAAGATCAACAGGCAATGTGCATAGTTCCAACTCATCTCATGTATGTAGACTCCTACTAGTTTTTTTTTCGAACCTAGACAATGCATTTGATTTATTAAGTCAATAAGAGTTGTACAATTTATAAGAAAAAAAGGCTGGAACCATACAACACAACGCACCACACCGGGCCCAAATCGAACGACGACCATGTCGCCCTATCGACTAAAGCTGACACTAACAACTCAATGCAACACGGCGGAGGCGACCTCAATGCAACACAGCGGAGGCAAACATTTAGAGCCACCGCTCCGACATCCACGCCAGCCCTAAGGCCGCATCCCCACACGAACCGACGACCAAGTCACTCAAATGACCAAAGTCGACGCTCTAACACTTCAACGCAACACGGCGGAGGCGAAACCCGGAGCTGCCGCTCCGACATTCAGGCCGGCCCCAGAGCTACGCACCACCTAGCCGAAGACGAAATCTCGCCGCCGCCAACCACCAACTCACCCACTAATCCCTCCGGTCGGTGGAACATCCAAGGCGATGCCCCCAAGAGACAAGCGACGCAAGAGCACCGTCCTCGTCCGATCCCGTGTGACATCTGGGGTTTGCCCCGGAGAACCCAGCCAGAGAAGCGAGAGCACCACCACGACGTCGTCTTTAAGAAGAACGCGGCGCCAGAGGGCGTCACCATCGTCGGTCCCGGTCGACAACCAGGGCAAGACTTTCGTGCAACGATGAGTGGCAAACCCTGCAACCGTCCCTCGAGTACCGACCAGAGGGCCGTCTTCATTTTTTTTTTGAAACGGGGGGCAAAAGCTTTGCCCCTTATATTAATTAAGCAGAAGGTGCCCGGTTTATTATCGGAAGAAACCGGGCGAAAACCATACAACAACACAACCCCACTCACAACGTCGAGAACAACTAGAGCCAAGCTCCAAACACCACTCCGCAACGAGCCGGTCAGACATCCACCCATACCGGAGAGAAGAAGCCGTAACTGCTAAGGGAGGAGCAGATACGGGACGCTCCAACATAGACGAAAGCGACGAACCCACCAGGAGCCCCGACGACGATCAACACGTGAGCAACCCTGTCGCCCACACGACACAAGGTGGAGCACCCGCGATGTTGCAGAAATCTCGGAGCCGCCGCCCTGACATCCACCTCTCCGTCACGCCCAGCGCAATCTACCTGCACCACCTTCCGGAGCCGCCGCCCCGACATGCCACCGCTCGCACCCCGAGCTACAACGCCGCACGACCTAGTTGCCCGCAGCCCAAACTGCTCAGAGCAACTACCCGCAGACCACGGCCGCCACACCACGTCCGAGGCCGCTGCCTCGACATACTGAAGATCGCCCCTCGCTGGGACGCATCGACCGAGCCAACAACCTTGCTGCACTGACAGCTCAAGATATGCCACCCAAGCCATGACGAGTTGCGGTCCTGCCTCATAGCGCCACCACTCGCGATGGACCCCGAGGCCGCCGCCTCGGCACACAAGCACAACCTCTTGGGGCCGCTGCCCCGACATCCACCACACCATCGACGAGAGAGACGAGCATAGCAGCCACTTGTAGACTCCCCAAAGCGATGCCTCCAAGGAGGTAGTGACGTAACCGACACCATCGCCCTGCTTCGGCAAGCGAAAGCATGGGATTTCTCCCGGAGAGCCACAACCCACGGAGGCGAGAACGAAGCTCTACGACAACGCCTCCAAGAAGGCACACGACGCCGGGGCGCCGCCGTTGTCGGCCTCGACCAAAGGTCAAAGCTAGACTTTCGCCTAGTGCTCTGTCACGACCTCACGAAGTGGGCAAAAGTCCGGCGGATCAACGACACCAAAGCGTCGATGACTCCAGTACAAGCAACCAGCAGCAAAATCATCTCCAGGACTCCTCCAAGGCTCCACCCTCCTCGCCGTGCAGCACCGGTACCAGCACCTCACGCCGCACCGAACACCACGACCCCAACAACCAGCCGCGCTGCCATGAGCAGCACCCCTCGCCGCGGCGCCGCCGCGCCGCCGTCCCCTGTCCAAGAACTCTCCGCCACCTCTAGGAGCCCCCAAAGCCACAACGCAGCTCCCAGTCCGCCGCCCCGGCCACACCAACTCCTCGTGCCGCCACCGAGCCACAGCGCGCCGCTGGCCTGGGACACACAACACACTGGCGAGCGCCCCGCCGTCGGGCCCGCCCGCGCCCAGATCCAGCCCTCACGGGCCCATCGCGCCCGCGCCGCACAGCCGCGTCGCCGATCCACCACCCTCGAGGCCATGTCGGCGCGCCCCACCGCAGCAGAACTGGAGGGCCGTCTTCATCACCCCGCATGTACTAGCGTACAGTTCCGCTCAGATTACCTTTGTTTTTTTTTTCCTGACCCGAATTAACAATAAGAATTAACAATTCCAATTCTTTGACCGGAGAGTTTGAGGAATCATGGTGGCTTTTCCGGCTGCAATTATTTCGTCTCCTCATTCATGGATCAATCATTCTGATCATGCAGCTCTCTCTTCACCGTCTCCTTCTATGGACTAGACTATGGTGGTGCAGCAGAAGGAATGGTCAGAAAAGTAGAATTATTTCCCCTCCTGCATTTTACAAAAGCAAAACAAGGGGGCAGCTCGACAAGGCGGTCAAACAGAAAGCCCATTCATTCCATTCCTTTTCCCCCATGTCCTTGCATTTCTCCTTGCCCAAGGAGATGCCATGCATGTGCTGCATGGGCCTAGTAAACATTTTTTGTTTTGTATTAGGATAGAGGTCACAGAAAGTCAGAAACTAATGGCCAAAGTGCTACTTTAAACACCGAATTACTAGAACATCCTAAATTAACCATAGAGTATATACCCTGACACCACTGAGTCTAGTGCATTTTAAGCTAAACTAAGATAAGCTACATCGGGAGGCGTGCAAGTGCGCTCTGCGTTCCCCCACAAACACAAACATGCCTCCCATCCATTCCCGCTTCTCATCAGTGGCCACAACCATTGTTAAACCGCTCTCGCTTTCCTGTGCTTCCCATGTGAGCGTCCAGCTCCGTCTATAACTAAGCATGCACCACTCTTTATTACACTCACTGCTCTGCTTGCTCCCTCACTCCTCTGCTCCTTCAGTTCTTCCCCTCTCCCACACCAAGCTCCTCTTGTAGTCAGATGGAGTTCGCCGCGAGCTCTAGGAGAAGAAATGGCGGCTGGCCGGCGCGAGTGCTCGGAGATAGAGGTGAGGAGGAGAAGCAATGGAGGCCGCCGGAAGAGTAGGGCGAAGCGGCCGGTGTTCGGCTCCCACTGCGGGCGGCAAGCCAGCTCTCTCCGTCTGCTCCGTGAAGTCGAGGAGGAGGAGGAGCTAGCGCTCTGATGCAGATGGTGCGAGCTCGTGGGGAATTGAGGCGTCATGGTCCGAGATATATGTATATCTCTCTCTCTTTCTAGGTATCTGAAATTATCAGCAACTGATTTAGTAGTATTCCTAGCTAGCTAGTAGTATATTATTTTTGTCCTTTTTATTATGAGAGATCTCGATGGTGTTATGAGTGAGTAAACTGAATAACAGTTGATGCTGAAGGTAGCCTCATTCAGGCTTGCGATGCATCTGTTTTACATATTGTAATGCATCTACTCTCTCTGTTTTTGGCACATTGTGTCCCCTATTGCTAATATATATGTTCCTTGGGAATTTGTTCTTTGTATCCTCTCTAAATCTTTGCATGGAGTTCATATCAATGTCGTCCGAAGAACAAGCGGGCGCCGTGGTTTTTGGTTTTACTTTTCGGACAAATGCATTGCTCTGATGTTGTATTTTTTTGTTCTCCCAGAAAGTTCATTAAAAAGATCAACAGATACAGTAGTTTGAACCGCCATTTTAGAGCCGAATGCAGAACCGTTTTCAGAAGAAAAAAAGTTATTTTGTGAAGGTTGGCAGCATTAAAGCATCGATCTCTCGAAATCTAGATGCGCTTGCTTGTTTGCTCTCTGCACGCCGAAGTGGGATCAGAATAAGCAAAAACCCGGAGTACTCCCGTCTGCAGAGCAGCCGAGATGGGTACTTGCAGTTGCAGGCTTGCAGCTGAGCCGGCCACAGCGAGGCGGGTCAGTGGGAGGAGCCGTTCTGAACCTCCTGCAGCAAGCAGCCATGCCCATGCGCGCTGGCTGCACTCCGTCGATGCAGCAACGCGTGCAACGCAATCCATCTCCTGCTGCTGCTGTGCTCCTTGCGTAGCACGGACGGCCTCTGTCTGCATCGATGCTCAAGGATTCAGGCCAGACGTGTTTAATGCGGCGCATGCCTTCTTCCTCCTCCACTGCATTTGTGCGCGAGTTTGAGCGCGCATTGCGTAGAATCGGAGCAGACAAAAAGGCACGACGGAGCGGTGCTGCCGGTGTGGGGGTGGCTAGCGGTGTCTTGTCCTGTGCGCGTAAAACGGAGAAGACAACAGGCACGGCGGCGGGGGCGGGGAGGCAGCGGCGCCGGTGTGGGTTGGCTAGCGGAGGTGTCTTGTCCTGTCCGTGCCTCCTCCGCCCGGACCTACTCTGGTTGGTGCAGGGAATATTCAGCGGCTGCGCAGGGTGGGCATGCATGCGACGCCTGCGTCGTGCGTGCTCTGTGCCCTGCTCGTCGCGCATGGACATGGGCGGCATGGCCAGTGGCCAGCTCCTCCCGACGCTTTACGCTTTCGCTTTCTGAATTCCCGTGACATCTCCGGGTCGACGGACGGTCGTGGATGGATGGATGCAGATGGGTAGAAACTGCGGCAGCGGGTCCTCCTCTTGTCTGGCTGGCCCTTTGGCTGGACATAAAAGGTTTAGTTTAAGTGTTTTGGCAAGAAAAACTAAGATAAAGTGGGCCATGGAATAAGAAGAATGGGTCTTTAAAACCTCATCAGTATTCAAACTAGAAAGAAATTATTTTGAGCAACATTCTTCGAGAAATAATTTTAACATAAAACGCCATACACCTTTATAGAACGATAGTTGTACAACACGGAGCAACAAGCACTTTAAAATATCTTGTACGAGATATTTTATGAAGGAGGATGTGAAGGGTTTGGTAGATCCCTAGTTGATATAATATCTTTTTTCTTCCAATTTGGCTACAGTTATTGTGGCCGAATCATGTTTTCCCATGCATGGAGGAAATGTTGGATTAACTGCTTCTCAAACGTTAGAAGTATCATATCGAACTACTAATTTCAAACTTCCATACACTGTATAGTATAGATTTATAAACAGTTGCTTGTTTTCATGTGAAAGAGAAATAACTATGTTTAAGCCACCTATAGCAAGTGTTGGTGCAATGAAACGATGTTTGGTGGTTTCACAAGGAGGCCTGGTGTCATTTCTAGTCGGTAGCCTCGGTGACTTCTTGGGGATGTGGCTAGTCGTATACTTTTCTATTTTTTTAATCGTCTTTGTAATAGTGTTCACTCATCATGTTGTATCACTTTGACCGTTTGGCTTTGTTTATAAAATGGGGTGAAAGTATGTTCTGAGAAGCTTTATATTTGTTCATTCCTGATAGAATCATATGGGCACTTTGAAACTATGAATGGCAAGACTACTTTTTTCGAAAACGAATGGTAGATTACAACAACGTTTGTGAGTAGTTCATCAACATGCATGTTCGCAATGCCAAAGATTAAGTCGTCCGGCTGATATGGTGTTCCTAAAACGTAGACAATGAATCCAGTGTGGAAAGGAGTGCACTCCCTCCGTTTCAGTTTACAAGTCCGTCATGTATCCATATAACGTTAATTTGACCAACATAATATATAAAGTGTATATTACAAAAATTATATCGTTATTTAAATGTCATATTTTCTGATGGTATTATTTTTTGTCATATATACTTTGTATAATGTTGATCAAATTAACGATCCAGAGATATGTGCAAGACTTGTAAACCGAAACGGAGGGAGTATCGATGATGAGCTAGACAGTGCGCATCTCTCGTTCTACGTGGAGGAGGACAATGGGCCAGAGGAATGATACACAGAGCACACCAACCCAAAGAGGTGATGCCACGGCAGATTGTGCTAGCTCCGACAGGCGTGTTTGGCGTTGGATTGTTGTGTTTTTTTTTTTTTTTTTTTGCTTCTTCTCGTACATGCAGTTTTTATATTTGTTCCATCTTGGGAGAATCATGTGTGGGAGTAGTCTTATCGAAATGCATGCATGCGCGCGCGCAATGGGAAAGATTGGACGTCCGACTGGTACGTTTTTGCTGGCGGACGGCGTGAGCACGCCACCTCCCCCGCGCCGCCGCGCGCGCATGGCGGTGACCACCGACCGGCGCCAACCGCCAGCGCGAGTCTCACGGACCATTTCTCTGCCCGAATTTTCCGTTGCATCTGCGATTTGTTGGGCAGAGGCCGGGCCAGTTAACAACAGCCCACCGTAATTGCAGCAGCGTCAGAGCTGGTTAGCCGGAAAGCGTGCGTGCAGCCGGTCGACGATTGATTACTCGATTAGTCCCACACCGCGGAGCTGCTAACGATGGTTAATTTGCTGGGACGGGGTATAAGGACGAGCCTAGCTGCTCTGTTCAAAACCACGGAGCTGCGTGGTGAGCACAAAGCGAACTATTCTTTCGCCTTTTACTAAAGAATACCATGTGCACGCCACAAATTAGTAGCAGCATACGCTATTTTTTTTGAGGGTGTTGTTCCTGATTTGGAAGGACCCCAACGAATCCAATTGAAATTTGTGGTTGGAGAACATTATCGGGAGTTTTTTCAGGTGTGGAGCCTAGTATCAAACATGACAATCTCAACACATCACACCAAATCTCAACAGAACAGAATAGGCACAAAACAGATTTTTTTTAATCTAGATAGATGACAGATTTTTTAAATCCGTAGTGCGTTTGCTTGATCTCCCATCCTTTGCATAGGCCCGGCCCATCCCAATTTCGCCTCCGGATTCATCTCGAGCATCCAGGTTTTGTCACTGGGCAAAGGGCATTGAACATCTCTGCCAGTGCAGTTGCGCTTAATAAAAACCGCAGAGTAGTGGGCAGCGGAGATGTGAGTCGGAGCCGTTTCTGAACCTTGCAGCACTGCGTCGTCGATACAGCAATGCGTGCAACGCAATCCGTGAGTTGCTATGCTGCGGAGCCTGCACGTACGTAGATAGATATGCTCACGCTCCACGCCAGGACAGGCGCATTGACGAGAAGAGAACCCATCTTCTTCCTGCTCTTGCGTAGAACAGAGTAGACAAAAAGGCTGAGAGAGAGAGGGTCGACTCAACAAGGTAGGCAGGCAAGCTATGAGGAGTGGTGGCCTTGTCCTGTCCATGGCTCCTTCAGACGTAGTACTAGGACTACCCTAGAGCCTGGAAGTTATTGGTTGGAGCAGGGAATATTCATCGGCTGCGTAGGAGCGGCATGCATGCATGCGACGCCTGCGTCGTGCGTGCTCTGTGCCCTGCCCGTCGCTCGCGCATGGACAATATCGACGGAGGACGGCATGGCCAGTGGCCAGTCCAGCCCGTCCTCCCGACGCTTTGCCCTTTCGCTTTCTGAATTCCCGTGACAGCCCCGGTCGACGGTCGTGGATGGATAGAAACTCCGGCAGCTAGCGGGTCCTCGTCTTGTCTGGCTGGCCCTTTGGACTGTCGTAGCTCAGCTCAGCTCTGTTCGCTCAGCTGCGTGCGTCTCTGCTCTCTGCGGCTTGCGCTGCCCCTGCCGCTGTGCGAGGGACCCGACGGACGGGCTTCTCTATCCGTGGTATCTCTTGTTACAAATTTTACTATAGGTCAACATTGTTCTAGCCTTCTAGGAAGTGGATATTTCTGCGTTTCCTACAAGTTCTGGTGCAACTAGCTAGTAACGAGAAAACCCCCTGGCCCGATGTTACTTCTTGCGACGCAATGCGACCTATGTTATGTGCTATGATCTAGGAGTTTGATTCACGAGTAGATCGCAGTCCTTGCGTCACGCACAGGCAGCGGGATCCATACTCTCAGATACACACCTCACGAAGGATCCGTGGGCAGAGGGGAGGAGGAAGGAAGAACAGCTACGCTGTCTATTACAATGGTCCATTCTTACTCAGCCAGGCCGATGCGGGGAAAATAAGAAGATGGAGCTACAGTACGGATCGATCCACCTCCCGGATCTTCTGTGCTTCAAGTAGTTGTTGCCTGGTCACGCAGTGGCAGAAGTAGATGTTGCTTGGCTTGTCTCGTGCCTGGGCTGGGCCTTGTCAAGACGGTCCAGAGCCCGTCTTATGTCTCGAGCACGTCGGTGTGTCCTCTTCAGTGTCGTAGACTGGTGTCGTAGCAGGTCCCTCCCCTTGAAAACCTGCTTGCCCCCAAGCAGGGGCTCGTGGAAAGCGTTGCCGAAGAGCTTCTTCAGATTCCCAGGAGCTCATCGATGATGGTACTCCAGTCCAGTTGACATGTACTTGCTTGATGTAGCCGTTGCCGCGCTTGATTTCCCTTGTTGCTAAAAGTTCCAGAGGCTGAACTAAAATGCAACCGTCAGTGAGAAATTGACAAGAAGATTCAGAGTCAATGACCTGATCAGGCGGAACTGATTTCTTCAGTTGAGACACATGAAGAACAGGGTGAATTTGACTTCCCGGTGGAAGTTTCAGTTTATATGCCATCTTCCCAATACGAGCCAGAACTTCATAAGGTCCAAAATATTTGAATGATAGCTTATCGTTGCTTCTTCTGGCAACAGATTGTTGGGCATAAGGTTGCAGCTTCATATAGACATGATCACCCACTTGGAATTCCCTCTCAGAACGGTGTTTGTCTTCCTGGAACTTCATGCGTTGCTGAGCTCGAAGAAGATGCTGTTGTAGCAAAGCAGTTGTTTCCTCCCGCTCGTGCAGTCATTCAGCCAGATCAGGAGAGACGCCTGACTGCCAGTTTGCTACCCCAGATGTTGAGGTGAGGCAAATGGACTCGTGCTCTCTTGAATAATTCCTCTCTGAAGCATGTCATGCATCTGCTTTTCGATCTCCGATTTCTGATGAGGTGCATACCTATAGGGCTTGACGTTGACTGGAATTGTGCTTGGCAACAGTGGGATATGGTGATCGAACTGTCGCTGAGGAGGCAGGTTTTTGGGGTCTTCAAATAGCTTTTCATACTCTTGAAGGACATGTTGAATTGTATCAGGAATATGCTGTGCTGGAGTATTTTCCTCGGAAAATGCCTGACAAAGTTCCAGAATGTGACACACCTCCCCTTTGTTGATCAAACTCTTCAGTTGCTGCGCTGACAGTGGTTGTCCCATGTCAGTGGTAGGTTGGACACCACGCAGTGTTATTCTGGTACCCTCATGCTTGAACCGCATGGTTTTCTTCTTCCAATTCACCCACATTTTACCATTGTTTTGGCTTTCCAGCCAATCCATGCCTAATATGATATCATAGGAGGTCAGTTGTAATACCTTGAGGTCTGTAGTGAACTTGTGTCCCTGAGTATACCAAGTAACTTCAGGCAAGAATTTGCTACAGTCAATTGTTCCTCCACCGGCCACATTCACCTTTGCTATGGCCATATCAGTTGATTTGTACTGAAGTTTTGCAGCAAGCCGTTCACTGACAAAATTGCTGGTGCTGCCCGAATCGATCAAGATGACCACTGACTGTTTGCCCACTAACCCTTGCAAACGCATACTTCTCTTGCTAGTGGTACCAGACACAGCGTGGACTGACAACTTCATCATCTCTTCGTCGTCAGAATCAGAAGTGTTGGAGCCTTCCTTGTCTGATGGTCACTACAAGGATTCGGGTCTATTGCAACAAAATCGTTTGTCGCAATACATGCCGTTTTGTGGCAATAGGTACCTATTGTCACGAAACGACTTTCGTTGGCAACCGTTGCAATCGGACGCATGGTAATAGGTTATCGCCACGAAAAAGCAATTGTGACAATAAAAGTTTGCTATTGCAACAACCATGTGGAAAGTTGCCACATGTTTTCCCGTGGCAAAACTCACCTGATGCCACAATTTGGTTTGTGGAGATAGCTTTAATGCAACATGTAACGAATCGTGGCGACTGATAGCTCGTGGTGATAGACATTTGTGGCAACAAACTGTGCCAACGACGCTTCTTTCGTGGCACATACTATTTTGTGGCAATAGTTAATCGTGGCAAGAAACTGTGACAACAATCCTTATTTTCGTGGCATTAGATATCTTGCCACAAACCGTTATGCTTGTGGTATTAACTTATTGCAACAAACATTCCAGTCGTCATAACAAGAAATTGCAACATACTCGTTTTGGTGGTGATAACTAGTTATCACAACGGGCAAAATATTTGTAGCGAGAAACTATTGCGACAATTTGAACTTTTGTGGCAATACTCCACTTTCGACCATTATATTTAGGAACTGGTCCCACATGTTAGATGGGTCCAACTTGTAATAATCTCATACATTGGTCCGACATGTCAAAATTTCAAAATTGCACATGTTAATTTGAAAAGTGGGTCGCACTAGTCATGTTTTCATATCACATACACAATCACTGTTTGTTTTCAAAGAGAACAGCAAAAAGTAATTGAGAAACATAGAATATTTCATTCAGAAACAGAGAGAAGAAGATACATGAATTCCAGAGTTTGCATCCCCCTGATAACCTAACTATCATTATATAAATTGCTATACAAAAATATCTTTGCGCTTCTTTGAAGATCTTCAGCTTGGCTTCACATGTATAAGAAGAACACATTCGTCTTGAATTTAGGCAAAATATCTGTTAACGAGAAAACAGAACAGTGAGGTTAGTAAAAAATACATCCACGGGTAGCTAGACTGAACCATGAAGAATTGCCAGGGAGTAAAATGATAGCTCAATACTACTATCCCATAATTTAATAGGAGACACAAGATTACCAAGTAAGAATATTCCAATAATTCAATACTGCTAGGCTAGTAAGTAGTAATGGGAAAAATCAAAGCAACTGTTCTATACTTGGTGTTAACAAACAGAGGATGTAAATCAGCAGCAGATTATGCGCCAATTTTGTCACAGATGTACGGAGAAGAGGAGCAGAAAAGCGCAGAGCAGTACACGATATGTATAGTCAGTCAGACCCATATACTTTCACAAAGACACGCACATCCCGCTGGTATGTACCTATAATCCTATATCTGCATCCCGGAGGGCGCTAATTCGAATCCGCGCGAACTATAAAAGGCTCCCATTTTTGCCGGGCTGCAACTCTGAAGTTTTGCTTCAGGTGCAGTTAGCCTTGTCGGAATATATTGGTATAGACCCCTGTATCATCACAAACGCACGTACAACACTTTGGTCTCAACCCCGTTCCTTACCTCTGGGAGCGGCAGTTCGAATACCCTTGGAGGCTCCACTTTTTTTCGCCAGAAAACACCCTAGTGTCAAAATGGCAATTACTTAGCCATTTAAATTCCAAAGTAAAAAATAAAATATGTATTCTAACATAAAAAATCTGTTCTATCCAATTACAAACTTTGTTCGCTGCACTTTTTCTGGATTTTGGCGAAAAACATCCTAGTTTCAAATTGGCAATAACTTGGCCATTTAAATCCAAATTTAACAAAATAAATATGTATTTCCTAACAGAAAAATGTGTTATATCCATTTGTAAACTTTGTTCACGGTTTTGGTTAATTAAAATTGGTGCAATTAATAACTACTTTAATTACTCCTTAAAACTTGCAAAAATCATAATTTAATATCTACAAATCCTAATAATATAAAGTATATGTCTATCATTATCAGAAAAATGCATATATATTTTGTTGCTCCTTTTTTGCAACGTTAGGTGATTGTTGCAATATGTTGTACATATTGCCATGAATGTACAATTTGTCGCAATATGTAATAGTTATTAACACAATGAAAGTGAGGCAAAAGTCACCATATTACAACCAATACATGTTTGTTGCAATACGAAGCCATTTTTGCAACAATATCTATGACTAGCGCCACATGTCACAATTGTTGCAATATATGACTGAATATTACCACAAAGATTGATTTTGTTGCAATACTTAGTCTCTATTGCAACAAAATGACTAATTAACGCAACACGATGCAACTGTCGCAATATCACTACCATATTACAACGTGGATACAACTTGCGGTAATATGTGGCTTCTATTGCAACAAAACGAGTACTTACCGCGACGAAACGAAATTGTGGCAATACGTAGATCCTATTACCATGAAATGGAATTTTGTGGTAATATTGCATTTTATTGCAACGAAAGATAGTTGTAGCAATAAATTTTGTTGCAATATACCTGAATTCTTGTAGTGGGTGCACCCTCTGGTGACTCTGTCAGCTGTAGTGCTTCCAACATTTCTTCCACAATGTGTAGCTGGACTTGAGGTGGACACTTGTGTCCCGGGCCAAACTTTTCGCCGCACTTAAAGCACTCTCCCCGTGCACGCCGTTGAGCTCTCAAGGACTCAAACTTGGATGGTTGCACAGGCTTCTCAGGAACAGTGTTCTCCTCTGGCTTGTTGCCCAAAAACCCTGGCAGATGGCTGTGCTGGTTGAACTTGTGTCGTAAGGCATCTCGCTGAGTGTATCTTGTTGCTTGCACTGTAGTGTCTTCCACCAGTAGAGTTTCCTGCGTTTGGGCCATAGAAAAAGCCAGGTCAACTGTTCCAGGGTTATGCAGCTTGATAGCTGACCTGATTTCAGGTTTCAGTCCAGCTATAAAGCGGCGAACAAAGAAAGTTTCATCATAGGAGTGGTTATAGAGCAACACTTTATGCATTATTTCCTCAAAGTTGTGGGCATACTCATCAACTGAACCAGTTTGATGGTGAGCAAACAGAGTGTCAACAGTTTTAGCATATTTATCTCTATTGAATTTGCTAAACACTCCCACACACAACGCAGCCCAACTTTCGACACTATGCATCGCTTCATAGGTCTGAAGCCAAAGAGCAGCATTGCCTTTGAAGTGCATAGTGGCAAAATCAACCCACAAATGAGACTGAATTTGGTATAACTGAAAATATTTTTCACAATTCTTTTTCCACCACTTAGGATTATCACCATTGAAATGTGGAAAATCAGACTTGGGTAATCTAGGACTCGACTGATGACGGTGTCTAGTGGGGTGAGTGTCATGATGTTCGTGTTCATTATCATCATCAGAAATCACAAATTCAGTGTCACGGGTGCCGGGATGCTCACCCCTGACCAGGGTGAGACTGGAGGTTTGATCCTCTCCAGTAACAACACCCTGGGAACGTTGTTGAAGACGGTGCCCCTGGGGCCGAAGCTGCCCCGAGCACAGATCGGCGTGCATCGGGGTCGATGGAGGAGGTGCGCCCTTCTCGATGATGGAGACTCGGGCCGCCACGTTGTCCATCGACTGCTTCAATTCCGCGACTGAGCGATCCAGCGCCGTGTTGGCCTAAATCACTCTGTCCAGCGAGGTCTCCACCCGCTTGGAAGCCGTGGTGAGCTCGCCCTGAGAGAGCGTGAGCTTGTCCAGGGCGGGGTGGAGGTCGGTGATGCGGGAGGCGTTGACTTGGCCGGCCTCTGCCGTCGCCTTGTTCGCCTCGGCCGTCGCCTGCAGCAGGAGCTGCAGATCTGCGATCGTGGTCTCCGCCATGGTGACGCGCTGCGTCAAGGTGGAGTGGCCGGATCTCGCCGTTGGAGCAGAAGAAACTTGGATCGCACCGAAAAAATTTCCCCGGAACGAAACGAGGCTCTGATACAACTTGCTATGATCTAGGAGTTTGATTCACGAGTAGATCGCAGTCCTTGCGTCACGCACAGGCAGCGGGATCCATACTCTCAGATACACACCTCACGAAGGATCCGTGGGCAGAGGGAGGAGGAAGGAAGAACAGCTACGCTGTCTATTACAATGGTCCATTCTTACTCAGCCAGGCCGATGCGGGGAAAATAAGAAGATGGAGCTACAGTACGGATCGATCCACCTCCCGGATCTTCTGTGCTTCAAGTAGTTGTTGCCTGGTCACGCAGTGGCAGAAGTAGATGTTGCTTGGCTTGTCTCGTGCCTGGGCTGGGCCTTGTCAAGACGGTCCAGAGCCCGTCTTATGTCTCGAGCACGTCGGTGTGTCCTCTTCAGTGTCGTAGACTGGTGTCGTAGCATTATGTTTTGGATCTTCAAGTGAAAAAATACGACAAATTGCGGCCTCAGACGGAATCAACACAATGAGTTGCTGTAATAGCACAATTTGACTGATTGTGCCGATTTTTAATCCAACTTCTGCACGATATCGCAAATGGTCACTTCTATTTTCCAACACAATGATTTAGACAATATCCAAGGGCCAGGGGCCAAAACCTTCCGGACGGATGTCCGATTTGTCAATAAAGTATAAATTGGCCGGGACAAATGCCAATTGTCCGTTTCTCTCCTTTTATTTTTATTTTTTATTTCTTTGTCAATACCCACATATATAGTGGAGATCAATACTAGAATAAAGGAAAATCACAATTCAAATTCTTGAGCAATATACTTCAGATTAAAATTCAATTTGGAGAAATCCCCTTATAGCGGACGGTGAAATTCAATACCCGAAGGGCCATCGGCTAATTTGCTGATAACCGACGGTGGTAGTAATGTCCAATCGTTACCGACTACCTCTCGGTTATAACTACCAATAGCCGACGGATATAGTCTTAATTGACAGTAAACTTTAATATTTGACGAGAAATTGACCCGCGGCTATATTGGGATATCTAATAGTGAATTTTCGTATAAATTTGACATACAAATTAAGCCTTACAAATTCACATAGTACATTTGTTTATAGCAAACGTCGTGCTCCACACGAAAAAAATCACCAACAAATTGTACAGTGCAAATTTTACTGAAATTCACATGACTTTGTAGCAAATTGACCGAATATTCGTGTGTTCCATGTTGTGCCCACCGAATATCCATTGTTGCGGTGATTTGCAATAATGTGGCATCAAATTTGTTCGTGAGTTCTTTATCGTAGGTCATAACTACCACCTGCATCGATCTCATCGTCCCCGGTATTGGCCTTTCCTCCTCGCTACACCGTTTATGGCGGAACAAACTTGAGGGCACGCGGCGAGCTCGAGGTCGTCTACTTGCACTCGCACCAAATTAAGGGAAGCTCGGTGGTGTGGACCTCACTCCCGAGAGAAACATGTGGAGACCGAGGGCATCTGAAGTGTCTCACATCGAGGAGAAGAGGGGGTCAGGGATGGAGGAGACACTACAGCAACGTAAGCATTAAAATAAAGTTTGTATATGCTGAGACACGACTAAAGGCCACAGTTGAAGATGGTATTGGGTTGCGGGTAAAACTTTAAAATTTTCCGTAACTTTGCCGCCAAGGTCTATTCTATGAAGATATGTTGCACCCCATAATGATAGATCTAGAATACTACAAACACCGTTGCAGACGATCTTGTGTTTGTCAAAGTAGATGTCGGTGAAGCTTGATGAAAAATCTCACGTCCACACCAGGAGGTGAGATTGTTGCTGGCCTGTCGTCGAGGGACTACTTGTGTAGCCCCGCTCTAGCAGTATCCACACGTACACCGCGCCAACCAGACAGCACGTTTGCCACCTAGAGCTACTAGCACCGCCGAAGAGAGACCGCCTTTCGGCGTAGTTTAGGTGGTAGATCTAATCAACTTGATTAGATCTATATGAGAGGATTAGAGACGTCTAATTCTCAACACATGAGATCTACTAGAGAGAGAATAGCCACGGAGGCAATCTTGTGTGTTCTCCTTGTGGGAGGGGGTGGAGTATATAAAGGGGAGCAAGGGGAGGAGGTGCTTGGGGAAGGGGAAAGCCCCTCCCCTTGGTGCGCCGGCCCTAGGAGGGCTTTCCCCTCTCCCAAGTCGGTTTGGGAGAGGAGTCCTTGTCCAACAAGGACTCCCTCCCTTCCCTTTTATCTTTTTGCCTTTTTCCTTTATTCTTTCCTTTTCCAATTCGGACTCTTTTAAATCTCCAAATCGAACAAGGAAAGAGAGGGAGAGGTGGTGGTGTGCTGGCCAGGGAGGTGGGGCCCAGCCGGCCGACCCACACTAGGTGCGGTTTGGCCCCTAGGGCTCCCCCCTTCCTCCTCCGAGACTCCCCCCCCCCCTTATTGGCAAACCTTCGAAACTTGTCCGGAACCATATATAGTCTAGATAAAATCATCGACTCTATCCACTGATGTCGGAAACACTTCAACATCTCATGTTCGCCATATTTCTCTCTCGGGAAATTCTGCCCTATACCGGCATTATTTCCCTCTCATGATAACTTCACCGGAACACCTCCGAATTACTCCAGAGTTGTTTCTGTGACATCAGAGGGACTCCGACAACTTCTCATAACCACTTAGACTACAACTTTATTCTCTCAATAAAAGGTTGACTCGCAGCTTAAGTGTGTGACCCGAAAGGTTCGGTAAACACAAAGACATGTCCAGGAGCTTACCAGACAATAACCAGCATTGGGACCTATACGGCCGTACTGGCTCCCGTGTGTTCACGAGTGAACGACAGAACCTGTGTGTTACCCATTATGCTAATTCTGTTACATACACGATATCAATGATATCTCGAGATTTGAGACAATGTGCTCTAGTGTGATAAACCCTTTAATCATAACACATATAATTCTCGTACCAATATCATTCTCTTTTCTCATTCTGTATTTACATTGTCCCGTGATTAATCACGCTGTGTCTGGCCAGACGATTGGGTGACAACGATAATACGGAGATGGCCTAGAGGATGTATCTCTCCATCGTCTGTAGGAGTAAGTGCCATTCTTGAATGATCTATGTTCCAATACATTATTCTAGTCCATACCCAAAAGCCATCGTTATGGTCCCCAGTTACGGCAAGACGTTAAGTGACAATCAAAACATGAGTGTCGAATAAGCGGTCACCAGATATTCTCAGGGCATAGGAATACAACTAATGAAAACTAAACATATGATCAATTGCTATCTTCATCGTTGACGATTAGTCTCATAGCAAGATCATACAGTGGGTCGGTTCAGTACTATTATCATTCCGATAACAAACTTCTATAGTTTCATGACTTATACAAAGTCCATGATCAGGAAAACATGATCATCAGGTAACAAGATAGGCTAGTCTTAGAGACAAGACCAGGAACTCTTTTACTTGTTCGTATCTCTACACCTGTATTGGAGGTTTTCCTCTTGAACACGTTGTATTTGCTATTCAAGTGCCCAATACAGTTATAGCATGAAGATATAAACATTAATAATAAACTTGGAGATAAATAATAACTAAATTATTATTGTCTCTAGGGTATATGTCCAACAGATGGGGGGTGCTTCAAAGCCACCAGCAATAACTTTATCGAGACAAGCACACCAGTGGCCCTTTTTGTATCTCATCGTACATCAATCTGTCACGCGATCTGAGGTGCGCCACTTATTGTACCTCCATTCACGACACAAAGTTGTGCCTAATATGGTCTGTTCTGACATGGATATTTTTACTTGTAATTTTATATTCATGTCTAGTAAGAAAATGATAATAAAAATTAGTTTTATCCACTAACATTATCAAAACTTTACTCCCTATATTTCTGGTCAACATATAGCTACATGATCCTAATTTTGTTACTACAACCACAACTAGGATTAGAATAGCATCGGTGCATGTTGCATGCATATTTCCTTTGTCGATAGTTTTTTCTTCATCTTCAACTTCGTTAGATCTGCCTTGTTCTTTTGTGCATGAAAGATATCGGCTAAATGAAGCTCAAGCTTCATCAATCCTCTTCTTTTCTTACTCAATTTGCTTCATTTCTTCTCCATCTTCTTGTTTGCCCCTTATGCGGGCTTGATCTAGCTTCTCTTCTGCCTCTTTATTTCTTCATTGATTTTGTTCTTCTCCTAGGTTGCCTGATTTAGATCTTCGAATATGAGCATATAACCTTCATTGAACATCTTAAAGTCAGAATTCATAAAATGGTTGAATGAGCGATATTTCAAAGAAGTCCCCAATCGACAAAACCCCAGAAAATATTACTTTTATCAAATGAATCTGTGATGTTTCCGACTACACCTACCGGTGGAGCCGAGCTCATAGGGAGGGTGCGGTGGTCCGATCCAGGCCGAGATCTCCCTTCTAGTCGAATAAGGGTCAGACTGTAGGGATTCGTACATGGAAAACAAAAATTTCGTCCTACACAATCATACACAAGATCTATCTATAAAGGTACAAGCAAAGGATAGATCTAGATCATTACGAGCACCGTGTAGCGGAATCATATGTTGGTGTAGCGAGTTGAGGCAGATTCCCAAAGCTAGGCGTATCCCTCTCAGTCACGATGATATTCCCTCGTTCCTCGGATCGTAAGCACAGTCCTTCTACCGGTACCTACGCGTCCATCCTCTCTAGTTTAGCAGCGCTGCACCGTCCAGAGCGTGTGAGAAGCTAGAGTTCATTAGCCTTCCAGCGTCTGCTGGAGAACAACGACTTGAGAGAGAGAGAGAGAGACACACACACACACAACCAACCAAATGGTGCATCTGAGAAGGAGGGGCTAACTCCGAAAAGACGTTTTGTCATCCGGGCCACATGTAGCCCGTTTTTTGAAAATAAAAAATCTGCAAAATTTAAGCTGTAAAAAAATCTGAAAAAAATCATAAACGTAGGTAATGATGATTCCTGCATGTGTGCAAAAAACAAATGCGAAACATTCTGTATTTTATCCTGTGTAAAAAAGACAAATTTTTAGATCCAGGTGGTGATTCAAAATCTCTCACAATTGTCAGAATTTTGTCATTCTCGTGTAGAGCGCAATATAAACTATTTCGTGTTGAAACTTTTCAGAAACATAGATCAAGTCGTTGTCAATATCCAGTATTGTTTCCGGATTTTTTGGAAACTTAAAATGGCGACTAAAAAATAAATAAATAACCGGGCTACATAGCATGCTGCCACTGTCCTGCTCGCCGTGCACTGATTGTCCAGTATGTATTCCTCGCCCTCCTCCTCCCGACACTTTAATTTTATGTTTTCTTAATTTTCTGTGACATAAGCACTGTCTCGACGCCGGATCATGGATAAATACTCACATTAAGGACTTAGACAAAACTAACTTTTCCTCTTTTCAATGAAATCAAACGCAAAGGCTTGTTGCATTTTCTCGAAAAAAACCTTTTCAAAAATTAAGCATAAATAACTTTATCACTAAAGTAACATCAAAACTAACCCTTTTTCATGATGTGTTGTTCAGAGCATCATCCTCTAGAGCATGGCTTCATGATCAATAGAACCATGCTCTATAGCACGGCTCCATGTGACATGGCGTCATCGCAGATTTCGCTTCTACGATCATTGGGCATTTTTCTCCAATATCAATTTATTTGCTTCGAGTTTTCATAGTGCGTTTGATCGACCTTTTGAGTAGAACGGTATAATTACTCTTACGCTTGCTACAAAAATAGAGGTGATGCATGGACTGTCTGTACTGTGTAAGTGTTTACCCAACCTTCAGAAAGATAGTGCGTCCATGGCAAATTTCCAATCGCAATGAACATATGATGTTGGTTAAAGGAGCTGGTAATTCTTTTTACCGGCTTCTTCTGATGGAACGGAGATAGAGCCGCTAGTTCTATTTTCCACTTGAGGTTAAAATGCTGTTAATTCAGGACCAACAGTCGCGGGTGCCGTGCTCTGCGTCGCACGGGTTAAGTAAAGGCACAGCCGCACAGGGCGGCAGCGTTTCAGTGACTGGCAGCCAGCGAGGAAGGATGGGACGTTGCTGCAGCCGGATATGCTGCCGCTGCTCCTGCATGCGTGCCGGCTGGCCGCCCAGCTCACACGATCGCAGCTAGCAGCACTGCAGCGTCGCCGCGCGCGCGCCGACGATTTCCTTGTTCTGCCGCGCGACGGGACGAGACGGCGCCGTGCCGGCACAGAGCGGCGCCCGGGCGCTACGCGGCGCGCGCGTCGGAAAATTCATGACATCTACATGGACGGCGCCGGCTGTGGAACACGAGCGTCGGCCATACCGATCAGAAGAGAAGTGGAGAACCCCTCTGAGCCCTCTCCCATTCTCCTGATCCATTAATCAGAAGATAAGTGGGGAACCCCTCTCCCGTTCTCCTGCCATCGTGTCTCCGTCCCTCCAAGCTCTCGCGCGTGCACGAGCCAGCGTTGCATAGATAGAACAGAGTAGACTTCTGGGCAGACAGTCACAGAGAGGGTCTCGTCTTGTCTGGTCCGTGGCTCCTCCGGCCGGACCTACTATGGCATCTGGATGGATGTTGCAGAACGTCCAGGGAATATTCAGCGGCTGCCAAGGGGCAGCATGCATGCAATGACTGCGTTGTGCTCCCTCTGCTCTGCCCTGGCGCATGCCTTGCTCGTCGCGCATGGACGGGCATAGCCCAGCTCTCTCCTTGTCCTCCGCAGCATGCTCCTAAATTCTCGTGAACCGTTCCAGGATGACTCCAACGGGTCGACCAAACGGGCAGTCGTCCCACCCATGTCCGCTCCTTTCTGACCACTGCACCCAACGGGCCGACGCATTGTGTCCGCTGGTCAGGGTTTTGATCATTTTTTTTACCCGGCCAGGATTTTGATATCTGTTTTTTGAAGGGTCCATACAACATAATAAATTCAAGCACACAATACAAATAATACAATTCAAATAGTTCAATAAATATTTATTACAACCCAGATAATTCAGCAAATAATACAAATTGTTTCACAAATAAAAAATTGTTTCACAATAGTTTTACAAACCAAATAAATATCAAATTGTAGAAAATGGAACTACTGGTTCCCGTAGTGCTGCCATGCCAGACATGCTCAAACAAATCATTTTGGAGCCGAATATGGGTCGCTTTCTCACGAATGTCACACTGGAAGTCAAGGAACTGCGCAAAAGTGGACGCTCCCTGGGGCTCAACCAACTCACACAGAAACTGTCATGCCTGATCATACATACTGTCATTGCGTTCATCCTGCACAATCATATTGTGCATGATCACACAAACTGTAATCACCTCCACATGATCTCCTTGCTCCATGTTCTAGCAGGGTGCCGAACAATAGCCCATCGTGACTGGAGGGCACCGAATGCACGCTCCACATCCTGTCTAGCAATTTCTTATTCTTTGGCGAACCTCTTTTTCTTCTCATCATTTGGATTGGAGATGGTCTTCACCAATGTAGCCCATATGCCATCAGCAAGATAGTATGGCTTGTTATACGTGTGACCATTGATCTCATAAGTCACCTCGGGTGCTGACGAGGGGTACACTCATCAAATCTCATGGTTAAGAACCTAGGGTTGAGATTATGGGGAGAGAACGTGGTAGTACTTCTGGTTTCGTTGGCTGACAAGCAGAGGCAAAGATTTACCCAGGTTCAGGCCCCTCAGGTCGAGGTAAAGACCCTACTTCCTGCTTGTCTGTTATTGATCGTGTGAGATTATGTGGTTATAAGGAGTCTCCGGCGAGATGTCGATCTCGCTAGAGATTTGGTGGTTCGAGTATGGCTTAGTCCCAGATCGGCACCCCTCTCAGCCTTTAAATAGGCTGGGTCTCGGGAGTTCTTAACCGATCTAGTTTACACGTATGAAAAGTCTAAACCGACTATGCCTATGTCTAATCTTGGAGGGTACCCCATCTTCTTGGGCCTCTTGTCTTGGGCTTCGAGTAGGCTCTTCGCTATTGGGAGTTAGTCGTTACGTGCACCAGGTACCCTCACGGTAGGGTACCCGAGATGTACATCCATGTCAGTAGCCCCCGAGTACTTGTCTGACTCGAAGAATCGGGCATGGACTCTTTCGTAAGTGCACGTCATATGCTTTGTATTTATAATTGGAATTCCTGTATGAATAGCACACGTTGGCTATGTCGAGTATCTCATCGACTGTGGTTTTTGTTTATGATGATCAAGGGATAATAGCTTAGTTGGCCCAGTACACTCGACGGATCGGGACTGGTTAACTACACATTCGGGTAAAACCTTACTAGCTTTCAATCAAACTCGAGTCCCCGGACTCGAATCTGGAACAAACTGGTCAGATTCGACTAGGCCACGGAGGTCTTACTGAGTCGATCTGCGGTACAGATTTGAATTTTACCCAACGCGTCCGTCAGGATTTTTCATCATGTCTGCTGACACGGAAAGTATAAGGATTAACGTTGCTGGAACGGTCCTTAGCCCAGCTCGAAAGTTCGGCGGGTCTTACCTTTGCACTATGCGTGCAACATCCGAGATATTTGCGATGGACACAACTCAGGAATGTTTCGAGTATGATTTTGTTTATGAACTGAGTCGATACTTTTGTCGACTGATACTTTGTCATTATTCTATCGGGTGCGCGACAGCGCTCCCGATGGGAGTAGCCCCCGAGATTATGCTGTATTGCTTGTAATGGAGGATAATCTCAAAATCATTTTATCTTGAGCATCTCCAGAAGAATTTTTTTTGATATGCTCCCGATGGGAGTAATATGCCTCAGTCGAAGGAACAGTCGAGTGACCAATTTTGCCTTATCATTGCTTTTTCACACCCGAACCAAAACAAGGCAGTCGAGTGACTGATATGCGCTGGGCAGACTCGAATGCATTTCTGATCAGAGCGCTCATGATGACGTCAGGGATGATGTTTTTTGGCGACTGCGCTGCCTGACACGCGGTGGCGTGCGTTATGCTGTGATAGATGGGACGTGACATGTGTGTGGGCCCACGATACAGCCGTTTGGACTGGATTTGACCGTTCATGCACGATTTCTCCAGGACTATGATGACGGTTCCTAGATTCCCGTGCGTAGTGGGCGGAGTGGCCGGCGACGGTTGCTCTCCACGGCTGCCACGTGTACGGCTGGATTTGCTATGTTGCCCACGATCTCGCATCAACGGTGCAGATTCGTTTGCGATGAGGTTAAAAGTCTGTGGCGGAGTAAATAGTACTTTTACTTGCCATTTGTTCTCCGCCGCCGATGCTTCTTCTTCCTCCAGCGCATCGCCATAGCCCAACACTCAAGCCTTTGCCACCCACCATTGCAATGACGAAACCCTCGACCCGGAAGAGCAGGAGCGCCGCGAACGCGTCGGCAGACAGCGCCGCTGGACCGCTGCCAGCGGGTTGAAGAGGGACAAAAGCTCATGGACCAAGAGCACCTGCAGCAAGAGGATGCTCACCGGCCTTCGGAACGACGGGCTGATTCCTGAGGATACCTCGCAGGTTCGCATCCCCGGCGCCGTGGTAATCCCGCGCCCAGGCCCCAATGAGCGGGTCTGTTTTGTGGATTTTGTGAACAGGGATTCTCCTTCCCTGTTCACAACATTCTTCGTGCACTGATGCACGTTTATGGTGTGCAATTGCACGATTTTACTCCCAATGGGCTTTTGCACATTGCGTGTTTCTTCGTTCTTTGCGAGTGCTTTCTGGGCGTTGCGCCCCACTTCGGGTTGTTTCGCCGCATCTTCAACGTCAAGCGCCAGCACAGCGCCAAGGGACCTGGTGGTTTTGGAGTACAGACTCGACCTGACGTCGAGTACTTCAAGATCAACTTTCTTGAGTCTGTGCAAGGATGGCGCCAAAAGTGGTTCTACATCAAGGATGTGACCATAGGCACCCAAGCGTTCGGGTTGCCTCCCTTTGACGCTGACGCCCTGGTGAAGAAGAGGCCATCCTGGATCGCCCAGCCAACCGAGTCGAAGCCGAAGAGGCTGACATTCTGATGGAGAAGGTGCTAAAGCTTCAGACCACTGTTGGTCGGGAGGTTACGGGCATCCATTGCTAGCCATTATGGCCAAGAGGCGAGTGCAGCCCCTCCGAGCCCGAGCGCATGCTTTGTGGGCATACAGTGGGGTTTCTGATCCAACCCGCTCGCGCAGTGGAGCTTTCTGATGCGCAAGCAGAGAAGTTGGTAAGAAGCCTTACCAAACTGACTGATGAAGAGCCTTGCGAGATGAACTCGCCTGTGGCTCCTTATGAAACCAGCAACCCTCTACCAGAGGTAACAGTCGATACTATATGTAAGTTTATATGTTATGCATGTGCGATATTGATTCCTTTGCTGTTTCTGTGTGCAGGGACACAGAATGTATGAGTCGATGCCCCTCTGCCCTAGAGCGGCCCAGTGCCGGACAATGAGCCACTCGAGGCGGGCTCTGATGATGAAGTGGCCTCACTCGCCACCGCACATACGCCAGATGCCGATGAAGGCGATGCTGAGGTGCAAACCAAGCAAAGCGGTGCGCGAGGAGGAAGACACTGCTGACTCAGAGGAGAAGGAGGGGAACGAGACGGAGTCGACGATGGCGCCACTCGATATCCCTCCGATTCGCTCGCTTCCCCCATGACCCCGAAGAAATCACGCCCCAGCATGGGTGTGCTTGCACCGTCGAATGGTCGACCTTACTGAAGAGTAAGTAATATGAGCATCTTCTTTTTGATAGTTTATGAATGTTGCCAAGTTATTTACTTAGCATGTATGACACAGCGTGTCCTCGGATGAGGATTTGCCACCACCACCCAGATGGAGAAGAGCAGCGCGGCGTCGACTGCGCGGAGTTTGCCACCAGAACAGCCGCCAACCACCGCAACTCCAGCTGCTCCGGACGCGGCCACACCATCTGAGCCTGAGGTTGCGGCTGACAAAGAGGAGGCAGCAGCGACAGGCGTTCCCGTCGACTTCCTCCTTCTTGAATCACGTAAGCTGTGCTTTTGTACTATAGTTGAATCACCAGCGAGTGTTAAAGCTGTTCATAGGCTCGATAACTCTGTTCTGAACTTTCACGTGTGTGGTGTAGTCATTTGTACAAGAGCTACTGAAGGCAGGCTCCAGTATGTGCACATGGAGACGGAAGTCGCCACTTGCAGCAGCAACTCGAGGATGCGAAGAGTAAGTATCCTGTGATGAGAACTCGAGTGTTTTTGATGTGACGATCTTTGCAGCATGTTGAGGAAATGCTTATGTGTTTTGCAGATCAGCGACTGCCGCTGCAGAAGAGATGGGCAAGGCTACCCGTCGAGTTGCTGATCTGGAGAAGAGGCTGAAAGCAGCCGAAGTTAGGGAAGACCAGGCAATTGGTCGACTTTCTGCTGCCAGAACCACTTTGACAGGTATTCCATTTTTGTGCCATTGAACTAGATGTTTGAAGTTGTTGTATTATGCTTCTGAACATGGTATTTTCATGCTATGCTAGGCGTGATGGATGGCTCTACTGCCCCTGGCAAGCAAAACATTGGCTTCGCTTGATGAAAGTGTAGCTGTCGCAGAGGTCACCAACAGTAGGGCAGGGGAGATGCTGATGAAGGCGGCAGTGCTTTGGGCGCCCTTCACGGCAGCTTCTTCCCAGATGATGAGCTTCCATCTACGTTTGCAGAACTGGTGGAGCTGTTCAAGCCTGAAGGAACTGCTGTCGCCGATTTCTGTCGCGAGCAAATGGTAAGTGGTGCTCAGACTACTTTTCTCATGTTGCTCGCGCACGGAGTCGAGGCGGATTTTGACAAGGTCACGACGAAGTTCCCGAGGGGGCCTGGCGGAAAACTGTCGGGTTAGCACTTGGATGGAGGCTGCCCAAAGTATGTTCAACAGCTGTAACAACTGTTGAAGATAGGGCAGCCAAGGTGCAGGCGAAGAAGGCTCCTCCAAGAAGTCGATGACTAGCGAGTGATTCCTTCGTCGCCTAGTTTTAGGGACTTTTATGATTTTGCTTTTGCTGTAAAAAACTTCAGACTTCCTATTTGTGCTGCATGAAATATGAACTCCAGTTATCGGGAGGCACAGCCCCCGAGCCTTTTGCTTGATCTCTTTGTTTCTCTTATGTTCTGAGTTATTCTGGATGTAGACCCGAGCTCTAGAACATCGACTGGTCCAGGTGCAAGCGGCTCCACTTAATCACGTATTGTGAATGATCAGAAAATCATCGACTTCCTTCAGCTCAAACTTTCCAAGTGTCAAGTGAGCTAAAAAGACTCAAGACGCATATGCGGAGTTGCAGTCGAGGCCATCTCCAACTACGCAGCGGGAGGCCTTTTTGCTTGAAGAGTTGGAGAAAGTGAACCTACAGCTTGAATGTAAGCTCTTTTAGAAATTGAATTGTGGACTCGACACAAGGTCGACTGTGATACATTCTTGCATTATTTTTGCCATAGGTGTTTGATTTGACCAGTCAAGGAGGAGGCGCGGTACAGGACCGACTCGACGGTCAAGCGAGTAGCGCGGAATACGCTGCCCACCCCTTTTGGTCGGACAGGGCGAGGAGTGCCATTTTGGTAAAGCTTCTGGATCGTGCGTGGCGAACTGCCATTCGACTGGAGAGCTGCAGGTTAGCTTTGTTTCGAGTCCACGAGGCTTGTTTCCTTTGAATGAGCAACCACAAGGCCTTGCGGCATTGCTGAAGAAATTTCAAAAGGGCAAGGCGATCAAGAAATTTCAAAGGCAGGGCGGGGCTAACGTTGCTCTTGCCTTTGTGCGGTCGCACTTTCCACACTTGATTTAAAAAGATTGCGATGGGGCCTGCACCCGTACCAGGTGGTGGTCCTGTGCAAATGGAGGAGCACTACCAAGAGACACGGGTAGACGCATTGGTCCTAATCCATCATGTGCTAAAGGAGGAGGAGAAGTGGACCCAGCCAAAGGATGAACCTGTAGATTAAGGTTTTATGTATAGGGGTCAGCCCCCGAGTGTAATTTTGCCACTTGTGTATATTTTGTTTATGTGTATGCGCAGCCCCGAGTGTATCGAGTGGGTTTATGAAAAACAGAGTATGGAACATAAATTGCACAGCCCCCGAGTGATCGAGTGAGGCTGTGAATTTTTGCGATGTTTGAAGCTGCAACTCATGATTTGAGCAACTGATTCATTTATGTATGATTTTATGACCCAGCCCCCGAGTATTCGAGTGCGGCTGGAGTATTATGTTTGAAGGAGCGAAAGCTCATGCTTTGAAACAGCGCAGCCCCCGAGTATTCGGGTGAGGCTAAGTTGTTCGAATAAGTTATGCGGTAGTAAGCAGGAGAAATATGAGGAATCATTGATTATATTCCATTTTTGAATGTTAAGCTGCAGGCCGCCTCATTAAAAACCTTCCAGTCCCCGTAGGTACCCTGGTAAGGAAAAGAGCGCGTCTGAAACCTGCAGCCATCCGACATATGTGCCTATTACATTATGCGACTGAAAATCTAAGCATAGAAACGGCGCAGCTGCGCAACGTTCCAAGGATTGTGCGAGAGTTCGCCTGTCTTCGCGTGCTTCAGTCTGTATGCTCCACCACCAATGACCTCGGTGATGATGAAGGGTCCTTCCCATGGAGAAGCAAGTTTGTGCACCTTCTTTTGCTTCAGTCGAAGTACCAAGTCGCCAACCTCGAAGGATCTGGTACGCAGTCGACGGCTGTGATAGTTGCGGAGGTCTTGCTGATAGACAGCTGTGCGTGCTAGCGCCGTGTTGCGTGCTTCTTCGAGCAAGTCGACTGCATCTTCGAGTGCTTCATCTGCATCTTCTTCGTTGTATGCTTCGACTCTTGGTGCATTGAATCTTACGTCTGATGGCAGGATTGCCTCTGCGCCGTAGACCATGAAAAATGGGGTAAATTGTGTTGAGCGTTGGGAGTTGTGCGTAGCTCCATAGCACAGATGGGAGTTCTTCGACCCAAGCACCCGCGGCCCTTTTGAGTGGCACCAGGAGGCGTTTCTTGATTCCGCTCGTCACAGTCCATTGGCTTTTTCGACTTGGCCATTGGACTGCGGGTGTGCCACGATGCATAATTGAGCGTGATATCTTGCTCTTTGCAGAAGGATCGGAACTCTTCAGCCGTGAAGTTTGTACCGTTATCAGTGATGATACTGCTTGGCACACCGAAGCGGTATATGATGGATTTTATGAAATTGACTGCTGTAGTGGCAGTCGAACTTGTGATAGGGACTGCTTCAATCCACTTGGTGAACTTGTCGACCGCCACCAGAAGGTGAGTATGCCCTCCATGGGAGGATTTTTTGAGTGGCCCGACCATATCGAGCCCCCATGGGCGAAGGGCCAGGCCAATGGTATTGTCTTCAACGCCGATGCGGGTGCGTGCGGCTTTGTGGCGAATTTTTGACAGCCGATGCACCTTTTGACTATGTCCTCCGCGTCTTTGAGTGCTGTGGGCCAGTAGAAGCCTGCGCGAAAGGCTTTGGCTACGAGTGATCGACTGCTGGCATGATGCCCGCAGGTACCTGCATGAATATCACGAAGGATGGCTTGGCCATCTTCAAATGCTATGCAACGTTGGAACATACCTGATACGCTGCGCTTGTATAGTTCGCCGTTGATGACGGTGTATGCTTTAGATCGTCGAGTGACGTCTTGACTCTGTTATGTCTTCAGGTACCTCGCCGCGGAGTATGTATGCGAGGAAAGGTTGAGTCCAAGTTGGCTCGATGAGGAGTACCTCGACTGGCGGGTCCTCTGTGCTAGGTGCTTTGCTCTTGGCTGGTGCGGCTGATGTAGGAGATGCTCGTTTTTCTTGATGGACCTGTGCTCGATGCGCTCGAAAAGACACCAGGTGGAACTGGTGCTTTGGTCGCGCCAATGTTGGCTAGCTTATCTGCTTCTTCATTGCTCTCACGCCCTATGTGCCGCAACTCGCAGCCTTCGAAGCTGCCCTCCATGAGGTTGTACAGGTCACGGTAGGCGATCATGTTATCTGCGATTGCATCGCAGGCCTTCATTGTTTGCTGCACCACAAGATTCGAGTCACCGTAGATCATCAGTCGAGTGCACCCGAGGGCTTTGGCCATCCTCATGCCATGGATCAGGGCCTCGTACTCTGCTTCGTTATTGGATGGGAACTCGAATCCCATTGCAGGATATAGCGAGCTTGTCGCCTTTTGGTGATATGAGGATGACACCTGCGCCTGCGCCTTCGTTCTTCTTTGAGCCGTCAAAGTACATAGTCCATGAGTTGGACACATCTGGTGCTCCTGGCAACTGAGCTTCGATCCACTCGGTGTGGAAGTCAGGTAAGACTTGTGCTTTGATGGCCTTCGGGTAATCATACTTGATATCTCGTGGTGCTAGCTCGATGAGCCATTTTGCGACTCGCCCAGTTGCGTTGGGGTTTGTGAGGATGTCCCCGATCCCTGAGGTGCTGATTACAGTGATCGGGTGCTCTGCGAAGTAGTGCGTCAGCTTCCTTGAGGACATGAACACGGCGTAGGCCAGCTTTTGATAGTGCGGGTACCGCTGCTTTGATATGGAGAGCACTTCACTCAAGTAATAGACTGGACGTTGTATGCTTTGGGTGTCCCTCCTCCCTGCGTTCGACTACCAGTACGGTGCTCACCACCCTGTTAGTTGCGGAGACATATAGGTATAGTGGCTCGCGTTCCCTTGGTGCGACGAGGATTGGAGGGCTTGTGAGGACTCGCTTGAGGTCCGTGAAGGCTGCTTCGGCTTCTGGCGTCCACTCGAATTTATCTGCTTTCTTCATCAGTCGATAGAACGGGAGTGCTTTTTCGCCTAGCTTGCTGATGAATCGACTGAGTGCTGCCACTCGACCCGCTAATTTTGCACGTCATGGAGCTTTGAAGGCCTTTGCATCGTCAAGATGGCCTGTATTTTCTCCGGGTCCCTCGATTCCTCGAGCCGAGACTAGATACCCGAGGAGTTGCCCGGCTGGCACGCCGAACGTGCACTTCTTCGGGTTGAGCTTGATGTGGAAGCGTTTGAGGTTTGCGAACGTCTCTCGCAAGTCATCGAGTAGTGTGTTTTCCTCCCTTGTGTGATGACGATGTCATCTACATAGACCTGGACGTTTCGCCCAATTTGCTTCTTGAGGCAGTCTTGCATCATGCGCTGGTAGGTTGCGCCTGCGTTCTTGAGCCCGAAAGGCATTGTTGTGTAGCAGTAGACCCCGAGTGGGGTTATGAACGCCGTTTTCTCTTCATCCTCTTCCTTCATCCTTATCTGGTGGTAACCCGAGTAAGCATCCAGGAAGGACAAGCGAGCGCACCCGGCGGTGGAGTCGACGATCTGGTCGATTCGAGGTAGTGGAAAGTGATCCTTTGGACAACATTTATTGAGTGCTGTGAAATCTACGCACATCCGAAGGATATCTGTGTGCTTCTTCTCTACGAGTACGGGGTTGGCCACCCATTGTGATTTCTTGATTTCTCTGATGAAACCTGCTGCGAGTAGTCTGTCGACTTCGGCTTCGACTGCGGTTCTTTTGGGCCGGATATGCGGCGCATTGTTTGCTTGACTGGTTTAGCATCTGGAAATAATTGGAGAGAGTGCTCGGCGAATTCCCTGGGAATACCTGGCATGTCGGCTGGACACCACGCAAATATATCCCAGTTCTCACGGAGGAATTCGACGAGCGCGCTTTCCTATGCGATAGGCAGACTCGACGAGACATTGACTGTCTTGGTCGGGTCAGTCGGGTGCACCTGATGCGACTTGTGTCATTGGTGGCATTGAATGCTCTGTCGACTGCCACCTTTTTGTGCTCCGGCATAAGTGTTCGATCGTTGGAGACCGCTAGATCGCGAGTGTTGCTTCCATGCCGAACATCTCAGAGATTTTGCTAAACTCTCGGTCGCAAGAGTCGGACTTTTGGAAGTTTCCTTTGACTGTGATTACTCCTTTTGGTCCAGGCATTTTCAGCTGGAGGTATGCATAGTGTGGACCGCCATGAATCGAGCGAACGTCGGGCGTCCAAGTATGCGTGGTATTGTGACTTCCAGTCGACAACTTCGAACTCAATCGACTCTGTCCTGAAGTGGTTCTTGTCCCCGAACGTTACGTCGAGTTGTATGGTGCCTTCTGGGCTTATTGCTTTGCCTGGGACGATACCGTGAAAGGTATTTGAGATTTGGCAGGTTTTCGACTGACCTGTTCATTTTGCGGAGCGTATCTGCGAAGATGATGTTTATGCCGCTGCCACCATCCATGAAGACCTTGGACATGGCGTAGCCTCCAATTTGGCGTCGAGTACCAGAGCAGAGTGCCCTGGACGAACACCGATGGTGGGTGGTCCTCTCTGCTGAAGCTTATTGCAGTTTCGGATCCCTTCAAGAATTCAGTTACAGGAGGTGACATGACCGCCATGTTTACTTGTCGAGTGCGAAGTTTTTGCTCCCTGTTGGAAGGGCGACCTTTCTGTATCATGTACATCTGCCCTTGGGGGGAGGGTACTGAGGTTCGTCCACCCGAGGTACAGGTTGTATGGCACCCGCGATGTTTCCGCCTGCGGCAGGCTGTGGTGGTGGAGGTGGTGCCATCAGAACGGGCACATTGTTTGGCTGAGGCACGGGCGCGGGTGCGGGTGCGTTTGGCTGTTGCCTTTCTGAGATTTATGTAATCAGTCGCCATTTGGTCGAACTCCCTGCAGTTTCTCATCGAGTGATTGGAGCGCAGTTTTCCGTCTTCCCCCTTGTACAGGTGGAATCTGCAATCAGCATCCATCTTTTCTTCGAATGATCGCTCGGATTGTGCGCCGCGCGACTTGCGCCAGTCTTTCCTCTTGTAGCTCGCTGCGTTGGCCGCGGTCTCGACTGTCCCGGCGATCATCTCGACTGTCCCGTCATCATCTCGACTGTCCCGTCGATCATCTCGACTGTCCCGTCGATCTTCTGACCGTCGGTCGCTTCTGTCTTGGTCGTTGCGGGGTGTGGAGAACCCAGCCGCCATGAATTCGGGTCTGTCGTCGTAGTGACGTTTTGAACGCTTGCGCCTTCGGTCGTCTCTGTATGAGTCTCTGCGGCTTCGACTGCCACTTTCATGATTGTCACGGGGTGAGGACCCGCGTGTGGTGCGCGCCATGTCTTCTCCGTCTGCCCACTCAGTCGCATCTTCAGAGGTTAGCCACAGAGGTTGGCTTTTGGCGACCAAGTGCTTCTTTGAAGTCTCGCCTGGCGAGGCCCATGATGAAAGCATCCATGGCCATATCTTCTGAAATTACTCCGACTGAGTTGCGTATCTCAGTCCATCGTCGATGTATGACCTCAACGTTTCGTCTGACCGTTGAACGCAAGCTCGCAGCTCCTCGAACGTTTTTGGGCGCTCACATAGAGGCTCGAAGTTTTTGATGAAGTCTGTGCGGAAGTGATCCCACGAGTCGTATGTTGATGGAGGTAGAGCCTTGAGCCAGTCGCGGGCTGTGCCTTCGAGCATGAGTCGTATGTATTGCATGGCTGTGGTGTTCGTGCCTCGCTGGCACGCGACAGCCAGTCTGTAGTCTTCCAGCCATCCTGAAGGTTCCTGTCGACCCGTGTATTTGGGTGTTCAGATGTGAGTTTGAACCCTTTGGGCATCCGTGTCTCGCGGACGCGTCGAGTGAAGCACAGAGCTCCATGTGACTGAGGCTCTGATCAGAGTATGAGTCGCTACTATAAGATCTGCGTGATCTGCTCCTGGACCTGCGCCGACGTGAGCTGCTTCTTTCCTTCGAGTGGTGGCGCGACCACTGCGATTATGCTCTTCACGACGTGTGTCAACTATGGCACGATCTCGACTCCCTCCTGGAGTTGGAATTTGGCGTATGGCCTTCTGCTAAGGCGAGTGATTTGATCTGTTGGCGATGTAGTTTTGCATTGGGTCATCAGCTGGAGGCTTGATTGCCTCTAGGTATGCTGCAGCAGTAAAGAGAGCACCCGCGCTGTTTTGGGTACTGGCACTCCCTCTTCATCGTATGTCATGAAAGAGTTGCCTAGGTTGCGGGTGAGTGTCGCCCTCTCATCCGGCGAGAGGTGTGACAACCTTGATCTGGGTCTTGTGTCTGCTCGCCCGGTGGAGCTCAGGGAGAGCTGTCTTCTGCGCGCACTCGACAAGCTAGCTTGCTTTTTACGTTCTTCGAGTGTTGCTCTGATCTGCTGCAGTCGAAGTGTTTCCTGCCAGTTGAAGTACTGGAAGGTCAACATCTCCTCCCGTGTTGCGTCCATGGGCATCATTGTGCACTCCTTGATGACTTTATCTGCTTTTGCTGCCATCTCAGCAGTAATTATGAGAGTTGTGACTCCGTCCGGCATAGTAACCGTGCACGGGAATTCTGTAGGCCTGCGACTGGCTGCAGCATCAGATGATTCTGCGGCGAAGGCGACGTAGACCTGCTGGGGTATCACCCGAGGGTATGTGTGTGTTTTCGAGTCCCGTCATGGACTCGATGTCGTCATCAAGGCTCATGTCGGAGTCGATATGCCCATCGAGTGGTCCGTCTGGACGGATCTCGCTGTCGATGCCTTCATCGCCTATGCTCATCTCGATGTCGGCGAAATTGTTATGAATCTCGAAGTCGAGGTTGTTGTTGGTGCAGATCTCGGAGTCGACGTAGTTGTCGATATGAGTTTCGGGCTCGTCGAAGTCGCTGAGGGAGATCCCGCAGTCGAAAGTATCCTCGAGTGGGAGATCGAGCTCGGGATCGTTTGTGGGGTATGCTGATTCGGCCTCCTCTCCTTGGAGTTCGTCGATGAGCTCGTTCATCTCTCGAGTCGACATGGTTGTTGCAGACAAATAGGCTAGGAGAGTTGACGATGGTATGGACGCAGTTGATGGATCCGCAGTCGAAGGAGCCGCAACCGATGGAGCCTCGGGTGCGGAAGTCGCGAGTTGGCGTGGATCCGTCAAGTCCTGCACACCAAGCTTGTTGACGAAAAAATTGAACGAGCCAACGGTTAAACCCAAACCTGACTCGAGATCGGAGAATGCCTCTTGGAATTCTGGCGAGTGTGGCTCGAAATCCATCAGAGGATCCGATGCACTTTTTGCAGGTGAAGCTGGCGTGTTGCCGTTTGTCGAGTGAGTCGGCGAGTTGCCGTGTGCCGCCTGAGTTGGCGAGTTCTGGTTTGTCGATGCAGCCGGCGAGTTGCTGTTTGTAGAACCGATCGGCAAGTCGCCATTTTCTGATGGAACCGAAGAGAACCGTGAGTCTAGCACTATTCTTTCCCACAGACGGCGCCAATTGTGGAGGGGTACACTCATCAAATCCCATGGTTATGGACCTAGGGTTGAGATTATGAGGAGAAAACGTGGTAGTACTGGTGGTTTCGTCGGCTGACAAGCAGAGGCAAAGATTTACCCAGGTTCAGGCCCCTCAGGTGGAGGTAAAGACCCTACTTCCTGCTTTTCTGTTATTGATCGTGTGAGATTATGTGGTTACAAGGAGGCTCCGGCGAGATGTCGATCTCGCTAGAGTTTTGGTGGTTCGAGTATGGCTTGGTCCCAGATCGGCACCCCTCCCAGCCTTTAAATAGGCTGGGTCTCGGGAGTTCTTAACCGACCTAGTTTACACGTATGGAAAGTCTAAACTGACTATGCCTATGTCTAATCTTGGAGGGTACTCCATCTTCTTGGGCCTCTTGTCTTGGGCTTCGAGTAGGCTCTTTGCTATTGGGCCTTAGTCGTTACGTGCACCAGGTACCCTCACGGTAGGGTACCCGAGATGTACATCCATGTCAGGTGCATTGCCATGGGAGAGCATGTTGAACACCGGAAACCGCTGGAGCACATTGATGTCATTGTGCGAACCGGCCATGCCAAAGGACGAGTGCCAAATCCTCATATCTTGTGATGCCACGGCCTCAAGTATGACAATGCACTCCCCAACATGGCCCTTGTACTGCCCCTGCCAAGCAAATGGGCAGTTCCTCCATTCCCAGTTGCATACAATCTATGCTGCCAACATCTCAGGGAAGCCTCTGGACTCGTTAATGGACAAGAGCCAGGCCGTGTCCTCAGCGCCTCTTTGGTTCAAAGGATTTGCAAAGGAATTTCATAGGATTCCAATCCATAGTAATTTTTCTATGGAGTCCATTTGGTTCAAAGGAATCCATAGAACATTCCTGTGTTTTTCCTGTGCTACAGCCAAACAACTAGTGTGATTGGTTCCTGTGTTCTCAGTTGCTGTAGGATTCCACATGTCATAACATTCCATTCCTCCGTTTTTCCTATTCATGTGGTTTTCAATTCCTGTGAACCAAATAGTCCCTTAGGATGTGTTTGGTTTCAGAACGAGGTGGAAAGTAATGGAACAGTTCCATTCATTTGAGTTGTTCGTGTGTTTGGTTGGATAGTAGAATGGAATGAAGTGGTTCATCAAACTGGAATATTCGGGCACTATGCGGAACCAACTCATTCCTCCAAATCGGCCGGACCAAGTGGAACGAGTCATGGCCTCATCGTCATGCCCTCACCCATCACCGCTCACCCATCACGCCCCTGCTCGCCACCGATCCATTTCTGTCCACCTGCGAGCTCCGCCCTATCAACTCGCCTGTCGATGCCGCCACCATTCCTCCTTCCCGCTCTGGCATCGCGCCTCCTCTTTCCTCAGATGCTTGCGACGGCCTGTTCCAGCGTCGCTGTCCCCCGACTCCAGCTCCGCCGCCTGCCGACTCTAACACCACCGTCCTCGCCTCTTACCGCACGCCACCCTCGCCCTGCAGCGAGCACAAGAAAATCAGCGGCACTCGAGTGGCTCGACGAGTCTCTGTTGATGGCCTGCGACGATGAGGATTCTTCAGCCTACCAAACATGATTTCTTTTTTTTTAGACATGCACTGTTATTTGCATTGCATCGCTAGATTAAATCTGGATCTGGATTGGAATGAAGATGGTCATTGTTGAGGTATTTTGAAATAATACTGTGCTATTCTTGGTAGCTTGTGAATATATCATATTAGCTGTTTGTAATGGAAATAAAATCCTGGTCAAAAAGTTGAACAAAATATTGCTCGATAAGCAAATGAGCAAAATTTATACATATGCATGCTAGAGGTAACCTCGCCTTTAATTAATGTAAAAGAGGTGACTACAATCATAACTATACCCTTCCATCTTCCAATCAAACAAAAAGATGAAACCATTCCTTCCACCTCATTATCTACTACCAAACACAAAGATGGAACCATTCCATTCCGGAATGGAACCGTTCCATTCCTCCGGTGGAATCGAACCATTACATTACATTCCACTCCATCCCAAAACCAAACACACCCTTACAAAATGACACAAAACACAAGATGTGAGATGCTGGTGATGCCCCACACAGTCGTCGCAGCAGCATCGCGACCCGCGCGCACATACACCTCTGTTTTATTTAGCCAACGCCCAACAAGACACGCGACGGGACAGGATGGAGTGTCGTGCCGGCACAGTATGGTGCAGCGGGATTGACGGCCTACGAAGCCGGGGTCACCGCCACGTGCAGGTATTCAAAAATCAACAAAAATCGCCAGGTATTCAAAGCTCAGCGAAAATAGTCCTTGTGTTTCAAGTTCAAAGTATCACCTTTTACATCAACCCATTAGCTTTTCGTTCACAAAATGTCACCTTTTTCGGATAAAACGAAGACTTCGCCTTTTTAAACCACAACGCCATTCATACTGTGTTGGACTTCAAGACCTCTTTTTTGTGTGGATAAATATTTAGGACCTCCTTTTTTACAAGACCTCGACGTAATTCTTTTGGTGTTGTTGAGAAAAACAACAAATCTTGGCTGCATATTTTATTTTAACTTTGTACATCGGGGAATGGATTCTGAGAGTCGTAGGAGTTAGTTTCAAAGGGGCCACATAAGACATTAGTTCCTCAAAGGGGTCGAATTTGGCACACAAAAATACATGCGCGTGTGCTCCACTACTTTTCCATGTTGTTCGCGCATTGGCGGTCCAATAGCTGTTCCTCGCCTTCCTCCTCCCAACGCTTTATTTTTTTGTTTTATATGACATAAGCACTGCCCCGGTGCCTGGTCCTAGATAGATGCACGCGGTATGTATTTATCTATTTTTCCGTCCAATTCAAGTGAAATTCACACTTTTTGCGAAGGAGTTGAATTCAACATTTGTCTAGAGAATTTTAGAAAACAGCATACCACAAATGTGTATCCCTGGTTTTCGTTTTCTATGTTAAATCACATAGATGTCTTGTATTTAAAACCTGCTACGCAAAATTTTCTTATCTACAGACCCACCAAAAAAATTCTTATCTGATTTTATGTTCATGTTGCAAATGTTTTTCTTACAAAAGTTTATAATACGTTTATCGTAATGCTTAGACACAGGATTATTCTTCTTTTGGTCATAAGGAGGCGAATCTTCTTTTGGGCATCTAATATGATTTTCGTCGTTTGTGTTATCAATGTATTTGCCAACATTAGGGTGTATGGTTAAGCTGAGGCTCTATAGGGCCAATACCAAATAAATAACACCTAACTTATGACTCCAGTTTTATCACCTCAAAGATGGATAATTAATTTTACATCTATTTAATAGAAAATTTTCATACAACATATTCAAAAATATAATTTTACGGCTGTTGGGCAATTGAAATTGTTGATGGAACAATTTTGCTCTTTTCTAGCTATGCGTTTCAATTATTTTAAATTGAGGAATGTTATTACTCCAATTTTTCTATACCTAATAATCATCTAAAATTAATAAAATATACTATAAAATATTAAATATTTAAATATGAATACACATATTCCTAGAGAATGACCTCCAATGTTCTAATGTTGTGAACCTTGTACCGTACAACATGGAGAAATACAACATTATAAAAATGCAATTCTGGTTACTATCCGTGGATGTACAACAAAGGACATCTATCGAAATTGATGTTAACACTTCATAGTTGTGTCTCCATTGAGCTCAAATAAACCTCACAAAAGTTTTAGTTTTAGAATTTTGGGAAGAAAAACTAAGATAAACTGGGACAGGGAATAAGGAGAATGAGGCTTAGAATCCTGAATAATGTTGAAACAAGAAAAAAAAATATTTGGAGTCAAATTCTTCGAGGTCTAATTCTAATATATGAGAAACCAACATATTCCCTTATATAATTATGGTTTTACAACATGGAGCAACGAACACTTCATAGTATCTTCTGCCTAGATTTTTCTTAGATGGATCCGAGATATTTTACGGAGGAGGATGTGAACATGATCAGTTTCTTCTTTACGTTTCTTTCATCTTATCTACGGAAGTAACTAATTTGCAAGCATCATCAACCAAGTACATTCATGAACATTAATGTTTTTTATTTGGTCAAATAGATAATCATTTCCTATCGGTTAAATTTGACCACTAGACTATCATCGTCAACTAAATCTTGTATATTCCTATTGATAATTTCATGTTTCATACGATGCACAGGGTGTCCTTCTAATATATTGATGCGATGGATACCCGTTGACCGAGAAACAACCATGAGCAGTGAATATGAGCTTCCTAGGGCCAAAGTGGGTCATGCCCCTACTCTAGAAAAAAATCCTTAGTACTCACTCCATTCACAATTACATTGTGTTATGTGTTTAGTCAAAATAAAACTGTGTAAATTTTGACCAAATATATAGGAAAAATATCAACACATGCAATACAATATTAATATTATTAGAATCATTATAAGAATATACTTTCATACTATATGCATTTCATATTATAATGTTGATATTTTTTTAACATAGGTGGTCAAACTTATAAAATTTTGATTGAAAAAACACAAAGTAAAAGGAACGGAGGGAACAATATCGTAGAGTATTAGACCTATATTTGAAATATTAAGCAAATTATAAGCATAATGTGTCTTCTTACCCGTTTAAATATATATCATTATACAAATGTGAAATCGGATGTAAATTAAGTACTAGCAAAAATTGAGGGTAGCATAAGTGTTCACAGCAAGAAGGATACAAATATGAAATCGGAAGTAAATCTAAGAGTAATTGAGTAGCAAAAATTGTGATGGACATATATTTGGGCTAAGAATGGGTTCATCCAATTTTTATGGATTGAATTTTAATCAACAAGTAGAGTACACAGCAAGAAGGATGCAAGTCTTGAGTGCAGACTGCAGAGCGCCGGGAATCCAGAGTGATTATTTCTGAGCACCGACTTGATGACGCTGCCGCCGGTAAGCTCCAAAGACTTGGACTTGTGCTTAATCATACGTATCCCTTTACCACTGCCGCCGGCGATGGCCTCCAAACCAGTGAAGACAGCAAACTGGCGGTCGACTTCCACCTCACCAATGCATAGGTTTACGTGCAGAGTTTCAAACAAGTTTGCGATGCAGAACCTGCCGGAACCCAGGCTGACGAATTGGGCGGGGCTTTCTTTGTCCCGCCCCCACTCCTCAGGCAAGTCGGCCAGCTCGCCCCAGACACGGACCTTCTCCGGCGCCTGCCCTCGCAGGAGAGGGGAGAGGTCGGCCGCGCACGGGAGCTCGCCATTGGTGTTGGAGATGCCAAACCACAGCTTGAGCTCCGGGACGTACTCAGCCTTGCCCTGGAATGGCATCTGCCAGTCGCCGGCCCGGCTCCACGTGCGGCTCACCGTGTCGAAGCAGTAGGTGCCGAGGCTCCACGCGGAGATGCAGATGGCGTCGCCCACCACCGCGTAGGAGAGCACGTAGGCACGTTCGGACTGGAGTTCCGGCGGCACCGGAAGCGCGTCGCAGTGCCAGGTCTTCCCGTAGGCGCCGTCGTCCCGGAAGACAAGGGCTTCGAACGGGAAACTCCAGCGAGGATCGAGGATCTGCTCCATGATGTAGAGGCTGTCGCCGCGCTTGCCGCTGGTACTGCTGGCGGGGACGGAGATGGCGACGGGGCCGTAGTACTTTGGGGCGTGGAGGTTGGGCGAGGTGAGCACGCAGCGCGACTCGGTGTCGTAAAGGAAGGTGCGCCCGCCGCCGTCCGCGAAGAAGATCTCGGTACCGGACAGAGGTAAGCACATCAGCGCAGTGCCCGGCAGTCGATTGGTGATTGGAGAGGTAAAGTTTTCCCACCTCTCGCCCCCTCTCGCCCCCCCCCCCCCCCCCCCGAGGGCGACGGGGCGCTCCCCCACCTCCGGTCGCAGCCTCCTCCCTCCTCCACCCTCCCCCCGTCGCCGCCGCCGGCAGAGGTCGTCGGGCGCCGCCCGCGCGACGCCGGCGGCGGCGGCCTGCCTTTACCCGCGCGGTGGATGGTGATCGGGGCCTCCTCTTCTTCCGTGGCGGTGATCTCCGGGAAGCTTCGGTCCGGCGCGGCTGGGTGACGCTGGTGGTGGTGCTGGGCACGGCAGGTGCTGGGCTCGGCCGGCTCCATGGCTGCAAGCTCGCCGGCGGTTCTGAGCGCAAGATCTGGGCACCCCGGGCCCTAGATGGGCTCGGGCGGGCTCCATATGGGCTTGGGCGGGCCAGGGTTCTACAGCTGTGGAGCTTCTGCAGGTGGTGGTGATGACAGGTCCGGGCTGAGGACGGCGGCGGTGCGCCTGCCCATTGCAGCGGTGCGGCCGGAGCTTTACGGGCCCGTCTGGGCCCGGCCGGGCCAGTGTGGGCCTGGTGTGCTCTAGCTGCTCTGTCCGGCCGATGACTGCCTCTCAGGTGGAGGGCAGTGGAGGTGGATCCCTCCTGCACGGTTGCGAGGCTGCCGTCCCCTGTCACGGCGTTGTTGTCCGCCGCTACCTTGTAGGCCACTCGTCGGTGTTCACGAAGAGACAGATAACTGTGACTTCAAAATCGTGTGGCGCATGCTAGTGGGCGACGAAGATAGGTGGTGGTGTTTCGTTGCGCCAGGGATTGTGGACGGGGTCGGGAGAAATCCCTGTCGGCTTGTCTGACCTGACGCGGTGCCGCCTTCGAGTGGCACCTTGCCTTCCTGAAGGGAGTCGCGGGAATTCCCTGTCAACTGTACTCTGCGTGCCGGGGGAAACCCTAGGACCGATGGTCCGGGCAACAGTGCCGGTGACGGTGCTTCCTTCTTGAAGGTGTTGCTTGGCACGGAGCGCTTCGGGGTGCTTGGAGTGTGGTGGAGCATAGTCGGAGGGTGCAACGATTGCGAGTCTGCAGTGTTTTGTCGATTCTCCGTTGTTTTCATTTCCTTTCTTTGGGCATGTTTGTGCTGTTGCCCCAGCATTTTCTTTAGTTAAAACTGTTGTATCGGTGTGGTTGATATATTTATATAGCGGGGCGTAAGCCTGTTTCAAGGAGCACATCAGCGCGGGGTTGGGGAAATCTCTGATGGTCGCCGGGCACGTCGACGGCCACACGCTGAAGAGCGGCGGCTGCGACGACCGGATGCGCTCCGGCTCCGCCACCGCCTGTTTCTTCTTCTTCTTGCCGATGAGCGTCTTGTACGTGCCCCAGAAATACGAACGCGGCCGCTCTTTCCTTTGGACGGGCAGATCTCTCGCCTGCGACGACGCGGCCTCAGCTGTCTGGTAGAAGAATTGGCTGCCCTCCAGGCGGCGCACCGAATAGGAGCAGTTCTTCCTGTAGTTGAAGATAACCAGATTCACGAACCGCCGGAGGGACGACATGATGATTGATGATTCCTCAAACTTGCTACGGATCATTCTGAGCGATCATCTCCTCGTGGGAAGATACACTACAGGAATGGCCACCTGTGCCGACGGCCGCAGACCGTCGGCAAAGGTCCCAATGCCGTCGGCACACACCTATGCCGACGGCCACCGTCGGCACAGGGTGGTCGGCTTAGGGCCTTGTAGGCACAGTACACCTAGCCGTCGGCACAGCTATACAGCGTCGGCACAGCTTTTGCCGACGGCCAGAAACGCACCGTCGGCACCTAGTTTGTCGGCACAGCGGCAGGTGGGGTCCACATTAGCCGGGCGAGAGGTGGGGCCTGTGCCGACGGCCAAGCCGTCGGCACAGAGCTGCCACGTGGAGGCAGCTGGGCGCGCCAGGGAGTGTCCTGTGCCGACGGCAAGGCCGTCGGCACAGGTATGACCATTTGGTCACATTAAGGGGTCTGTGCCGACGGCATTGCCGTCGGCACAGGTGTGACCAGATTTTTTTATCCAGCAGCTCATTTTTTGCAGCAATAATAGCAGAAAAAATAATCAAAAATCACGACAAATTCAGAACAATAAGATCACACAATGGCTCCATTTATTGATCACAATGGATCACAAAATGCTATATCATCGAGTAGATACACATAGGACCATCATCAAGTATATACATACATAGGTAGATGTCTAGACGCCCAAAGCCCTACATCTATTGCGGCGACGGCGACGGGGTGAACCCCATATCTCCCTGGCTCAGAATAGGTGAGTGTCGGATCGCCGCAGCAGAAGCACCGGAAGTAGGTGAATCACCGGAAGCACGAGGAGAAGCTGAAGCACCGGCAGAAGGACCACCGCTATGTAACGGTGTGATGCGAGGCGAACCCGTCGAGGAACTAGGAGAAGCAGAAGGATCAATGTGCGGGTTATCCGACGAGCTTCCCGTTTCCTACATGTTTGAGCTAGAGTTAGCAACTGCGAGGCAAAGGAAAGCAGTAACCAGTGGTTTGGGATCAAACTTACCGGGGTACTTTTGTACTAGGAGAGGGCGAACACGTCCCTCGATGGCATCCGTGGAGTCGGACCCGGTTCCGGAGGCTCGTCCATAGGAGGGGCTACCCGCACTCTAGTGGTGAAAAAGTTCAGCACCGACTGCAAGATAGTTTAGATGTCAGGTGTTGCAAAAATAAAGGTTCAAACTAGGGAAGTGGGACTTGTCATATTTGACAAAAGTAAAGGTTAATACTTACAGCTCAGAACAACTTTTGATACTCGGTCCAAGGCTTACTTATCTCCTCCCACTTGGCAAAGGCCACCTCATACTGCGCATTAGCGGCAGCGTAGGCTTCCTCAAAATCGGGCTACAATTTCGAAAAGAATGAATCTCGTCAACTTAGCCATGCAAGAACGAATGTCGGAAAGAGGATGCAAAAAAACTTACATCGATGGGAGTGGATCGACGAGGCTGTGGACGAGGCGGGATCAGTGGGCTGTTGTCAGGGAGAGTAGCTTTTGCCTGCGTGAAGGTCATGGCAGGCCTAACCACCTTATTAAGAGTGCGATTATGGCCATGCGGCCTTCCGTGCCCCGAGAGGACCACCGCCCTGCATCGCGAAAAGAATTGTTATTCATACCAAGTAGAAACATGCGGTGAAAATAAATGCACGTTGTTCCATGTATATATATATATATATATATATATATACCGACCTCTCGTCGACCTCCTCGCTCAAGGGGTCATCCACCTCCGGGTGAAAACCCTGGAACGTCGTGCAGTAGCTGTCCACGGCCTCCTCGGATCTGCCGTAGTACTCAGGAGCCTGTGGCTGAGGCTTCTTTGGATCGGGCTTCTTTTCCCTCATCTTCTTCCACGCACTGATGTGGGAGCTTACCGTCCCAGTATCGGCGTCCTGCATCACGAAAAGAAATGTTATTCATACCAAGTAGAAACATGCGGTAAAAATAAATGCACGTCGTTCCATGTATATATATACCATCTTATCCTTAAAGAGGAAGTGGTTGCGGTTTCCCGCACTATGTGTTCCCTCGGAGCCTCGGTTTGCCTTGTTCCGCTGGCTCACGGTGCTGAAATCCTCGTCTTCCCCGACCCACCTCCTAACCAACGCATCCCATGCGTCTTCTTTGCCGTCGGCCCAGTCGGGCATAACCTGAAAATGCAATTCAAGAAGAGCTAAGTGCAATGGCAACTTAGCAGCAATATAGAATTCCATTGACAATGTACTTACCGAAATGTACTCCTCCTTTGTCATCTCCGCTGCATTCTTGGCATTATCCGCCTTCTTGGCCCTCTTGCCCGTCTTCTCATAGGTAAAGTCATTGGCGGATGTAAACTTTTGGTTATAGAATTGCTGCCGTGTCAACCTCACACAATGAGCATGCAAAATGCTATCCGCAGCTTGCTGGTCCAGCACACGATAAAACCGCTTCAACCATGCATAAAAAAATTGTGAGTCATGAGTTATCACGGTGGGGTCATTAACTATGAACGAAATTCGAAAAATATGTGTTACCCAAAAAGTGGTGATCACGGCGTGAGCAGCTGTCTCGAACGGTGGGGACGGCGCAGCCTCATAGTCCGCCCATTTCGTGGCTAACTTCAGCTCGTCCTCGGGCTCTGTAGTGTACAAGCCTGGCCAATATTTCCTAATCAGAGCTCCAAGCAAGCTCCCAGGAGTGCGTGAAATCTTAGGGCCTGTCCATGTCCATGAACTGCACAATAAGTAAACATTAGTACATATGCCAAATTGTTATGACCAAAATGAAATTTCATGTTCAAAATTACAAAACTAGTACACTTACTCAACGCCATGAGGCTCAATGAGGGTTTTCGCCTCCTCGGTCTTAGGCCAGTATTTTTCCTCGGGGACTCCTGCTTCACCACGACTCTTCTTCCGCTTCGGCGCCGCCTCCACCTCCACCTCGTCCTCCACCTCCACCTCCAGCTCCAGGTGGTTCTGGGAAGCCACGTCGCCTGAAGCGGAGGGCAACTCGGAATCCACGTCGCCAGAAGCGGAGGGTGGGTGCTCCACGTCTCCTCCACCTCGTCCTCTACCTCGCCCTCCACCTCGTCCTCCACCTTGCCGTCCACCTCGTCCTCCACCTCGTCCTCCACCTCTTTCTACTCGTGCACCCTTGTCCGCGGCGTAACGCGAGGTGGTAGGTCGTCCACTCCGTGTAAGGTTAGACTTCTGTGCCTTCAGCGTACTAAGCAAGGTAGTTGCGCTTTCCTTGCCCTGACTCATATTGTTCAATCAACTGCATTGAGAAACAATAAATATTAGCACACAAGTATGACAACATTAATATTGAAGCAAATAGTAAACTAAAGAACAAAAAAGAAAAAGAGAGGAAATTTGATCGTCACAAATATAGTTCCTTTTATCGTTCTTCCACAGGGATCAAAGTAGTAACTACGACATCTGAAAAGAAATAGCCATTTACATATTGGGTTATCATTCATAAGTACAAGCTCCCGGTGATTTTACAAATAGCAATTTACATGGCAATTTTACAAATAGCAATTTACATGACAAATTTTACAAATTCTACTAACCAATGTTTCTGCTCAAGTCAATGCAAAATCAGGCATACACATGTAATTGTTTTTGGCTACCTATAGACTGCACCAATGCACTTGCACAAGACATGCTTACTAAAGTATATCCATGTTTTAACATAGCAAGTAGGCCACCTCCATCCATAAACGTTTTAACATAGACTAGCTGACTGTCACACAAGCCACAGAAAACGCAATGTTGCCATTGACTATTTATCTACTAGTACTTACATTTCAGCAACTCAAAAACAAAATCTAGCAAAGTAAATCGACTCGTAAATAGATTGCTTAACTATATTGCTTAACTTTTACACTTCTAACAGCTAGATCAACGAAAGGTGATATTTTTACTTGCTAAACTTGCACAAAAACATATCTCTGTATTCCAATCTAGTCTGCTCACAACACTAGTTCACAGGAAGTTGCAGAAATTGAAGAGAGGAAGAGATGAATCGATTTGAACCAATACAAAGGAACTTCTGGTTGGTGGAGAGCAGCAGCAGCGACAGGAGTTGAGGAAGAGGAGCTTCAGGTTGTGCTTCTACCGGCGGCGGCAGCGAGGAACCCACCTTCCCCTCATGCTCCTTTCGTTGGTGGTGGTGGTGGTTGCAGGGTTTCGAGAGGAGGGTGGGCGGCGTCGCGGTGGAGGGTGGAGGGTGGACGACGGGGTGGAGGGTGGACGGAGGAGGCGTGGAGGAGGAGGTGCGGGTGGGGGAGAGATGCGGATGGACGCCGGCGAGCAGGCCCGGCCGCGCCGCCGCTCGATCTGGTGGAGGAGCCGGTGGTGCGGTGGAGGGGGGAGGGGGGAGGGTCGCCGGAGCAGGCCCGACCGCGCCGCCGCTCGATCTGGTGGAGGAGCCGGTGGTGCGGTGGAGGGGGGAGGGGGGAGGGTCGCCGGAGCAAGCACCTATTCGCCGGAGCAAGCGGGCGCGTGCTCGATTTCGATTTGGAACTGACGTTGCCGAATCGGGCGCGTGCCCTGTCTAAAAACAGACAGCACCTATGCCGACGGCTTTGCCGTCGGCTTAGGCTTTTCCTTTTTTTTTCATTTAAAAAACAGACAACACCTATTTAAAAAACCCTAACGTTTCCGTCTACCCCATAGACGTGCGTCGAAAGGGGGTAGGCCAGTGGACTTTTTTGCCTGGTTGTGTTAGGTTGGGACATAGGCACATGGGAAACCAACTTTTATCACAAGTTTTTACAAGATTGCCCCCGTTTCGTCCGAAGTGGGAGTTTTCACCTCTGAGTCCACACACTTGGTAGAGAGAAACTGAAGTCGGTGAAGCCGGTCATACCCCTTAGTAGGATATTGCACATTTACAACACACAACACACTTGTATACATATGGTATGGCATAACCTAGGTTTTGGTGGGGTTCCGACGCTCCGTGGCCCCGCTTCGGCGAAACCCTGAATCCGCTGGAAAAACCCTAACGTTTTCGTCTACCCCCATAGACGTGCGTCGAAAGAGGGTAGGCCAGTGGACTTTTTTGCCTGGTTGTGTTAGGTTAGGCCATAGGCACATGGGAAACCAACTTTTATCACAAGTTTTTACAAGATTGCCCCCGGTTCGTCCGAATTGGGAGTTTTCACCTCTAAGTCCACACACTTGGTAGAGAGAAACTGAAGTCGGTGAAGCCGGTCATACCCCGGAGTAGGATATTGCACGTTTAAAACACACAACACACTTGTATACATATGGTATGGCATAACCTAGGTTTTGGTGGGGTTCCGACGCTCCGTGGCCCCGCTTCGGCGAAACCCTGAATCCGCTGGAAAAACCCTAACGTTTTCGTCTACCCCCATAGACTTGCGTCGAAAGGGGGTAGGCCAGTGGACTTTTTTGCCTGGTTGTGTTTGGTTGGGACATAGGCACATGGGAAACCAAAGTCTACCCCAAATCGACACAAGATTCCATCCGGTTCGCCCGAAAACATACAACACACTTGTATTGAACTTTCGGTTGCGGCCTTGCCGAAAACATACAACTTTCGGCTCACAAGCACTGAAAGGAAACACACGATCCGTGTGCTTCTGCCTGATCCAAGGGCTCACAAGCGCTCGAAAGAAACATACCGCTGATCCAACGGCTCACAAGCACTGGAAGAAAACACACGATCCGTGTGCTTCTGCCTGATCCAAGGGCTCACAAGCGCTCGAAAGAAACACACCGCTGATCCAACGGCTCACAAGCACTGGAAGAAAACACACGATCCGTGTGCTTCTGCCTGATCCAAGGGCTCACAAGCGCTCGAAAGAAACACACCGATGATCCAACGGCTCACAAGCACTGGAAGGAAACACACGATCCGTGTGCTTCTGCCTGATCCAAGGGCTCACAAGCGCTCGAAAGAAACACACCGCTGATCCAACGGCTCACAAGGACTGGAAGGAAACACACGATCCGTGTGCTTCTTCCTGATCCAACGGGTTAGCAGCACCAGAAAGAAACACACGACGCCTATAAATAGGCCACTCCTCAGACATGTTACTCACTCACACAAAACATTCCAGCGTCAGTCGGAGAGGCATCTTTGGGCAACCCGCGGCAAGACGTCTCTGATGATCTGCGACCGTTCCAAACGGTTGTAGATCATCAGAGATGTTTTGCCGGACGGTTGTAGATCATCAGAGACGTCTTACCGCTACTTGGATCGAAGTGGCGCTCAAACACAAAACATTCGGGTTCCCTAGCTATGCCCGACACTGAATGCAACGACATTCGACCGTGAATCAGTGTCGGGCGGTAGCTAGGAGAAACCGTGTGTTTTGTTTCTCAGGTTACTCACTCATATATTCTACCAGATTACTTATTCAGATGCTAAAGATCATTAGTTGGATCCGAAATAAGCACACGGATCGTCCCCTTATATAAAGGGCCAGGGGCAGACCCCAGATTTGCTATCAGTGGCCTTGTCCACGCCTCTCGACGACCTCTCCGCGCCCGTGGCCTCCGCCAGCGCCCCTCCACGCCTCTGTGGACCTCCCCTAGTCCGTCCCCATGCCAGTGTACCGTACCCTTTCTCCCTGATCCCCTCCTCCCCTCCGTAGGTTGCATGTACCTTATGTGTTTGATCAAATTCCCCACTATTGGTTTCAGATCTCGGGCATATACGTCGGCGATGGCTAGGGAACCCGAATGTTTTGTGTTCACCAGATGTTTCACTAATCTAATTTTGAAATTTCAGGAGCAGTACAAGAAGAGTAACAAGATCAAGTGCTACTGATTCACCCAAGTCGTTGGTCCCTTCCACTCCCTTATGCTCCTTGTTGATTCACCTAGATGAGCTGCTAGAATTACAGTTCGATACTCAGTTGATTCAGATAGTGTTTATTGATCAATAATGTGGTTGGAGTAGTATTTACTTGTTGCTGGCAGTTGGTACTTGTATTCACTTATTTCTATGCCTAGTTAGTTTGGTTGCTTAAACTTCTCTATTCTGCTTATTGACCACACATACAATCCAGATAGAACTTCAAATTATTTTCTTTCACTCTGTATGTATCATTTGTAGACTATGACCTACTGTTCTTTGTTCTTTTGCAGGCACGAGTTCGGCTCTGGTGGGAACACTTCGTTACCTTCTGACTATCCGTATGTTTTGAGATGGACAGCCTCCTGAAAGTAATGAAGCCTTGTATCTTAGCCCAGCAGTTGTGAAGTCCCAAGTTTCTTTTGTGTATTAGATTTCATATTCGAGAGAAAATAATCAAACTCAAGCCATTGTATGTTGCCAGATTCTGCTGTTAGAGCTTATTATGCTGTGATCCCCATTATATGTGTGTAATATGATGTAACAGATTAATTCTTCATGTTATTTGAAGTATTATTGGTGTTTTCTATCTGTTTTGATTGAGTTATTTGTTAGTGACGCTGAAAGTTGGGACCCACTAACTGTAATCCTGACAATTAGGATCTGCTAACATAAACCTGACTATGTGGACCCAAGCCCAAACCAGACAGCATGGACCCACAACCCAGAACCTGACAGTTGGGACCCACAGGTCAGAACCTGACATCCGGGACCCACCTGCAGAATAAAAGAAAACAAAGCCCACTGCCAAAAATTAAAAGGCCAAAATATTGGGCCCGGTCCATTTAGTCGACCAAAATTAAAAGTAAAAAGGTTTATATTGTTGGGCCTGGCCCATCTAAACTATCAAACTGGATTGGGCTGATTCTGCTGTATGACCATTTGAATTGGTCACCATTTTGCCACGTCAGCCACGCCACGTCGGATCTGACGTGGACATGCCAGATAGCAGGTGACCAAAACAATTGGTCATAACACTTATGACCATTTATTTTAGTCATGAACGTCTATTACCATTGCACCCAAATGATCACGTACGTTCGTTTGTGACCGCCAGCTTTCGACCAAATGTTTTTGGTCACAAAAAGGTCACAAATGATACTACGTGACCATTCAGTGACCAATATGGTGAGGCACTAGTGAGCATATTTCTTGTAGTGCCCCAGGAGCAGAGGAGCCAAGGTCAGGACGGCGCATACACTCGCCCGGAGCCCAGGAGCTGAAGAGCGGCGGCTGCGACGACCGGATGCGCTCCGGCTCCGCCACCGCCTGTTTCTTCTTCTTCTTGCCGATGAGCGTCTTGTACGTGCCCCAGAAATACGAACGCGGCCGCTCTTTCCTTTGGACGGGCAGATCTCTCGCCTGCGACGACGCGGCCTCAACTGTCTGGTAGAAGAATTGGCTGCCCTCCAGGCGGCGCACCGAATAGGAGCAGTTCTTCCTGTAGTTGAAGATAACCAGATTCATGAACCGCCGGAGGGACGACATGATGATTGATGATTCCTCAAACTTGCTACGGATCACTCTGAGCGATCATCTCCTCGTGGGAAGATAGCCCGGAGATTTGCTGCCCTAACGTGTTATCCTGTCCTCAACAAATTCAGGCGAAATATCCTCACTTTAGGTACGAAAACGATCACGTTTTGATTTTTTTTGACGGTCTGTTCGGTCGGTGCATGGGCCGAAAGAGACATGTAGTCCAGTTGCCTCTTTTTACCACGTGCAGCCCAGCCTTGCTTGAAGACTGTTTTTGACCCAGGGTGAATCCAAGCTGGTTTAGCATGCAACATCAACAACATAAGAGCAATCACCATACTCCATAAATTGAACTCAATGAAATTTCCGTAACTTGTTACCAGAGTGATACAAAGGTTTGCATTTCGTATCTCTGATGAAATAGGTACTTGTGTATCTCTGATGAAATAGGTACTTGTGTATCTTGGGATCTTGGGAAAATTTTGTTGTATCTCTGATGAAATAGGTACTTGTGTACCTAAATATGATTTTTTCAAAAAATCATAAGAAAACCATGAGGCACATGTAGTTCAAATTTGACCCCCCAGCTGAATCGGCGGGAATTTGTCTTTTTTACGAGAGATAGATAGAAACTGTTTAACACACAACCATTTGGTTAATTGTAAATATTATGTGGTATAGTATTTTTAGAAAATGCATTGCTCCAATTTTGCAACATATTTTTGGTAGGTGCTTCACAAAAAAACCCATTTTTCGCACTCGGAAATTGAAAACTGATTTTTTTCGCGAAAGGAAAATGAAACGTTTCTTCGGCAACATCGTTCACGGTTCCAAGATACACGTATGTGCCTAATATGGGCATATTTAAGCAAACTATTCCATGAATGTGGACATAACATTCGTCATTTGGCTTGAAAGCCATGAATCTTCGTAGATGATAGCTCATTTCTGAGAACACTTTTTCAATACAACTTCTGTATTGCAAGTCTATATTTTTTATGCTAACTAGGTCACATATCATGACTCCACGTGAAGGTTTTCAATTTTTTTGATTTTTTTTGAATTTCATATGCCGATTTCAAAATACGGTCAAAACGGCGGACATGACCGTTTGTACCTAGGGGTTGAATCTTGGGAAAATTTTGTTGTATCTCTGATGAAATAGGTACTTGTGTACCTAAATATGATTTTTTTCAAAAAATCATAAGAAAACCATGAGGCACATGTAGTTCAAATTTGACCCCCTTCTAGCTGAATCTGCAGGAATTTGTCTTTTTTACGAGAGGTAGATAGAAACTGTTTAACACATAACCATTTGGTTAATTGTAAATATTATGTGTTATAGTATTTTTAGAAAATGCATTGCTCCAATTTTGCAACATATTTTTGGTAGTTGCTTCACAAAAAACCCATTTTTCGCACTCGAAAATTGAAAACTGGTTTTTTCGTGAAAGGAAAATGAAACGTTTCTTCGGCAACATCGTTCACGGTTCCAAGATACACGTTTGTGCCCAATATAGGCATATTTAAGCAAACTATACCATGAATGTGGACATATCATTTGTCATTTGGCTTGAAAGCCATGAATCTTCGTAGATGATAGCTCATTTCTGAGAACACTTTTGTATCTAAAAACCATTGTTTCGAAAAGTTATGAGAAAACTACGAAGCACCCTTGTTTTTAGCACTTAGAAACCATTTTAAATTGCCACATTGTTCGGAACCAATCAGAATGCAGAGCCACTCTGCCCACGGATCACCCTACTGAAGCCGATCTGAGTCGTCCATAGCTTTTGATCCAACGGCTCTTGCTCACTTGTCCTAACAAAGATTCAGAAAAGGACAACAGCGCGTGGCACCCTCTCCTCTTCCCTCCGTAACCTAACCCTAGAAATCATTTTCTCCCCGCCGCCGCCGCCGCTCACCAGATCCACACTCACCCACCCACCCCGTCCCCGCTTCATCCTCTCTCCCTCTCCCTCGATTCAGATCGACGGCGCCACCGCTGCCCCACGGCAGGCAGGCCGTGGACGCGCCGGAAACCCTATCTTCTCTCCGCGCTGCATCGCCTCCACCCCATTCCTCTCTGCGTCCCCGTCACTGCATCGCCTCCATCCCCTTCCTCTCTCGCATCCCCGAAACCCTAGAGCCCACCACTTCTCTCCCCTCGCCGGTTTCTACAGATGCGCCACCACCGCGACTGTGAGGCGGACCTGCTGCTGCCGCTGCTCTCCTCCGACGAGCTGCTGCTGACCAAGTTCTCCACCGCAGTGATGGGCGGCTCCGACTCCTCCGTCTGCACGTTCGTCCTCGACCTCGTCGTGGCAGGCAGGCCGTGGACGCGCCGGATCTGAAAGGCCGGGCGTGCTGCTGCCGGCGTCTTCCACGTCCCAGTCTGCGACGGCGTCCCACGACCAAGGGAGCGGGGAGGAAGTGTGCTTCTCCTCGAGACCTGAACCAGGCTGCTCCTGCCGGCGTCGAGCCGTCTTCACCCACCGCGTCCCCGAGCTGCTGCTGCTGCTGCCCGCCGGCCACCAGTGTAAGTACCATCGCTCCCTCCCCATGTATCTTTATTCCTCTTGTGGTAGACCGGAACATGAACAACCATGCCCAGAGCTTTGAGCCGTGGGTGCCGTCTTCACCCACATTAAAGTTTTAGTTGTGCCTGCCTTGTGAACAACGTCACCTGCTGTTTATGTTTTTTCAGGTCAAGCCTTGCGGTGGTCTAGGACAGCTACTCCGCGGTCATCTTCCTCTCATGGCACTGCTTGAGAGGCTGCTCGAGACCACCTGATCGGTGCTGCTGTGGAATGGCCGGCTGTCCAACCTGACCAGGTGCTGCTGTGAGGGCAGCGGGCAGCTGCTCGTCCCTGAGTTCATGCCGCATACACCTTAGGTCAAGCACCTCTTCCACTACATGCAAGTTTGTTACTCACATTTTTTCCTTGTTCAAGTGCGGTGCCTGCAATTAGTAGCATTCCTGGCTTGCTAGTGTCGTTTCTGGTTTAGTACTCGTACGCAATGTATTCCACATAATCATCTCGCTATTCTGAATGTTGCATTTTCGTACTACCTTCTAGTATTCTCTTATCAACTGTGGTCGAGCTGTGCTATTAAACTTGTTTTCAATTTAAAGGCCTTCTTCCTCATGTTGTCACAGAATCTAGTATTTTTTCCTTTCCGTGTCTACAAATCATTTGTTACAAGTATTGTGCTTCTACCTAATGACATGTGTTGATTGATAAGTAGATACTAGGTATATATTTACCAGGTTACATGCTAATTATACTCCAGTTTACTCTTTTAAACATGACTTAGTTATTTAAACACTGCCCTTCCTGTGTATATGCCAATTGTAGCTTCCTCTAAGATACTCACTTGGCTATTTTCAGGAAGCTCGATAAAGCTTGGACAGTGGTGATTGCTCTGATGGTGGTGATGCTGTTGGGCTGGTTGTGTCCTCGTGGCTGGTAGTAGGCTTGGCTGGTCCCCGACTCCAACTTTTCCACTACCTCCTTGGCTTCTGCCCCTGCACCGCGTCCCTCAGGTAAGCTCATAACTGGGTTCATCTTCTTCTTTGTTCTTGTACTGTGACGCATTGAGTTCAGGGATACACAAATTCTCATAGATGGGTTGATTATGCAATGGGATATTCTTGAACTTTGATTGTGATGGTCATCCCTCTCGCAGGATTTTTTTAGTATACACCAAGTTTGTTGTTGTTACTTCTATAAATCTATTTTATGACATGACTTCATGTAGCATTGCTTGTAGCAATAGTAGATTCTACAAAAGCAGATCAATAATGTCTTCTTTCATATCCTATTGATGCATTCTAACATTGATGCTTGAAATTGCCATCTATAGACAGTGAGTAATTTGTTTGGCATGGATCTCACTGGCTCGTTTTTTTGGTTGCAGGTTGCGAGGGCGTCGGTTCTCAGCATCGGTGTCGTCTACGGCTCCATCAAGGTAATCCCCCACCCTTCCTGTTTTTTGTGTGTACCGGTGATGGTGCGTATGGATTGTCGTGTCTTCGGTATGCCGTGTTCTTAGGGTCCATTTGCGTTCTTATGGTAAGTAGCCATCAAGGATTCAGATACTTTGGATGGTGCCTAGTCTAGTCTGAAATTAGGCAGCCATAGGGTTTGATTCCCCTGTTTTCCTGACATGGAGACCTTTGGGCTTTGGTTAGTTGATTGTTGATCAAGTATAAGGTGGAGCTTGCTGTATAGGAATTTAGTCTGCATCTAGTATTCAACTAGATAAAGTACATTAGTTGATCGTATTTGCTATCAATAAAATGTCCAAGTCATGAATTTCCTGAACACGTGTATATATTTGGGAGCTAGTTCACCAGAAAATGGACAAGAATAGAAAATCTGTTTGCATTCCTTAATTGTCTATAATGCTGATTCATTCTTATTATTTTCCAATAACACAATTTGAAAAACAAATAGTATATGATTTAGTCTTATACTTCTAATAATGCAAAAATAGCGATTCATATTTCGGGTATCTTCTCTGTTTTAAATAATTTTCTTACTCTGTTTGCTTTCCTTGAGTGCCATTTCTAGGTACTTAATTAGAATATATGACATGTCTCATTCTGAAGATGAATGTTGTTATTATAGTATCTGGCATGTAACATAAAACGAGAGTTTGAAAGCTATTGTTCCTGGCTATAATTATGTATCTGAGTAAAACCACATCATATTATTAATTGTACTATTTACAATTTGTGTTCACCAGATGTTTCACTAATCTAACTTTGAAATTTCAGGAGCAATACAAGAAGAGTAACAAGATCAAGTGCTACTGATTCACCCAAGTCGTTGGTCCCTTCCACTCCCTTATGCTCCTTGTTGATTCACCTAGATGAGCTGCTAGAATTACAGTTCGATACTCAGTTGATTCAGATAGTGTTTATTGATCAATAATGTGGTTGGAGTAGTATTTACATGTTGCTGGCAGTTGGTACTTGTATTCACTTATTTCTATGCCTAGTTAGTTTGGTTGCTTAAACTTCTCTATTCTGCTTATTGACCACACATACAATCCAGATAGAACTTCAAATTATTTTCTTTCACTCTGTATGTATCATTTGTAGACTATGACCAACTGTTCTTTGTTCTTTTGCAGGCACGAGTTCGGCTCTGCTGGGAACACTTCGTTACCTTCTGACTATCCGTATGTTTTGAGATGGACAGCCTCCTGAAAGTAATGAAGCCTTGTATCTTAGCCCAGCAGTTGTGAAGTCCCAAGTTTCTTTTGTGTATTAGATTTCATATTCGAGAGAAAATAATCAAACTCAAGCCATTGTATGTTGCCAGATTCTGCTGTTAGAGCTTATTATGCTGTGATCCCCATTATATGTGTGTAATATGATGTAACAGATTAATTCTTCATGTTATTTGAAGTATTATTGGTGTTTTCTATCTGTTTTGATTGAGTTATTTGTTAGTGACGCTGAAAGTTGGGACCCACTAACTGTAATCCTGACAATTAGGATCTGCTAACATAAACCTGACTATGTGGACCCAAACCCAAACCAGACAGCATGGACCCACAACCCAGAACCTGACAGTTGGGACCCACAGGTCAGAACCTGACATCCGGGACCCACCTGCAGAATAAAAGAAAACAAAGCCCACTGCCAAAAATTAAAAGGCCAAAATATTGGGCCCGGTCCATTTAGTCGACCAAAATTAAAAGTAAAAAGGTTTATGTTGTTGGGCCTGGCCCATCTAAACTATCAAACTGGATTGGGCTTATTCTGCTGTATGACCATTTGAATTGGTCACCATTTTGCCACGTCAGCCACGCCGCGTCGTATCTGACGTGGACATGCCAGATAGCAGGTGACCAAAACAATTGGTCATAACACTTATGACCATTTATTTTAGTCATGAACGTCTATTACCATTGCACCCAAATGATCACGTACGTTCGTTTGTGACCGCCAGCTTTCGACCAAATGTTTTTGGTCACAAAAAGGTCACAAATGATACTACGTGACCATTCAGTGACCAATATGGTGAGGCACTAGTGAGCATATTTCTTGTAGTGCCCCAGGAGCAGAGGAGCCAAGGTCAGGACGGCGCATACACTCGCCCGGAGCCCAGGAGCTGAAGAGCGGCGGCTGCGACGACCGGATGCGCTCCGGCTCCGCCACCGCCTGTTTCTTCTTCTTCTTGCCGATGAGCGTCTTGTACGTGCCCCAGAAATACGAACGCGGCCGCTCTTTCCTTTGGACGGGCAGATCTCTCGCCTGCGACGACGCGGCCTCAGCTGTCTGGTAGAAGAATTGGCTGCCCTCCAGGCGGCGCACCGAATAGGAGCAGTTCTTCCTGTAGTTGAAGATAACCAGATTCACGAACCTCCGGAGGGACGACATGATGATTGATGATTCCTCAAACTTGCTACGGATCACTCTGAGCGATCATCTCCTCGTGGGAAGATAGCCCGGAGATTTGCTGCCCTAACGTGTTATCCTGTCCTCAACAAATTCAGGCGAAATATCCTCACTTCAGGTACGAAAACGATCACGTTTTGATTTTTTTTGTAGAACGACGGTCTGTTCGGTCGGTGCATGGGCCGAAAGAGACATGTAGTCCAGTTGCCTCTTTTTACCACGTGCAGCCCAGCCTTGCTTGAAGACTCTTTTTGACCCAGGGTGAATCCAAGCTGGTTTAGCATGCAACATCAACAACATAAGAGCAATCACCATACTCCATAAATTGAACTCAATGAAATTTCCGTAACTTGTTACCAGAGTGATGCAAAGGTTTGCATTTCGTATTTCTGGTGTGCTAACCCACTGCGTACAGCAAGAATCATATACCATTCTCCTTTGCATTTTCTATGGCAATGCAGCCAAATTATAAAATACTATATGCAAGAATCATAACCCACTGCGTACAGCAAGATCTATATGCAGTTTTTGTCCGCGTCTAAGATTACAAGTTTGGGCCTGCATTGAGCTAGGCGAAGCTGTTTCGAGACACAAATTCATCAGTTACCTGATCTAGCTTTTCTTAGAGATAAACGCATGGTTGGTCATTGAACTTAATTTAGATGAGTAATTTGGACATATAACTCTCAGAATGTGCTAAACTGGTCACTTGCTCAAAGATGAGTATATTGGTCACAATTTGACCAATGGAGAAATCTTGATCCCGCGTGGCATGCTGACTGGACAGTTGACCGACTTGTCTTGATAAAAAAAGACCCTGGTGTTTTTTGTTAGTTCCTCTGCTGGTGGCGTCTGGCATCGTGCACGCCGGCGACCCCAGGCAAGCACCGCATCGACGCCGCCACTGGCCCAGTTGGCGCAGCTCTCGACCTGCACGGCCGTTGACTCTCCATATAATTTCCGGCGGCAAACGCGCACGTCGGCGTAGCAAAGCTAGGTCGATTTACTTCTGATCTTATCTCGGCAAGATGCGAGAGTACAAACCACAAACAGGCAGCTGGAATGCTGGATGAAGCAGAGCAGTGGCCTCAACACACGTATTCCCTCCGTTCCAAATTAATTGACTTCCATATATCTATATTTGAATGTATCTAGACGACAGAATTGCACTGGTTGCCAGGTCACCGTGCACCGACTGACCGCACATCGTGGCGTGTATGATCGCATCGACGAGATGACGCCGTTCGAGGTGTCGGGCTTTCCGATGCGCACTGTCAGGAAAAAGGGGCGGGGCTTACCCGGCGTCGAGAAGGAGCACCGTGATGCTGAGGCCACCACCGACGGCCTGGTCTTCAACATGTTACACGGCAGCAAGAAGGAGGACCGCGACGCGCTCGACCTGAGGCCACTGCTCGACGCGTATGTCGCGGCGCTCCGCAAGATGACTTGAGCCGTCCGCAGCTTGCACACCCTCCTGGCCATCCTCGTTGGCAGATCGATTAATTTTTCTGAACTTGACATTTGGGAAAGAGCGGCAAACTCTCTTGTTGATGCCTTTCACAATGCCTTAGATAGCTGACTGACTGCTGTTTGAAGCAGTCATTTCAGAGATGAGGGCAGCGCAGTCATTCTCAATCTGTAGTGGCCCTCCATAGCTTGCTGAGCTTCAGCTGATTCAGTAGAAGGGCAGTACTGGATATCCCCCCCACCCCGGCCCCCAGACAGAGTACTTCATCAAGCTTATTGTATTGGTTAACCTCTATTGAAATTAACATATATTTCTCTTTGTACTGTTGGTTGTTGATGTACAATGACTTTTATTTTCTTTAATTTCTGTGTATTTTATCTGTGATCAGTTTAAGCTTTTGAAAAGCATACTCGAAGAGAAAAATATCATAGATGCAAAATGAAGTTACCGTCAGCGTGCTGCAGAATATATCCTATGATCAACCTTAGGTAATGAACAACAAACAAACGCATTGTTTCTCTATCTTAAAATTTGGAGACGGAACATCATAATCTAGATGATGTTGGAAAATGAGTTCGAAGGTTGAGCGTCTATGGGCCTACAGGTTCGGGTAATTAAAATGTCATTACCTGAACAAACTATAGTCCAACTCCATAGATTGAATTGGAAATATCCATTGATCGGGTCATTATGCATGTTTATGTTTTGTTTCGGTATCTAACTTTATCAGAGCTCTCATTTCTCACGAGAAAAGGAGAAGAGCAAATATGGTGACTAGATCTAGATTCAGAGACAGAAAGCTGGATGTAAGTTCTAGAATGCTGGCAAAATATAGAGATTGAATGTATATTTACTGTTGAGGAATTACGTGCTACTGCCATTATGTTTAAAGGAATGTACACACATAGCCATTTCTGGATTTATGCCAAGTTCAGTTTTCAACCAACAAGTTATTATATATGCTACCGACTTAAGTTCGCAAGATACTGAAGGAACAACGTGTTCTGGACACTCAACTTTCCACGCAGGAAATTCCAGGTATTTGTTGTTATTCTGAAATCCTTAACACGAAAACACGACCAAAATTGGTAGAGTGGAAGAATCAAAACATGATCTTCTTTCATGTGGTCGATAAGCTACGTGTGGTAGAGTTATTAGAGCGTGAGAATTTCAATGGATGGATGTCAAAGAACAGGGAAAGTCAGGTCCATGAAGGGAGAAGATTGAACAGCTAATGTTTGGCAAGAAAACACAATTCTTTCACAGGGAGCCTCAGAACTCACTGTATGTGCGTTATTGGACTCGTTGCTAATGATTTTGACTGCAGATTCACCATGATCTTGCATAGCCTCTCTTTAACTTTATAAGCTTTAACATGGAATTGACACTGATGTTTCATATTTTTCTTTTATTTTATGAGAATCATTTCTGAGTAGCTATTTTTCGAAACAAACACCATGGCAAATATGTTACCTTTGACAAGTAACAATAACAAGACCAGGTAAATTTCTACTCCCTCCGTTCCATAATATAGATGTTTTAGGTGTTACACATGTTGTCTAGATTCATACAAAAAAGTGTGGACATGTACACTAAAACATGTCTACATACATATGCGTACATGTGATGTGGCAAAAGACTAAAACATCTTATATTGTGGAACGGAGGGAGTACATAAGTAACATTAACAGGACCAAGTATAGTGTGCGATGTGGATTTGTTTAAAAAATGATGCCATGTTCAGCTTGTACTGAAGAGCAGAGCTGAAAACTGAAATGACAGTCACAGAATAACACACCGCATGATTTATTAGTCATGTCGAGATTTGACTGGCCTGATTGTTTCCGCTTAAATTTAGCTGTGTAAATAAAGTCACTCAAAACAACTGAATAGCAACCTAAAACGATTTCAACTCGCATATTTAAGAACTCGGTGCACAATTTAGAATGCTACGTAGTGGATGACAAAAATATGTTTAATTATAGACAGTAAGATCTAGGGATGCTTCAGAAATGGATCAAGACGGCAACAACCTGGATTAGAGGTGGATGATGCTACAACAGTTTAGTCAAGGATAGGATTCAAGAAAGAAACATATATCATGGACGATTATAGTCAGAACAGGAATAAAAACACACTAGGGGGTGCACGAGTGATGGTGATGATCGGCGAACCTTCATGGCATTTATAACCAGTCTTAACAACAATAGGCCGTTTGAAAAATCAGAACAGGTTTTTGAGTCGAAGAGTCAACGGTCGCTCTGGGGTAGCGACTCTTGACTAGGCGTGACTAGTCGACATGAGTTAAGCAATAGGTGCTGCAAAATTACCACACTAGTCAACATCCTACAAGGTCCAGAAGTAATTTTCTTGCCACAAAAATTACGTTGCAGCAACAGCGTCTGGTAAAGATTGGGCCAGAATGCATATTTCCATGCTGGATGCTTGCTCCTTGCTGGTCTCCTCTTAGGATCTTTGAATGGATCATATTGCTCGTCAGCTTCTGCTGCAGCTTGAGCTGAACGAACAACTTGGGATACTCTGTCTGGGATATGGTGCTTGCTGTGAATCTGGCAGAGGGAGAAGCACACCAGCAGCAGCAGCAGCCGGCTCAGGGGAAAACTGGGCCGATCTAGGTTTCAAGGGTGAACTGGGCAAGCAATATTGGAAAAAAAATATGGCAGGGGGCCTGACTCAAAAACCTGGACTATCGTTTGAGTCGCTCAACCTAGAATTGCGACTCATCGCCTAGTCGCGACTAGTCGCTCGACTCAAAAACCTTGCTCTATATACAACAGTTCAGGAAATTCGATCAAAGGTACTCCCTCCGTTCACTCATATAAGACGTGTTAGCAAACTTCTTATATTAGTGAACAAAGGAAGTATTATATTACTACAAGAGAGATAACCATTCTAACAAACGAGAGAATGATATTTTAAATTGAATCACAATAGGGCAGCATCAATATTCAACTTTGATGGATACCAACTTGCTCTAAATAATAGGACAGAAGGAAAATGCAGATGATTTCAGACAAATGTAATGCCCACTGTTTCACAGTTACCCACATGAGGAGCTAACAAGTGACCACAACAATTAATGAGAAGCAAAGAGATCAAGTTACGCAAAGCAAAGAGATTAAGTGACGAGGTTCAGTCATATAACTACATTATGCATTGATAAGGATAGCTTCCAAATTCTCAGTGACTAACCAACAGAAGATAACCAAATTGGAGTAGTTGAGTAGATGAAGGACTTATCTGATTCACAGCGGAAGATTTAACCCAACCCAATAGCTGATTTTCATGGTGGCACTAGAGCCATGCCGACTTAACACATACGAATCCGCTCCGAAACTTTCTGAGCAACTGATGGCTGTTCCGCAAAACATGGAATGTATGGCCAAAACGGCAGCTCTTCGAACCCTTCAAGAGCACAAATAACATGCAGTTCCTTGTTATCTATATCGTACGACATAAATGCAGATGCCTCGTCGGGTAGCACCCAATCCTGAAGGAAAATCAAGTTACATTCTGGGTGGATCGCAACAAGCTTATAGGATTCACTAGGCTGACGACAAGGCCTTCCTAGCAGTTCCAAAACACTGGCAGTGTGCTTTAAGGTCCACTGTCCACTAGCATAATCCTCAAGAACCCAAAATAACAGCCGACAATCATTACCATTGTCTTTCTGCACACAGCATAAGCGTCCCTGTGTCTGCCCAATGATACAGAACTCAACCTTGGGTGGCATTCGAATTGTACTCCAAGTATTCCCATCCATGTCCACCGTAACTATCAAGAGTGTTTCATTTCCCTCTGGGTTGTCAGGATCATAGGCAGTAAAATGCAGAGTGCCTTTTAAGAAGACGTATCCAAAGTCAACATCACGCATCACAATTCGGGGACTCCAGCCGCACGCCATGGAAGTCCATTCTCCACTATCTGATGAGTAAACTTGTACCGACATGATCGTTGGCCGGCAAGCATAGCGGATGAAGAGGAACACCGCAAAGCGACCGGGAACGGCAGGGTTGAAACACAGACAGATGATGTAGGTTCCATAAACCAACTGAGATGCATGCCCATGCATATCGGGCAACGGCGACGCTGCCCAAATGTCCTCGGTCGCGGGGTTGCACACGAGGAATACCCAGCGTTCCATGGCACGATCCCAGCCGGTGCAGAGGAGGATGCCACCACAGCAATTTACGACCGTGACGTGCCGGTAGCCGCACAAGAAACGAAGAGAAGGGTCGACCAGCGGCCGACCTCTCCCGGACAGGTTGAGGAGATCGAGGCCCGACCCGCTGCCGTCGTCGCGGCGGCGGGAGTAGAAGAAGAAGCCGGAGAGCGTCTGGGGCGACCTTCTGCGGACGGCGGGGTCGGAGCAGAGCGCGAGCCATGCCGTGGACACGCACTTGAAGCGGCAGAGTGACCGGTAGGGCACCCGCGACAGGATCTCGGGGAGGAGCTCACTGGGGAGGCTCGCCCACGCCGCTGCAGTCTGACCCTCCTCTTCCTCCTCCTTCTTCCTCTTCCCCATCCCGTACCAGGCCGGCCGGCCGGCTGCTGCAAATGGTAGAGGCAGTTCGTTCAGCTAAGGCTTGAGATGTGCTGCTACCCAGTTTCCTTCATCGGGTCGAAGGCTATTAGAAAGAGAAAGGAGAGGGAAAAAAACCGAAAGAATACCGGCGAGGAACGGGACGGTGGCGGCGGCGCGTACGGTGGCGGCGGCGGAGGCGAGCAGCCAGAACCGAGAGGTGCGGAGAATCTGGAGCAGAATGCGTTTTTTTAGTGTGAGAGCAGAATGCGTTTTGGAGTAGAGGGTAGAGCCCTTGAAGGCCCATGGATCAAACATGATCGCAGCGCCTCTCAGCCCAGCATGCATGTCGGAGCACATGTTTCTCCAGGCTCTCTTTTTTTGTTTGCTGGCCTAGGCAATATTACCCGCCACATATCTATACTTCTATATCTATACTACTATTACTAGCAAAATGCCCGTGCGTTGCAATGGGCGATGAATTTTTTCGCAATATAACACTACAAAATGAACGACCGAATGTCCGGGCGTTGCTACCGAAAAACAATATCAAGAACAAAGCGTCCCACTACTATGTCTAATGATAACATAGTGACAATATCATATCCAATTGTTTCATAAAGTATAGGCGAACCTTGAATCACAAGTCTAGTGCAAATAAATTTTGAACAATCAAGCAACTCTAAATTTGTGTGAATGAAGAGCTAATGGCGCATATAAATTCTGACCATGGGCATCTTCGTTGAACAAAAAAGGAATACTCCATGGACCTACCGAGCACCAAGATATATGGACAAATATATGGGCATGATAGAAAATGGTTTCTCTGAAGAACATGTGACTTAGAGCATATCCGTAGCTGCTTGTGGTCAGGTAGTAGAACCAGCAAAACAACACACCGAAAGCATATCAAGATTGATACATGTCATACATGTTTCTTTTGCAAGTTGACCAACCTTAAACTTGACAATTGTTCTCATGAAAGCACAATGCACCCTTCCACTAAAATTGACAATTCAGAAACTTCACAATTTTTCAAACACCTACCTTGCGTTGCCTCACATCAGGATCACGTCCGTGGTGAAGTCGTTATTGGTGAGTTCCAAATTCTACTGCTTCCGGGCACACACATGGTGGATTGGTGGTCATCTAGCCTTAATCTCCATGCTGACCTCCCTCCCATGAGCGTTTGCTGGACTCCCTTGCTCGCGTTCTTCTTCCACTTCCCAGACGAATTCTGCATCCTTCTTCTCATTACCAGTCAATAAAGCTGACTACAGTTTTTGAGCAGCTTAAGAAAGTTCTACCGTCAGTAGATTTTGACCTGAAGCTATGCCGATTTGGACTTGTGCCTCAGCTGACTGCCTGACTTGAATTGCTAAAAAGTTATCCACTACCACCTCTTCATCCTGCTTATTCATATGTCAGTCACGATAGGTGTATTCAAAGGAAAGTGAAAGCAAATTATCTGTATGATTAAATAATGAATGCAAAAGTGCAAAGCTTGGCGAAGGAAACTGTTGAGTAACTTTTAGCATTAATCGAAGTTGTTCTTGCAGCTACATGTGCAAATTCAGTATGCATGACACTTTCGTCCTAGACACATGATTGTGAATCCATAACAGGTACACCACCTTGTCGCTAGTAGAAGCCCACCCCGAAGCCCGAATTGGCCGATCATGCTCCCGTCCGTCCCGCCTGCAGCCCTCCAAGAACTCCTTGGTGCTGGAGCGTGACCCGTGCTAGTTTGTAATTAATACTATATACTATTTTCATTAATAGTTATACTTTAACACAAAATACACATTCATCTTATGTACCAAGCCCGTAGCTATTGCTCATCTGGGCTAGTTTGTCCTTGCCAAGCAAAGCAAGGTGGGAAAATAATCCAGACATGCATGCTACTTCTTGTGTTTTTTTTTGAACAAATACTTCTTGTGTTGAGAAAGAATGGTAATCAAACATTGGATGGTATGAGTATGGCATGTCGTAACACATCTGGATAGATGAAGCAACCACATGCACTTCTAACTGGGCAGTCATGCTAGGATTGACAAATTGGAATATACCTCCAGGAACACACAAGATAACCAGCTGGCCGATTCTCATAATCTGAATGGGAAGTATCGATGGCTGCATAAGATGACAAAAGTCAATACAAGGCCAGGCAAAAAAATACAAGAGCAGGAAATAAAAATTGTGTTAATTCAGTAAGTTGGTTCCTAGTTTGAGATCTTGGTTCTGATTTGACATATGGTGGAGCTTACGCACAACAGGCGTCCTGCCGTTCAAAAAGGGCGACCATTCAATCCCATCACCTCTACCAGAAAAGCTGTGTGGAGAGGAGCTATTGTCTACAATTTAAGCTCTAAAACTAAGAGAATCCTCATGGAAATATCAAATTGGTTAAAGAAAAATTAAGGACTATGACATTCGCTGATATTACAGGGAATTATATGTTACATATCATCCTATTAGGTCTTTATCTGGTGCAGCAGTATTTGGTCCTTATTAATGGTGAACTTGGTGTCAACTATCAAGTGAAATAACATCAGATTATTTAAAAAAGTAGTCATACCGCCCAATCATATGGTTCCTTCATTTCACCAGTGTATAGCAATATTGGTTTCGGAGCTTGGCACTCTACTTGTTTTTTTTCCTGGTGTCTTTAGTAAGTTCCTCACTAATCTCCAGAAAGGGTTTCCCTGATAAAAGAAGTTTAACAATCAGCGAATAGCATGTCATCAAATTTTTTGAAGCAAGTATTTAATTGCTATACCAAACCTTGTCATCTCCCTGTTTGAAATCAAATACTCCAGGGCCATCTGTGGTTCCAGCAGCAAATGCAAACCCCATCGCTGCTGGACATGTTTTCACCACCTGCTGAGCACCTGTACTTGTAGGAACACTAACTTCGAGTTGCGAGAAATCCAAGTAAGTGTGCCGATAGTCAATTTTGCCATGCAGTTCTTCAGAAGCTGAATTAAAGAGATCTACAGCCTTCAGAAATTGCCTATTCCCAATAATGCGGGTACTTTCAAACTCATCGGGGTATCTGCAAGACAGCACCACCCCGAGGTCGCCGGCGGCCGCCCTCTCCTCTGCACCCAGCACCACCCCGAGGTCTCCGGCGGCCTCCCTCTCCTCTCCTCTGCCCCTCCCCTTCCCCAGCACCACAACGAGCTCGCCGGCGGCCGCCCTCTCCTCTGCCCCTCCCCTTCCACACTCCACAGGACGCCTGAAATCGAGGAAAACAGGGACAGCGGCGGCCGGAATCAGCGCGACCCAAGCTGCCTGGATCGAATCCGGCGGCGCCCCCATCCAATTCTTGGCTCAAATCGAAGATGGCCATTTAGAGGAGCTGTTGGAGATGCGCGCTAGACTGAAGATGCAGGGACGAACAAAGCTCCTGCTTTGTTCTTCACGCGGGCTCAGATATGGTGAGATGCAGGGTCGGAGGCTGTCCTCGCGTGGTCGAGATGCAGACTGCAGAGAGAAGGTGAGCGTGAGGAGATCCGCCGGTTCCCCCGCCTCACAACGCCACGACGGCGCCGGATGCGGAAGGAACCGGCGAAATCGCCGGCGGCACTCGGGATCGCCTCTTCTTTTTTTTTTTTTTTTTGAGATTGGGATCGCCTCTTCTCCTCCGCTGGATACTGTAGCGAGGAGGGGAAAGGCGAGACGGGCCTATGGTCGGACAGAAAAAGGTCGAATCGTTTTTTCCACTTGCCAATGGCAGTGGTGGGTAATTTTTATGAATTTTGAGGGTAAAATTGGAAATTAAAAAAAAGTAACAACCATCACCTGAAGCCATATTATATAGTAGAGAAAAGAGCAAACATATGCCGAATATATTAAATCATATGCGTCCAATATTTGATCAAAGGCTGAGATTTCACGTTCGGTGTTGAGCACCTCAACACAATCCACGCGAAACGTTATTTTGTTTTAACTTTGCCAACAGGTCAACGTCCATCGCCGCACTCGATGCAGCCTCGATGCCGCCGCCCGCGCATCATCTTCCGGGAAGCCAGTTTCTTGGCCGCCTCCCCGCGCACCATGAGACATGAGAGAGCAAGGGCGACGTCCTGTTCCCCTCGCCGGTGGCGCGCGACGCCCAGTCGCGCTCCCTCGACGACGGTTTTATTAAATCCAACCTCACGGCCACGCCGCGCGCCCGGCGCTTTCGCGCACACGCCACCACATGGACGATGCCGGCGCAAACATCTCCTCTCCACGGCGACTTCAGCGGTGCCATGGACGACGCCGGCGCGCACGGCCACGCCATGCGCCCTCCGCTCTCTAGCCCGCGCAGCGCCGGTGGCCTCATCAGCGCCCTCCTCGGTAATCACCAGAATTGCAGCAACGAGAGATCCAGATGCAGGGGACGGGAGCGGGGTGGATGCGTGACTTACAGGCTCGACGCGGGACAGTGGCGCACTGCGCAGGGGCGTGCCGGCAGCCGACGCGGAGTGGAACGGGCGGTGGGCAGCTACCGGCGTCGCGCCGGGGGATGGCCGCGGGGGTCGCCCGCGACAGGAGCGAGAGCTAGAGATCCTATCCCTTTTCCTTTCACATAAAATTAATCCAGCAAATGAGTATACGTCAATCCACAGGTGATGTGCCTCCTCAGCCGTTCATGGCTTGCGCAGGTGCTGGAGGCGGTTCATGGCTTCGCCCTGAGGCAGGAGTCACGCCGCCGCGGGAGACCTGCCGTTCCTTCTCGACGCCTGCTCTGCCCCTCGATCTGTACTCTGCGAGATCCACTATAGCAGGCTGCCGTACAAGGTTGTCCTCCGGTGTCAGTGCATATGCTGAGGCAATATTAATCTGTGTGTATATATATATATATATATATATATATATATATATATATAAACAACACCTGCCGGCGCGTCCGCTCCACGGCGTCGGATTGTGTGGAGCGCAGTCTCGATTCACATCGACGTGGGTGAATCACTGCATCTCCAGTCTTCTTTGCCAGATCATGTACGGCTGTGCATACCAAAAGTTACACTATGTATAAAAATGCCTAATTGACTCTTGAACTAATTAGATTATGGGCTATAGCTTAATTGTATGTAGTTCACTTTTTTCCCTACTGCATAGCTTATGTCTTTTCTGCTTGCTTGAGGGATCAAGGACGTGGAACTTTGTCTGTTCCATGTGATCTAGGGACTATGATCTAACTGAACATGAGAAATATGTACTTCTTGTGCTACTGCAAATAATTCGTACAGACACGTGATTAGAAATAGGGATGACCAATTGGGAGCCTACTTGAGTATGATAAATTATTTCACATTGAAACTCTGATTGTTCCATGGGAAGAAATTGCAGAAGACAGTCATGATATGGCTAATCGTACAACGTTCATGAATGCAAAATACACTTTCAAGGTGACTGAAAAATTGTGTCAGCTACATGCATAATCGGTTTTAACTACAGCTAAACAAAACGATGCATTGAAAACCATTCAGATATAAATAAGGTTTAGAGACCTGATATATTCAATCAGTTTTTTCTAGCTATTACTTTGAACTATGCTAAATGCTAAATCTCCTATGAAGATTATCAAACCAATAGAGGGGAGATGGAAGAAACCTGATTCAGGTTTTGTCAAGCTTAATGTGGATGCATACTTTTTTTGAAAATCCAAAACTGGAGCCAGGGCTGCCTTCATAAAGGACACGAGGGAAATTTATTGCTGGAGCATGGAGGTTTTTACCTCATGTAGGTGATACATCATTGGCAGAAGCCAGACATGAGAAATCGAATGAAATGTGCAAGCTGAATGTGACTGCATGCTCAGGAGAAAATCATGGTGGAGTTTAGTGGCAACTATTTACGCAGAATGTGTGACAGTGGCGATGGCGATTGGGGAGGTCGAGTTAAATATTGCCAACGAGAAGCATACAGAGCTGCACATGATATAGCTAGATTTTGCTTCAATTATCAATCTGGTTGTAACTGGGACGATAAGACTCTTAGCTTTAGGTTAAATTAGCTCTTGCATGGTACAAAAATTATTTGATTATTAATAAAGCTTAAGGTTAAATTAACTCTTGCATGATATAAAAATTGCTTGATTATTAATAAAGCTGGCATGATGGCCTTTTGACCTCTCTGGCGGAGGGTAGGCAGGTCACAAGTGAGGGGTCGGAGCTTAAGATATATATAGAGAGAAGGAGAGGGAGCTCGTCTATGGACGAGTGAGTGAAGAAAGAGGAGTATGAGTGTGGGGCTTGTCTGATTTTTTGTGTGTGTGAGCTCGGGTGCTGATTTGCAATTTTATTTTCTTGGAAATTCTTTGTGTAAAATTAATCTATGCTCAGAAAACGTCCAAAAAGCACGCCTTCATCACGGGGCACCAATTATGTTGGCTTTGGTATGATATTTGAGTGATCTATGATGCTTACATATGCATCGTTCTCTTTGGAATATAATCGGTTTTAAAAAAAAATACATGTAGATCCTGGTATTTTCTTTACTACATGTAAATTATCTAATAATTGTGAATACGTGTGTTGCACGTATATTCCAACTAGTACTATTAAAAGAGCAAACATGTTCAGAATACATTAAATCTAATCCGTTCAATATTTGATCAACGCTCCAGATCGCTCCAATGTTTGACAACTCAACACACCTTTTCGTTTTGCTAATAATTATGAGGATTGCCACCGCTTAAAAAACAAACACGATCAATCGCACGGAACGAACCATCGGTAACTTTTCTAAGCCTGTCTCCTATGAATGCGCTCACGTCGCAGCTGGGTCTGTCCCCCGTCGTCGTCCCTAATACGAGCTCGCCGCCGATACGTCTGTCCCCCGCTGCCGTCCCCAAAGCGAGCATGTCGCCGCCCCGCGAGCGCTTGCGCTCGAGCAGCCTTTGGGTATGTCCCCCGCCGCCTTCCCCAATGCGAGCACGCCACCGCTGCGTCTGTCCCCAGCAGCCGCCGCCGCCCCGCTCGCGCTTGAGCCGCCTTTCGAGCAGCAGCTCAGGTTAGAGGTCGCGTTGACCTGCTGCCATCGTGCAGATGGGAGACGTGGGCGTGGCCCAACGATGCGGGGAAAAAGCCAGTGGCCTCGAGGCTGTTCCTCCGCGTGCGGCGGCCAGCGACCGGCGTGCGGCATGCGGTGTGTGGCATGGACTGAGGAGGTCAGCTCCAGCCGTGGTGTGCTACGATGATGGTGGATGCTAGGAGCCTAGGAGCGATCTTGTGATTTGGGCGTAGCATTTTCAAGATCTGAAATTTTGGGTAGGCACCGAATCAGATTTGCCTTCTCTCCAATTTCCATGTGTCTTCAACGTATGAGAAGAGGAATTTTCACTCTTTTTTCCCTAATCTGTAGTTTGCTGATAGGACCTGTACAGGCACTGCTCCATAATGTATAGAACACCACTTGTTATTTAGAGTAGGCAGAGAACAATTTCCGAATTGGCACCGTGTCATTTCTCTTGTATTATGAGACGGTGTTTTGATAATACAAGAGCTGGTCCTTTCCATAAATCCATGCTAGGCCCATCAGATATCGATGAAGGGAGCACAGGTTCTGGTTGCACCGCTGTGAGAATGTTTTCTGCCATGTTCTGTATAGGCACCATTTCAGAAGGCATTGAGCACCGATTCTGAGATAGAGTAGGCACAGAACAATTTTTAATGGCCACCGGATGATTTGGGAACTGACAGTTTCCTTTTATTGTAGTTGGAGAGCATCGTCTACTTCATTAGTCCTGAATGGTGTTTTAATTTGGTCCATGGGATTAAAACACCGGCTGCTATAGTATCTGCATGTTCGATTATGTTCTCCTGCTTCAGCATCTTCCGGCACCAGCAAATAATTCGGTACCAATATCAAAGCAAACAAACGGTGCTTTCATACTTTCTGAGAGAACTTCCCGCGAATTTTAAAGCCAACGAGGCGGTCATGAACTTAGACTACCTAGGCCCTTATGCAAAGGGATAATTTTGCAAATACTAATACACATGTTTTACGTGGGGACTGACTTGACAGGGCCCTTTATTACTTAGAACAAGATCATGTAAATATGCTTTATGTCTGTTCTGGCTTTCTAACATGTACATAAGACTGATAATTATTTTTTGAAAAATATATACATGAAAGTTCGAATGTGGTATCACAATTAGAATTTGTGGAGATAAACTGCAATTAAATTATTGAAAACAGTGATATTAACAACATAAAATTCCATCTTTGTCCACATAAATTTCACATACAATTTTATTTTAGTCTGTATATATATAAATTAGTACAGTCGCAATGACCAATATTAAAGTCCCTCAGAAAAAATATAACCAATATTAAAATGATGTTATATGGATAAAAACATCATACAATTAAACGGTTATGGATTTTGTATACATGGATATACGTCTAGGTTTAGACACAGTACAATATGCAAGCATAATGTGCTAGAAAGTTATTTCGTACAACATAGAAGAGGCTGAAATATCATGGTCATGATCCATATTTTTTCGACATGTATTGATGAAACAAAAAATTATACGAGGATTAAATTTCTAATAAGTTCCGGTGTTTAGGTTTTTTCATAATCGTAACAATAGAAGAACCCTAGACTTGATGCATCTTACTTTAGTTCCAAGTTCCAGCTAAAAGCAGACACAACCACTAGACTAAACACATGAGATTGACATGTTGAAAGTATATGATTGGGTAGAATGGCAGTATCTTCGTGGATGTTTGTCAAAGCTGGGTTTTGCTCATGTTTGGGTTATCGTGGCCGAATCTGTTTGACCATGGAGTATTTTTTTTAGGATTTTCTGGTTTGTAGATGATCAAAGACAAGTGGAAAACCCCTCTCTCATTCTCCTGCCATTGTGTCTCCGTCCCTCCATGCTCTCGAGCGTGCATGAGCGAGCGTGGGTTGCATAGAACAAAGTAGAAAGAGGGGGTGGCTAGTGGAGGCAACAGTGATGTGGGGTGGCTAGTCTCATCTTGTCCTGTCGGCAATTTTGACATATTTAACCCTTTTTTTTAACTTATTTCACAAAATGAACCCAAATCAGAATCAATTCACGATCTAACCCTTTTTCACGGCGCCCGCCCCCGGGGCGCCATGCTAGACTACACGACGCCCTAATCAAAAGCGTCATGAACCACACCACGTAGACGTGCTAGGACCCACTTTTTTAGTACGACGCCCCAGGCTGGGGCGTCATGCTAGAAGGCACGGCGCCATGGTCCAAGGCGCCAAGCAATTAGCTTTGCATGCACTTTATGAATGGCAGACGGGGCCTTGGGCCATGGTCCAAGGCGCCATGCAATTAGTTTTGCATGCACTTTATGAATGGCAGACGTGGCCCTTGACCCAATGCCCCATGCATGCAATGAGCTAAAAGAAATGAATCCTGATTGAGCAACATGACATGCGTGGTAGACGTGGCATGCAATTCATGTCGGCCGGCTCATGACATGTAATATGATTGGGTAGCGTGAGAAAATTGCATGTCATGTAATCATGATTGAAAAATACTTCTTTCACTTTTGTAAAATAGCCCGTCCACAACAAGGTTTTTCTAAATAAGTTATGTATCAACATACAATTTTTCGGATTTATGTATTAACAAGATTATCAGATCCATGAATCCATATTTTGGGGTCAATTAGGGACTTTTTTTTGTAAAAAACCATATTATTTGCAGGCACCTTTTTATAAAAAACTAACGACCACCACACCCATCGGATGGAGAATGGACGCCCCAAATAAGCCGGGGATGTCCAACTAATTGTGGGAAACCACTTTCGGCAACGTGGCTTCTGGCTAGAGGTGGTGCATATTAATGATCCGGATACGTGGCTTTTTACGAGAGAGTTTTGGGTTGTAGTGGTAGTGGATCAGTCGGCAAAACAACATTTTGGCTATATACTTAGCTGGTTCTAGCCGGTACGCTCTCCTATATTTAGGTCATTGTAGCTGCGTTGCCAGACAACACTAAGTCGCGCTTGATTGGCAAAAAAACACTGAGTTGTGTTTCAAGAGAGAGGGAGCGAGAGACTGATTGAGAGCATCTCTAGCAGATACCGAATAATCCCAAACCGTAAAACTTGTTACCGGGCAGGGGCCAATATGCGGTGTCTGTTCGGGCCATAACAATGGCCCGAACAACATATCTGCTGGAATTTTCCTCGCCGCGGGTTATTCTGTATCTCCTAGAGATGCTCTGAGAGCGAACATGCAGCCTTGCAAAAGTGTGTGTTTCATAATTCAGAAAAGAAAATACACTGCTCGTATGAGCTTGTATTGGTATTGTTTGGTTACGTTACCGACGTATGAGCTCATATCCATACATCGATCGTATCTAGCATGGTCGATCATCTTTGACCAACATTGGTATTGTTTCATGGCTACGACTTAGCAAATCGAACCAAGATCTTTTTACCATTTTTATGTAGATGAATATAAAGTATCAAAAAATATTTTTTTACACATTTGTGGATTGGCCACATCTAAGATTGTTTTCAATTTTTTTGAAACTCGCTAATATTTTATTCAATTTTTTTAAACTATCGGGATCACTGTACAAAAGCAAAGAAGCAGAATCATTCGATATTGCAGGATAAGCTAGTACTTCTTCTTCACATCCTGAATGCATGCATGGATGGTCGATACACGTAGAAAGCACTATTAATGCACGCAAACGTGCATGCAAGCTATTGATCGGAACCCCATCGTGCATGATTCGTCAATTGCATGGCGCCTTGGGCCACGTCGCTGTGCCTTCTAGCACGACGCCCCAACCCGGGGCGCCGTACAAAAAAATGTGGATCCTAGCATGTCTACGTGACGTGGATCATGGCGCCTTTGGTTAGGGCGTCGTGTAGTCTAGCATGGCGCTTCGGGGGCGGACGTCGTGAAAAAGGGTTAAATCGTGAATTGATTCTAATTTGGGTTCATTTTGTAAAATAAGTTCAAAAAAGGGTCAATTATGTCAAAATTGCCTGTCCTGTCTGTGGCTCCTTCGGCCCAACTATAGCATCTGAACGACGTCGCAGAATTTCCCAGGGAATATTCAGCGGCTGCCCGCAGCATGCATGCAACAACTGCGTTGTGCTCTCGCGTAAATGTGTCAGGCGGCGCCCGGATCCGGCCCACTTCAAAAAAAATAACGCTAGACCAGATTTATCCGTTTTTGAACTAAAACTTGACTATGCGGGCCTATGCGGGAGGCCCGCATGAAACCTGACTCTCGCGGATGCATGCCTTGCTCTTCGCGCATGGGCGGGGGCCTGGCAAGGATCAACAGTTTTGCCGGGTATCAACAGTTTTGCCGAGTGCCAAAATACGGGCCACTGGCTAGTAGTCCTCTATCCTCCTCTTGATACTTTTACAGTTCCGCTTTCTTAATTCCCGTGAACCCCTTGCCTCGCAAAATGACAAGGTACTCTATTTACGAAACTTTGGCACACTAGAAGTTCGGCACAAAATAATCTATTTCAAAAACCAATTTCAAACCTAAAAATGATTTTATGACGCTTCCGTCCAAAAGGTTTCACCCTCCAAACATGATGCTCTGTCCCGTGGCTCCATGCTACCCGAAGACCATCCTGCTGATTTTATCTGCATTGCTGCGTGAGGTCTGCGCTACGGCGCTACCCTGCCGTTGTGCATGCATGCGTACGTAGAATGTGGATTTTGTACAGATACACACGGCGCACATCCCATATTCTCTCTCTTGCTTTTGTCATTTGTCAGCTAGCTAGTTCTAGCCTTTACTCCATCATGCGGGACCTACCCATGTGCATGCATGTAGCTGGAGTGCTCGCAAGTTTACTCGCTAGCTAGGTGATTTGCATGCAAATCTTTGGACAATCACATCTCATAAACAGTTTGTCGAAATTGTAATTTATTTGCACCATTGTGATGTAGATGGTGAACTCTATAAAATGAGTCCAATATCATATATATTCTTACGTAAATATTGTGTATCTCATTGGACCCAACTGTCATAGAATAACTTTGCTACTTAATTATAAATTTGCGGTACAAAATACATCAAGCAAAATTCTTGAAGATATCTAAACTCGGGATCAAGGCTATCCGGCGATAAGCACCGAAGATATCCACATGTGTCACTATTTCCAGAGGTTCCCCATTATGCGACGAAGACATCGACAAGTTAAAACATAGATAACCGGTGGTGGCTAACACTAAGGGTGTGTTCGGTTGTAGAACCAAGTGGAACGGAATGGAATGGTTCTACACCTAGAACTCATCCTTGTGTTCGGTTAGACAGAGGAATGGAATGGACTGGTTCCTCGGAACGGAATATTCCGTTTAGATCCGGAATGCACTGGTCCGGCCAAATCGACCGGACCGAGTGGAATGCGTGCGATTAACTCTCTCGTCTCTCTCACCTCTTCTCTAATCCTCTCCTCTCTCACGCACCGACCGGAGGTGGACCGAGCGGCGGTCATCGGCAGCGGCCGAGCAGAGGCGGTCAGCGGCGGCGACGGGCGGAGCAAGGCGCGGCGGCCGGCCACCACGTCCCGCTTCGACGAAGACGACTCGACGCCGGCGATGCGCCGTCTCCGTCGCCTCTCCCTCCACCTCCTCTAGCCCTCCAGACGCCCGTGGAGCTCCCCACAGCCGCGCACCGCGACCTCTGCTTCTGGCAGATGTCCACGCTGGTGCGGGAGGCCGGGGTGCGGCCGCTCAGCCTCATGGCCACCGGAGGAGCAAGGGCGGCCGGAGGAGCAAGGGCGCTGGAGGAGCAAGGCCGCCAGATTGGAGTTGTTGTTTAATCCTAATTGAGTTGTCTAATGCTAAATTAGTGCTAATTTAATTGCTAATCTAAAATTTGTGCTAATTGAATTGCTAATTCCAAATTTAGCTAACCATACCATTCCATCTCAATTTCTCCAACCGAACAGAAGAATGGACTGGTTCTATTTTTGTGAAATGGAATGGAACCATTCCATTCCATTCCACTCAATTCCACAACCGAACACACCCTAAATTCTTGAAGATATCTAGAATCAAGATCAAAACTAACCGGTGATAAGCAATGAAGATATCCACATGTAGGGTCATGGGGGTCCGAACCTCTTCTAGATGGTAAACCAATTTTTTTTAAGATATCCAAAATCGGGATCAAGCTAACCGGTGATAAGATTTCTGACTGAGGAGATTTTCCAGATAACCGATGTGGATCCATATAGTGTTTCCAGAGGTTCCCTGATATGGGACGAAGACATCGACAAGTCGAAACATAGATAACCGGTGATGGCTAACCCCAAGAATCTTGAAGAATCTAAAGTCAGGATGAAGGCTAACCAAACAGTTGTAACATCCTCTTGGACAAAATGTTGCAAAAGAATATTACATAACCATTTGATCTGTTCTAGTACATGCGAAATGTTTAGAAAACATTTATGTTGCTGCAAATATTGTATCCATGTCACGGGAGTTGATTTTTATTTATTTTTTTATTTTTTGTTGTGTTGGTTCGATTTTTTGTTGCCTCGCTATTTATATTATTTTGCATCATTAATTAGTTTAATCTAGGTATCTTTAGGTGTACTTGTGTGTGGAGCTAGCAGTGTACTTCATGTGTTTGGGCATAGCATCAGGGCTCGCAGCCTCTACCAGCGTTGCTGTGCGCACACGGAGCTGAGCAGGCTGCGGGTGCAGACGCGGAGTCTCGCAGCGCCGTCGGCTTCTGCAGTTTTGCACTTTTGCTACACGCGCACGGCTCGCCAACGTGGGACGACAGTACCGACGGGGCAGCCGCGACAGTGTTCCTCGCTCGCATCTTGTCACCCAGAGAAGCTATGGGTCAGCGGCGGCGCTCCGTTCTGGCAGCGGTGGCATTCTCCGTGGCTTCTCTCTCCAACCATCAGCATGATAGCTGCAAGTCAGGCCACGAGCGTGCTTGGAGTTCTCCCCTTATGGATTCACCTAGCCCTCCATAGCTGTAATCTGCCCTCTCCCAACAACACACTGTTGCATTGCAGTCAAAGGTCTCGTTGATGAAGGAGGTCCACGACAAGGAGAGGTGCGGATGTCCTAATGCTTTTGCATAACAATGATTGAAGCTTCTATAGATATTTTACTAGGCACTATTGGTGGTTCCGTAGATATTTGAGCTATTTCATTCTATTTGTTTTTCAATCTACCGGCTTTAAAACCATCTAGACTAATATAAAAAGATCCAGAGGGCGGAGATTCAGAGCATCACGTCCCTTCATATAGCCCATCCAACGGTGTACGGGACTCCAATGTTGAGCGTACTAAACGCATGTTTAACGCTAACCGTCATCTCCGCTATCAGAAAAAAACGTCCACCCCTCAACCCACACGGTCGAACCGCCGCGAAGGAGTCGCTGCGCGCGCGGCCGGACTGCCGTTCTCCGGCGCCTTTGCTGCAGCTCACCTGCTCATCGGCAGCGCAGGACGGGCGTTTCTCCCACCTCCAATAGAAAGACAAGTGCGCCACGATCCACTCGGCAGATTCGGCCACGTCCTGTCCCGGTAGGAGGTAGGCGACGCGGTGCGCGTCAAGATCGTGATCAGCAAGCGCGAGCTGAAGAAGATGGTCGCGGCCCCCGGCTCCGGCACCGGCGGCGAGGTGATGGCGGTATCGGGGATTCGGGGATCGCCGCAACGGCCGGCAGCGCACGTCGGCCGGCGGCGCGGAGGCGGAGCAGAGGCTGCAGTTGCTCCAGTGCGCAGCATGCGGAGGAGACGAGGCGGATGCAGACGAGCGGGGAGTGCGAGCCCGACCTGCAGAGCATCCCATACGAGGTTTACTGGCAGTAGATGTCGTCGTTGGTTAATCGCTTTTAGTCTTTTACTAATTTTGATCACCTCCTGCTAAATGCTAGATCGATGTGTATAGTGCTCTTGATCTCTTCTGGATTCTTAATTATGAGGTTGAGCGGATGGTTGATCCTCCTCTAGCTACTCCATGTGAGTTCGTATATTTTTTCTCTGAATTTTTGGAGATGGAAAAGAAGAGGTGATCTGACTACAGTGCAAGTGCTGCATTCATCTGAAAGTTCTGATGGTATGTCACTCATCCGTGAATGATTATGTGTGGAAAATACTCGATACACAGCTGCTGCCGCTGTTCAAATGGTGAACCGGGAGTTGACCGTGTGACTGTAGCTATTACTGCTTTTTTTTTGCTGTTGTGTTCTTTTGCCTTTCAGTTGAGAATGGAGCATATTCAAGCGTATTAACGAGAGTAGATTGTTTCTGTTATTTGGAGCCTCACATGACGACACTGTGCACATATCATTTTTCTGTCAGAGACAAGGCAATTGATGGCCTGCCTTGGTACTTTGGTAGAAAAAGGGTGTTCATGGTTTCTATTGATGGCAAAGGGCGTTGGTTTGGCAATATTTTTGGACGAGAGTTTAGATGTCGAGTTGAATAAGATTGGTGACCATTCTTATGCTTGTGACGTGCATGTGCGATACAAGCCATAAAGAAATAATTCAGACCATGAAAATGTCTTCTTCAAGAAATTGGACTCAATTTTTTTCAAGTTTTGGACGTTGTCTTCCTTTACCTGCGTGCTATGCATGTGTAGTTCCTTTTGAAATGCAAAAATATTGCATTCCCGTAGCCTTCTGATTGAGTACTAGCTTGCTAGATATCCCCTTCCTCGATTAAAGGAGTTGTTTTCGTCATGGCTAGCATATCGACTTTCCATTTTCTCCCATCTTTGGTAACTGAAAAGAGATGATAGCTGTCCCTTCCACGTTGTTTAATTATCATACAGAATTGCTAAATCATATATAGCTAATTGAGCCTATGCATTTCTTATTCCTGAAATATGTTTATGCCGTGTTTGCCTTATTCGTCTGTTATCGCCGGAGTAAAAAAATTCAGAAGACCAAGGCGACACAAATTATGTCACAAGATTTTACGTGCGTGGCACGTGCACCTTTACTAGTAGTCAGAAGGAAGCCAGCTTTAAATTTGCAATTACATATGTTGCTGGCTTGAGGTTGTACAGGGTTAGAAAAAAAGAGAGCAGGTAAAAGGACCTCTACAAGATCAACAGTTGATGCAGGTTATTTTAACACCAAGTGACACAGGTTACACAACTGCAGCTCAAATCTGAAGGAAAGTGTCCGATGAATGCACATCATCTTCTAAGCATGCATGCATCTTATTCAGTGTATTGCTAAACTAATTTAAGTCATCGTCGACATCCATATTTAAACTTTATTCAGTTTTGACTTAGCTTTGGCACTGTCGTTGTGATGTGCCAGATATATAGCAATTAAATTAAAAAAATATATATAGCAGTTAGACGTAGCTAAGTGGAGTCCATTTACACTCACTACAAGTACATGGAAATTTAAATCGCCTCTGATCACGGTGGGTTAATTGAAACAAACAATATCAATCCAAGGTGTTTTCAATGATCCGCAAAATCGTCCTCCGAAAAATTCTCTTATTAGCGTTGTTTTTGCCTGACGAAAAAGATTTAATGCTCAATTTTATGGTAAAATGGACTTGCATTGTCAATTGTAGAAGTCTAATTTAAACAGTAATATAATCAAGAAGAATACAGTTTATACCTATTTGTTTCCATCGAATTGTTATTTTTTTACGTGAATGGTTGTTATGTGGCAAAACATAACACTATATACTTGATTGTAATCCCGTTGCAATGCACGGGCAATTTGCTAGTTGCTTAATGGTTTTCAAGAATTTGGTCGACTTTGTTGATGATATAGGTTTCTCGTTCCTTCAGTTTCTTGCCAGTCAACCCAAGCGTATGGTGGGTTGGAATATATAGTATCTTCAGGAACGTACAAATTCACGAGGCACACAGGCTGCTTCTTGCACACGATGCAGGGTGTCCTGCAGAACCTAGCCTGGCAAGTTCGAGAGTTGGTGCCATTTTATTTCAGTAGTTGCGTCTGGAATACTTCGGTGCCGGCAAGAAAGTTGGAGTTCATCAAAGACAAGTTATTGTCTCAGATTTTTGGTCGCCCTGTTGTTGTTGCTGGCAGGATGCTCCGTTCGTTTTCAGCTGATGAAGGCAAGATCTTGTCTGCAATGCAGCGGTGCTGGTATCGCCGTACATACCTGGGAAGGTGATCCTGTCTACTATGTTTTCGCCAGAAACCAGTTCTCGTTTTACGTCTCATCTCCAAATCTCCAATCCAGGCGTCAGTTCATACGTAATCTTTGAGTTATCACGTGCAAACACGATCTTAATACTCCTGTTAATTTTAGAGATATAAAAGTCGTTGTAGTATAGTGGTAAGTATTCCCGCCTGTCACGCGGGTGACCCGGGTTCGAACGGCGCTTTTTGTTGGTAAGATTTTTTTCCCGACAAACCGGCAATCTGCTCCTGAATACAGCAATCTCGCAAAATCAATCAATCGCTGCAGTTGTTGCTTCTGCTGACCACACGTAAATAGAAAGACTAATACTTCAAGTACAATCACGTTTCTTTCTTCCAAGCAGGGTGCCGAACTGCCGATCTTCGTAAACTGTATGTTTGGTAGTTACACCCTGCGGTTGCAACAATATTACCCCTGTACACCTAGTTAAAAATGAAGCAAAATGCTTCTCGAAAAATATGGACAGGAATGCAAAGTGACGTGGTTCTTCTTAGTCTGCAACAGATAAAATCTGGGAGATGATCTTTGGCCTTAAGAAGAAGATTGTGGACACCCCAGTGGCGAAGCAGGAAGCACCCAAATGCTACGACCTAACCTCTCTCCCTCCCACGACCTAACCTCTCTCCCGTGCGGCGCCGCCGCGCCGCACCGGGGAGCCCCCGGCCGACCGCCTCCGAGCTACCCCATCTCCATCCCCTTCCGCCGCCGCCGCCATAGGCATCGCAGGGCAAGGCCCGTGTGGCGCGGCAGCGGCGGCGGCGTTTCCATCCTCGGCCGGAGGTCAAGTCGGGGAGGCGGCGGCTCGCTTCGGCCGGCTCACTGGTGTGGCGCGGGCCAGCGGCGGACGGACGGCGTGGAGGCGGCGCGACGGAAGGGCAGTTGGGGCGGCGGCGCCCGATCTGGGCCCAGATGGGCTTTGGCGGGCTGAGCCCTCCGACTGCATCTTCACCAGCGTCGGCAATACTCCTCTGGGCTCGGCACGCAACACGAGGAAGCCGGGGGCTCATACCCCAGGCGTGGCAGCGGTGACCTCCTCCTTCGCCGGAGGTGGCCGGCCGGCTTCTCACAGCTAGCTCCGGTGGCGAGTCGGGACGACGTGGCTACCGATGAAAATCGTGTCCTGGCCATGGTCAAGACGGGCGATGGCGGCGTCTACGCCGTTACCTTGTTGGAGGCATCTTCGCTGTGGCCACCGTCTACCTGCTCGTGCTGCTCCGGGGGAAACCTCAGATCCGGGGTTCTCGGACCGGACAATGGCGGCGCTATCGGTGCCGCTCTCCCTCTTGGGGGCATTGTTTTTGGAGCAGCTACTGGAGGGAGGTTGCAAGAAGCGGAGCGGCTTGCGTTGCTACGGGGGAAACCCTAGATCTGGGTATCCCAGATCGGATGATGACGGCCCTTTTAGGGTGATTCTCCCTCCTGGGGGCATCGTTTTGGAGCAGCTGCGGGTTGGGACGGGCAAGAGGAGGTGGCGTGTTGAGGCATCTAGCACGTTGATGACGGCGAGTCTTGGCGGCGTGGCGCAGCGGAGTATCGACGCTGGACGTGTGATGATGGTAACACGCAGTTTGGATATGTTGTCTGGCGTCGTGGCGACATCGACGACATGCCTGACAAGGTTGATACTTGGTCCCTGTCCTGAAGATGATGATGGGTTTTGAGGAAGACGGTGGCGGCGACATCTGTAGCAGGTGCATCGGTGCCGCTGAGAGTCTGCTGAACTGGTTGTGCCCCTTGGTCGCTATCGGGCGGCTTGGTGTGGCCTTCGGTTTTTTGATGATGTGCGTTGGTGTGTGTCACCCCCTTCATCCAGGTTGTAGGTGTAGCGAGCTGTCGCTAGTTTGGTGGTTCACTTCGGATTAATCCTTGTATTCCTCTTGTAAGGTTTGATTGAATAATTGCGGATGGCTGTGTGCATCACTCGATGCAGAGGCCGGGGATCCGCACCCCCTTTTCTATAAAAAAAATGCTACATACCCAATGGCTCAATCACGCACCTGATGAAGCAACACACAAGAAAGCTTGAATTTCGGATGTTTGAGGCAGCAACTAGTCTCAGTTCAGTTGTCCGCAACAGCTAGCTGCATACATGATGGCCAGCTCAAGATTCAGGTTCTAACTGGGAATTACATTACCGAGCAAGTAAAAAACCAGAAACAAGAAAAAAAATTCAGCTAGCCCATAGAAAACAACAAAGCAAATGCTCACGCGGGAGCTGGGCATCCACCAAAGACAACCAGACAACCGAAACAAACATTACGGCATCACTTTTTTCCAAGTTCCCTGTCGTTGAACAAAACTGAATGTTGTGCTAACTGAGTCTTCATTCAGACAATGGCGGTAGATTTAAAGCTATCAATCTGATCTACCTTAGTTCGCAGCAAGATTAGCTCTCTGTACTCTGTAGTACAACTTGTACTAGTATACATGTAGTACGCAACAGTAGGGTAAAAGCAAGCATTCATATAGGCTGTGTTTAGATGTTGGTATTGGGGCTTGGAATCATCTATCGGGAATTTACGGTTGGCTGGGGCGATGCTCCCATTTCAAAAAATCTGGAATTTACGGACCCGAAATTTGTTGTTTGGTTAGTTTAGTATTCGGGACTGGAAAGGAAGTTAAATACCAAGCCCACCCTTGTCTGTGTCCGCGCACGCTCGGGAATACGGAGACCCCGACCTCCGTATCAGCTTGGAATCGCAGTCTTGTGAAGTATAGATTTCTTGCACCCGAGCTCCAGTGCTCTCGCTACTTTAAAAATTCGGAAAATATATTTAAAAGTTTCAAAAAATCTGAAATAAATCATGCATATTCTCGATGATGTATCCCATACATGTGCAAAATCACAATGTGAAATAATTTGTATTCTAACGTACAGAAAAATGGCAAATTTTAAGAGGGTGTTTGGTTAGGCTTTTTACTTGGCTTTTGCCTTTGGCTTATAAGCCAAAAAAACCACCTAAATAAGCCAAAGCCAAAAGCACCTAATTAGGCGATTTTGTGGTTTATAAGCCATACCCAAAAGTCAAGAAAAAAGCCTAACCAAACACCCTCTAAGATCTGATTGTAGTTAACACTATATAGTTTCAAATCTGCAAATTTGTCATTTTCGTGTAGACTATAGTATTAAGATTTTTGTATTGATATTTTGCACGATTGTAGTATACATCGTTAGAAACATGCATGATTGTTTTAATATTTTTTCAAAACTCTCAAATATACCTTTTGAATTTTTTAAAATAGAGGGATCACTTGAACTCGGGAGGAGAAAAAAAACACTTTCCAGGTATCGTGCCTCTTCGCGACACGGAACAGAGGAGCAGAGCTTCTTCGCTCCCGTCTCCCTCCCTCCTGCCGGTAAGCTCCCCTCCCATCTCCCTCCTCCCCGGCCGTCCTCCTCCCCACCCTCCCCTCTTCCTCCCCCCTGTTCGACCTCCTCCCCGCCCCAGAACCCTCCTAGATGGATGGGCAGAACGGCGGCGGGAGGGGACATGTGTCAGGACCGCGGGTGGCCTGAGCGTCGAGAGGAAGAAAGAGAGCTGGGACTCGAGCCCAGAGGTACAGAGCGATAAGGAAAAACAAGAACAGTAGAGAAAAACTTGGAAATTGAATTTAGGGTTTTGATAGCTTGATCCTCCCAACCTCCCCACCTACCCTTTATATCGAAAGGTAGGCTCAAGCTTAGTAATGATTACAATGATGGTTTCAGTTAAACTGATTAAAGAGCTGCTTAGCGGAATTACAACGTTAACACACGTTTAGCTGACAGCCGTTGGATGCAACCGAGATGCCATCTCTGTATCTGCACCGTTGGTAGTTGTCCTGATGGTCAGCAGTGTCTGAAGGTAGGACAGGGGTCTTGACAGTGCCGCCCCCTTAACTCAAGACCTCAGGGCTTGAAATCCTTGAAAGTAGCTTGGATAAACGCTGCATCCTCCCAGGTGGCTTCCTCGGGAGCCATGTTTTCCCAATGAATCAGCCATTGCGGCACAGCAATGTTGTAAGAACCTGCAGAGCGAGGGACTTGCCGACGTTGCAGAATCGACAAGGGTGCAGTTTTTACCTTGCCATCAGCAGTGAGGAGAGGTAGTTTCGCATTTGGGACAGCCGAAGGACCCAGGTGCTTTTTCAGCTGATTAACATGGAATACGTCATGCAATTGTGTTCCTTCAGGCAGCTGGAGCTTGTAGGCGACACGGCCAACTCTTTTAAGTATTCTGAAAGGACCGTACCATTTTGAAGTCAATTTGAGTGCATTTCTCAGGCCCAAAGCTGGTTCCCGATATTGCTGCATCTTCAAATACACCATGTCCCCATTGAAAGTGCATGTGTTGCCCCATGTGTGGTTTTGGTAATTAATGACAATCCTTATGGACTAATGTTTGCATTGAGATATACTTGTAGATCTTGTCCATAGGAAAAGATTGGAGTTCATATGTTGGACTCTAGAAGATTACATGATGACCAATGTTCTATCCAAGGGTTTATATGAAGAATGGTCATGTGAAGAGTTGAGCTTATTGCAAGCATGGCTTGGAAAAGAAGATTGAGTGAACATTCTTGTTATCTCCAAGCCATCACATATATCAAGATAAGAAGATGAAGTTCAAGTGGATTCATGAAGACGGAGCTTAGCAAGGCTCTTCCATCCCATCATGGTGTATGGGGGAGTATTTGGAGAAGTCTTCATCAAGCATGTGCTAGCAAGCACAATCAAGAAAGGTGTTCCACTTGAGGGAGTCAAGATCGTCATCATCTAGCTCAAGTAGAATGCGCAAGGCAAAGGTATGATCTTGATAGGGTTTCTATTTTACCGGTCTCGTGGTGTTAGTGGGAGACCGGGTTATAGGATAGACGGCGTACTATCAAGAGGGGATCTCAAGTGAGTAACTTGATCGCATCTTTGTGGAGAGCTCAAACCTTTGCATATTTGGCATATCATCTTTCTTGGTTCTTATTTGGCTTTTATCCATGTGAGAATTTAGAGCTTGTGTTCATCTCCATACCAAGCTCTAGTTCACCGAAAACGGATTTCGTATGGAAAACTTGTTGCGTTTTCGGTTTTGGAGGCTTTGCCGGTTCATCTTTTTATAGAGAGGTTTTACCTTTCTAATTTTGGATTCCTCCTCACATGATGGACTATGATGTGTATATGCATGATCTTGTAGTGCTTGTGATTATCTTCGAAGCAAGCCCAAGATCATTGAAAACGGAGTTCGGATGGAAAACTTGTTGTGTTTTCGTGTTGGAAATATTATCGGTTTATCCTTGAGGAAAGTTCCACACCTTCCCATGTGTGTCAACTTAACTCTATTGATGGTTCTTAATATTTCCAACAAAATTGGTTTCACCTGATTTGAAGTTCGAACGAGAAAGTTATTGCATTTCAGGTTTTGCAGTTTTCGCTACTGGAGGTAGCCGGATATTTCCAAACCGGAAATTCCTATGGCAATCGGATTATCCGGTTCTGGCGAAGCAAAGTGAAAAATGGCTAAGGACCAGAACTCGAAGGGTACTGCAGGGAGCCGGATATTTTGAATCGGATTTTCCTGATTGTAATCGGATAATCCGGTTAGTCGGATTATCCGGTTCTAACTTGAGTCAGATTATCCGGTTCCCAGACTCTCCAATGGCTACTTTTCTGGGAGGGGTATAAAAGCCCCTCCACCTACCTCCAGCCAGCCAGCTCTTCCAAGCACGTTTTTCTCTCTCTTCCCCACCATTGTTGACCTTGGAAAGCTTGCCTCTCTCTCAATTTCTCCCATGATTATTGCATATCTTTGAGAGAAAATAGAGAGGACATCTAGATCTACATTTTCACCAATCCATCTCTCCTCTAAGTGAGGGGAACCTAGTAGTTCTTGATCTTGGAGTTCTTGGTGTTTCTCCTCCTTTGTTCTTCCTCTCTTATTCCCCATAAGCATTTGTTGCTTTGTTGGAATTTGAGAGTGAAGGACTTGAGCACTTCTTGTGTTCTTGCCATTGCTTTTGTGCATCGGTTTGTGCTCTCCACGAGGATTCGGGGAAGTGAAAGTTCATGAGCTTTGTTACTCTTGGATCTTCGGACCCTAGACGCCTTTTGTGGCGGTGGAGGCCTTTTGTGGCCACTTGGGAGCTCCCAATCCTTTTGTGGGTTGTGCCTCGAGATTTTTGTAAGGGACTCAATTTCCGCCCAAAAGGGAAATCAATAGTGGAAGGTGAACCGAGCTTTTGGGCAAGGTTCATCGGAGAATAGGGTGAGGCCATTTGTGGCGTCTTGAGTTTGAAACTCATACCCCTCCAACGAGACGTACTCCCCTAAAAAGGAGGAACTCGGGAATACATCCTCGCCTCTGCGTGCCTCGGTTATTTCTATACCCGAGCTCTTTACTTATGCACTTTACATTGTGATAGTCTTCGTGCTTCAAGTATTATATCTTGCTATCACTTTGTTGCTTGTCTTGCTTAGCATAAGTTGTTGGTGCACATAGGTGAGCCTAGTATATTTAGGTTATTGGCTTGTTAATTTAAACACCTAGTTTTATTCCGCAATTATCAAGCCTAAACCGGAAAAGTTTTAAATCGCCTATTCCCCCTCTAGGCGACATCCTTGTCCTTTCACCCTTCATTGAATTCTCTTTCAGTTCGATGAGCATCAGCAAAAAAATTCATGCGCTGATGTGCCTGTGCAAGGTTTTGTTGAAGGGTTTTGACCATATGGTATTTTTCATCTAGTGAGACTTGAGCTTCAGGTGATGCATTGTAGGGAATTGCTATCTCCTGTATTAGTAGAGGAGGATAGTGCTTCGAAAGGGGACATCTGAATTGCTGTGTGGTAAGAACAATTGTACCACAACTCAGTTGCTGGTAACCATTGACACCATCTTTTTGGTTCCTGGAATGCCATGCAGCGTAGGTACTGCTCCACACATTGGTTGACCCGTTCTGTCTGTCCGTCAGACTCGGGATGGTAGGCTGAAGTGAAGTTCAGGGTGACTTGCCAAGCACCGAAGATTTCCTTCCACAAGCTGCTAGTGAAAATGCGGTCCCTATCACTGACAATCACTGATGGAGGACCATGGACTTGACTATATTGTCAATGAACAGATCAGCAACTGACTTGGTGGTGTAGGGGTGCGACAGGGGTAGGAAGTGGGCATATTTGGTAAGTCTGTCGACTACCACAAGGATGACATCCTTGGCCTTTGATTTGGGTAGTCCTTCTATAAAGTCTAGACTGATCTCCGACCACTTCATCTTGGGTATGTTGAGTGGCTGAGCAATCCTGGGTATGTAACCTTTTCAGATTTGGAGATCTGACAGACTGGACATTCTGCAATTTGTTTAGCTATGTAAGCTTTGAAGTTTGGCCAGTAGAAGAGCTTCTTCAATATGTGGTATGTTACCCTGTTGCCTGAATGTCCTCCAAAGATAGAAGCATGGAATGCCGTGAACAGTTTATTCTTGATGTCTGTGTTGTTTCCGATGTAGATCCTGTTCTTATATCTCAGGATACCCGAGACTAGTGTGAAGTCTTTGTTGCTATTTTTGTCGAGTGTCAACTCCTGCAAAAGTTTTGTGCAATGAGCATCGCCTTCATAGGATTTGTGTACATCTTCTACCCATGCTAGAATTGCTTGTGATATGGCAGAACAGACATCTGGTTCGTTGTCTTGATATTGCCTAGACAGTGCGTCTGCTGCAACATTTTCCACTCCTTTCTTGTAGTCGATGGCATAGTCAAATTCCAACAATTTCATCATTAACTTATGTTGGATTCCTTCAAGAAGACACTGACTGCCCAGATACTTAAGGCTCTGTTGGTCTGTCTTGATAAGTACCTTGTTTCCCAAGAAGTAGTGGCGCCACTTTTTCAGAGCTTGGAAAATTGCAAGGGCTTCTTTTTCATAGATAGAGGAAGAACTGTTCTTGGGGTTGAGGCACTGGCTGAAATAGGCCAATGGTTTCTTATGCTGCATAAGGGCTGCTCATATCCCAGTAGCACAAGCATCTGTCTCCAGGACAAATGGTGTGGAGAAATCTGGTAACCCAGCAGAGGAGGGTTTGACATGGCTTGCTTCAACTGGTTGAAAGCCTTGTCTTGTTCAGGTCCCCAGTGGAAAGAGTTTTTCTTCAAGGCATTGTACAACGGTTGACATATGAGTGCATAGTCTTTGATAAACCGTCGATAGTAACCTGTAAATCCAAGGATTCCCCTTAGCTTCCTTATATTTGCTGGTGTCTTCCATTCTAGGATAGTCTTGATTTTTGCCGGATCTGTGGCAACTCCTTGAGCTGATATAATGTGACCGACGTATTCGACCTGTGGTTGACCAAATGTACATTTCTTCAACTTTGCTTTGAGCTGATGTTCTTGTAGTACTTGAAGTACTTGTTTCAAATGTTGTTTGTGTTCAGTCATAGTCTTGTTGTAGACAAGGATATCGTCAAAAAAGACTAAGACGAATTTCCTTAGGAACTTGGCAAACACTGAGTTCATTAGGTGTTGAAACGTGGCTGGTGCGTTGCTTAGGCCGAATGGCATCACCTGATACTCATAGTGCCCCATATGCATGGAGAATGCTGTCTTAGTAATGTCAGCCTCATTCATTCGGATCTGGTGATATCCGGAATGCATGTCAAGTTTCGAGAAGACAGGCGCTCCGTAGAGTTCATCAAGCAGGTCTTCTATCACCGGGATGGGAAATTTATTTTTGATGGTCATCTCATTCAGTGCTCTGTAATCAATACAGAGACGCCAAGACATATCTTTTTTCCTGACAAGTATTGCAGGTGAAGAGAATGGGCTATAGCTTGGTCGAATTTCTGCATTTTTAAGCATCTGGGTGACTAGTTGCTCCACAATTGTTTTCTGACTGTGTGACATGCGATACGGTCGGATGTTTGGAGTTTTAGCTCCTGGAAGCAGAGGGATCTTGTGGTCAGCCTCCCTGTGCGGAGGTAGTCCTTCTAGAGGGTTGAAGAGTTCCTGAAACTCCTGTAAAAGACTCTCCAGAGATTCATGGATGGGAGCTGTTGCCTTGGTTGGTGGTGATTCTGGACCATCTTGTGGGTTATAAAGCACATAGCCAGAGGCACCTTGTTCTAGGAGTTTATGGCATTCTTCACTAGAAATCAGTAGGTTGTCTGCCGGTAATAGATGGTCATGGACGGTTATGATGGTGTTCTTGTTGTTGATTGACAAGCTTCTCTTTTCAAAGTCGAAAGTGACCGGGTTGTACTTTTTGAACCAGTTTACTCCGAGGATAACATCTGATCCATTAAGCTCCAAAATCCTGAAATCAGATGTGAATTACTGCTGCAGACTGTAGTGTACTACTACCAGCAACTGTCACTTGTCGAGCTTTAGCTGGAGTCATGGTGATGTTGTGCTTCACAGCAAAGTTGTAGTCCATAAAAGTGTTGGTGCTTCCAGTATATGCTAATGCCACTGCACCAAACCCCTTGAATGTGAGCCAAAGTGAAATGGTTTCTCCACTTGGGGTACCAGTGTAAGCTGAGGTAGAAATGTGATATGCCTGGTCTGCCGGAGCTGCCTCTTCTGGAGCATCTTTCTGTTGTTGTTCTGCTTGTATAGCTGCTTGTACTTGTTGCATTATTTCTTGTTCATCATCGGAATCTCACCTCATTTCAATCGCATTTACTGCTCGCTGCGTCCCAGGGCAGCGATGACCAACAACCCAATTCTCAGGGCAGTACCAACATTTTTTTGGGTTGTCTCGGTCTGGCTGGACCATTGCCTTCTCTTGGCGGCGCATTTCTTGCTGGGAAGTTGCCTTGTGCCTGAGCTGGTGGTCTTCTATTGTTGGACAGGTAGGATTTTTTGTACTATCTAGCATACCAGTATGTTGACAGTAGACTAGTAGGTTTCTAGCACTGGACTGTATGTTTTATGTTGTCTTTGAGACCAGCTATGAACCTGTCAACAAAGAAATCTGCAGGGAGGTATGGTTTTTCTCTTTTCATGGCTGTCATCCAGGCTTCATAAGCATCAATGTATGCATTGACAGTGGTCAGTTGTCTGAGAGATTGAAGCTGATCCATCGGTTCCAGAGCTTGGAGATCAGGAAAACATGTAATGATGGCTTGGCAAAAAGAATCCCAAGTAATTGTCTGCAGATTCAGACCTGCACCATTTATCCATGTCTTTGCTTGACTGCGAATATGAGCCCGAGCCCATTTGACCTTTTGATCCAAAGGTATTCCAACCAGAGTGAAGATGTCATTACATTCTAGAATCTAAGCTCTAGGACTGTCTCCTGTGAATATTGGCAGTTCCACATGCGGTGTTCGGAGATGTGGTTCAGTGGAATTGTAGGAGTTGTGATGTTCATTTTGTTGCTGCTGGGGAGGTGGTGAAAAACGAGATGTGCTGGGTTGTGTGAACTGTTGAGGTGGTTGTTGGTAAGATTGCTGTTGTGGAAGTGGCTGGTGGTATGGTTGTAGTTGTTGTGGTGGTGGATATGGGTTGTATGGGTAAGGTGTGGGTTGTGGTAAGTAATAGGGAGGGTGGTACTATGGGTAATAAGGAGGTAAAGGCTGATAGGATGTATACGGAAAAGGCTGCGAATTTGGTGGTGTATAGTATTGAGATTGGGTTTGTGGGGTGGTATGTTGTGTTGTGTGTGACTGTGTCGATGGGTTTGCCGCAGTGGACACAATTGGTAGTGCCACAGTGGCCTCTGATGTGGACATGGCATTCTGTCGAACAGGTTTGGGCTGTAGTGGCGGTGGTGGGTGGGGAAGCTTGTCGGGCGTAAGATTGCCGAACTGGAGTGGCTGGGGTGGTGGTGGTGGAGTGATTGTGCTGGCTGGAGTTGAAACCTCCACGATGGGCATCAAAACACGGGTTTGAGGTGGTAAAGGAGTGGTAAAGGGAGGACCTTTTGTCGATGAACCTTGATCCTGAACGCCCGGAACCTCATCCGATGCATGACGAGCGAACTTGGAGACGATCCCGGTGAGCATGTCGGGGATCTTGTTGATCTCGGTGTGCATTGATGCCATGGATTCTTGGGACTGTGCTTGGTGAAGATCAAGCCGGCGCGTGAGGTTCAGAACCTCTCGAGGCAGGTTCTCATGGATCTGGTCTTCCGCCTCGGCATTCGCGGCATCTGCGCCGTCAACGGCTGCGGCCGCGATGTCCACCTCTGCTGTTGTGTCGGCCGGGTTCTCGTCGCCCGCCGCCGCTGTCTTGTCGCGTGATCTGGAGCGACGACGCGATGGCGCCATGTTGGTACCCCAGAAGTGTCCGAGATAGGGATTTTACGGCCGGAACCGAGTGTCGCGGCAACCTGAATTTGTCGGAATTGAGGGAGGAGAGGGTGGGAAGCTACGTGGGTTCGTCACCGCTCTGATACCAAAGATGTCAGGACCGTGGGTGGCCTGAGCGTCGAGAGGAAGAAAGAGAGCTGGGACTCGAGCCCAGAGGTACAGAGCGATAAGGAAAAACAAGAACAGTAGAGAAAAACTTGGAAATTGAATTTAGGGTTTTGATAGCTTGATCCTCCCAACCTCCCCACCTACCCTTTATATCGAAAGGTAGGATCAAGCTTAGTAATGATTACAATGATGGTTTCAGTTAAACTGATTAAAGAGCTGCTTAGCGGAATTACAACGTTAACACACGTTTAGCTGACAGCCGTTGGATGGAACCGAGACGCCATCTTTGTATCTGCACCGTTGGTAGTTGTCCTGATGGTCAGCAGTGTCTGAAGGTAGGACAGGGGTCCTGACAACATGGCGGCTGGAGCAAGCATGGCGGCGGGAGGGCTCTTCCCCAAAACCGGCCTCTCCCCACCGAAGCCCCTTCCCAATCGCCTCTCCCTCCCATTTTCTTCTCCACCCAAGCACTTCACAGCAGTTTTTTTTTTTGCTTAAATTGTTCCCTTTGCAATTGCAGATTACTAGATTGATTGGCATCTGCAGTTCAATGCAGGTATGCCGTGTGTGTGTATATGGTATAATGTACACATTTTTCGTTCTTTTTTATTGTAAGGTAATGCATAATCATTACTCATATATGTACTGTTGTGAAAATTTATTTTCACACATGTACAGCACTTCTCAATCTTCAGACCCTTGAAAATTCACAATTCAAGTTTTGGTATTTGACCCCCATTTCAATTCTGTGATCTGAATATCCACTTCCTCAAACAGAGCCTAGTAGTATTGTGGCAATTCTCTCTTGGTTTTTGTGGTATGAGATTTTACTCATTCAGCCACTAATAGAACTAATCTAATTGACCTCCTCAATTTTTTGTGCTTGATCTAGACCAGCCGCTGCATCATGTCTTCACAGTGTTGGATATTTTGATCTAGGCTAAACCTAGGTCAACAATTACGGCTACTACAGTAAGACGGTGCTACAGTACCGTGCTACAGTGCCCTGATTGGAGGCACACAACTTATCCAACTTATAGGTGGGTCCCCCTCTGGCACTGTGCATACATATAAATAGAGGGGTGTCCTTTAGGGACTGGTTAAGGAAGAAAAGAAGAGGCCACTAGAACTCTCTTTCAGCCCTCTACGCTGCCCAATCCAGCACGGCACAGCCAGCCATGGGAAGGACTCTCCTGCACCTTCCTCTAGCTCCAGAGCTACAGTGAAGGTGAAGAAGAACAAGGGCTTCATCCCTCGAAGCCCTATACTCCATCTCAAGCATCAAGATAAGTTTTACTTAATTCTATCTCGGTTGTGGCTCAAATCTTGAGCTAGATGATCTAGAGGTTTTACAAAATCTACAACATTGGTATCAGAGCGCCTAGCTTCAAGTTTGAGCCCTCCTAGCTCAAGATATTGCTTGATCTATTCTATTTCATGCTAAAGATCAAGTCCATCAAGTTTAGCCCTAAATTTCTTAAGGAATAAATCCTGAAGGATTAAATTTAAGGTTCTGGGGTTTTCAATTGATGAAGTTAAAAGGGGATTGATGTTTTTCAGCAAGCTTTTAAGCAAAATCCCCAAATTTTGAAACTCTAAAACTGAAGTTTCATGTTTTTCCCCTGTAATTAAGCTTGTGGCTTCGGTTTATGTAATGAATTGATGGGGAAAGAAGCAAATTATGCATGAATCCTAATGTTTTCCCCAAATCCGAGACCCTAGCTTAAGTAATTATTTGATTCCCTTATGTTTAACTTTGAATTTTTTGGTTTAAAGCACAATTAAGTGGGGATGAGCTAGTTTGATTCAGAAGCTAAGGAAATCCCCAATTTTATGAAACCCTAGCTTCTGAAATTCCCCAATTCTGGAACCCTAGTTCAAGAAAATTCCCCAATTTTTCCCTGAAGAACCTTAACCCTAATGTTACGTTTAAGGGTAGCGGAGGTATACCTTAAGGGATTCGTCGCCACTGCTGGCCACAGCGCCGTCGGAGCCACCACCTGACGTATGCGGGTGCGCTCGGGCTCGGACCCGAGCCGCCTCGCACTCCGCTGCACTGGCCGGTGGCCGCTGTTGCCTGCCGCCATGCCGGTCTTGGCGAAGGGAGCCGTCGCCGCCGCGGGGATGCCCACCGGCATGCACGTCCGCCTCGCTGAGGGCGCTGCCCGGAGCAGCTCGACGGAGCTGCGTGCTAGCCAAAGCCGCGCGCAGGTCCGGTGAGGGGGCCAGAGCAACGCCGCTGTTTTCTCTCTCCCTCTCTTCGGCTCGTGCCGAGGCACTTATCACCGTCCCTCGCTCGGCTGCGTCCGCCACCGCTGCCGCGGGTGACGCTGGAGAGGAAGGAAAGAATGCGGATAGAAAGGGGATTAGGGTTCGGGGGGTGGTGGCGATGCGGTGGTTTTGTCCCACGCACGCGCGCCTCCTAGATCGTCGGATGGAGATCCGACAGCTGGACGGTTTTCTAGTCACAGCCCACTGGGCTTATGGACCATTTTGGGGACAGGGGAGTTAATGGCTGGGCTGGGCCGGTTTGGCCCAGTTTCGGCAGAATTCTAATGCCAGAAAAAAAATCTGGGCAGAATGTTTTTAGGGAAAGTTATATTACCCTAATAATGAAATAATGATTAAATTTTTATGTGATAAAGTGTCACATTTTAGGGCAAATTTCAGGGCTTATTTTCAGCACCTTTTATTATGCCTGCTGTTATTATTATCAGTGATGTTTTATATGATTTGCTTGTCATTCCAATGTTTTATCATGATTAGCAAATTATTTTATGGCACTCATCATTATGATGATTATTGCTATTTTATGTCATAATTGTTTTATGTCTTAATTATGCTTATGTGTCATGTTAAGTTATTGTGATGTCTTTTCATTATGATTAGTAAAGTTTAAGTGGTCCAATAAAATTAGGTTTGGGACTTTTATGTTATTATGATGACCAATTATGTGAATTAAGCCCCAAAACAATTAGTTTTTTATTGCTTAGAATAATGTATCATTTAAAGAAAGGGCCGTTATGATAATAATGTTCTCCAAAATTTATTATAATGATTATTGCTACCATTATGCCATAAAGTTTCGCTGCAAAAGAAATTGGTTGATCCTCAAAATAAAGCATGGCTTATGTCCGTCATTCTGGCCAAAGCTGATTGGCGGGCATTTTGACCATGAAATTTTTATTGGTCCGGTTCGCTTCTAGCCAAAGCTGATGTGAACCGGGTTGATGAATGAAGTTTATGCATGTGAGGATTTAATTATGTGTGGCTTATGCTCGTCATTCTGACCAAAGTTGATTGACGGGTATGTTGACCACAAAATAAGAAGTTATGAAAACGATGCTTATTGAAGCATTTTAATGTCTCTCATTGCCAAAATAATTAATGGCATGGAGTAACTAAATGGTAGCAATTATGTTTTATGGAAGGAGGAGCTAGAGATTGCTCTAGTTTTTGTTGAATATTAATTGTGCTCTCCTTTATAATCCTCCTAAAATACCTAAAGAAGGTATTGCAAATTATGATGTACTGAAAAGGATTATGATGATAAGGAAAACTAAGTGGGAGGATTCAAAATTAAGTGGCCCTTAATCTGAGCAATATTTAAGTTTTGGGCATAAGAATATCTAAAGTTGACTTTTCATGGTTATATTCACTAAACCATGGTATGTCAAGTATAATTGCCCATCAATAAAGTTTCCGTCCTTAAGCCATGCATGTTATATGAAGTTGTTTCTATCGAATGTCTCTAATTAAATAAAGTGTGGTTTGTGTTTGTCATTCTGGCCAAAGCTGATTGATGAACACATGATCACAAAATTTAGTTGTTCTGGTCCACGGACTAGTTCAATAAAAGTGTAAAGAGACATGATACTAATTAAGTGTGGCTGATACTTATCATTCTGGCCAAAGCTGATTGATGAGTATCTGACCACAAAATTTTGCCGGTCTTGTCCATTTCTGGCCAAAGCTGATGTGGGCTAGATCGGTGAAAGAAGTTTAAGAGGCTATAAAGTGTGACATGTATTTGTTATTCTGGCCAAAGCTGATTAATAAATACTTGCTCGCAAAAGTTTGTTGTTCTCGTCCATTTCTGGCCAAAGCTGATGTGGATCAGATCAACAAAATAAGTTTATGATCTGGGAAAGTTTGCATGCATAAGGCTTATGGACATAATGCAATATGCCACAAATATTTAAGTACCTTTGGGGAATTAAGCTAAAAGACATAATTGTCTTAGATACGCTTCTGCTATTAAGTGCCTCTGATTTATTCCCAGATCAATCAACTGATGAAGTTTTCAACATTTATGATCATTAAGTTATCCCTAATTAAGTCATCTCCAATTAAGATGGAAATTTTGGTTGGAGATTTAATGATTATTTTGGGATAGGTTGTGGCACGTGAATTCATTCTGACCAAAGTTGATTGGAAACATGTGTCATTCCCTAAAAATTAATGTTTACATGAGGAATTATGTTCTACATGATCACTATAAAATATTTGTGATCATGAATTTTATCCCTATTGCTAATCTTTTTCAATTCAGCCATAATGTTTTCGGCTGATTTAATGCTTCTTATGAGAAATGAGTTAAGCTTATGTACATATTATTGTTTCATGAGGTCATAAGTAATGAAGTATATACAAAAATAATGAGCTCTCATTAAAGAAATTTTGGTTACTAAAGTATTGACGAGAATCCAATGGATTTCTTGTCTATTAATGTTTATTGGGAGCAAGACCCAGTAAGAATCTAGGGGAGTGTGCCAGTAAGGATCTAGGAAAATAATTCCTAGTTCTTTCATAATAAAGTTTTTCTGGCATTAATGGAGAAGTAATTTTGAAGAAGCTTCTCAAAATTCTATAAGATTATGTTGATCATGAAAAATTCTCATGATTTAATTATGGAGCTTTTGAGTTCGCTTTATTATGTCATCTACAATAAAGCACAAAAGTGGACTATGATTAAGCTCAAAGGATTTTATATCCATAAGAAAGTGTGTAAACTTTTTGAATAAAGATGCTATATGCATAATATTATTATGGCCTCATAAATAAGAAGTTTTAAAGAGAAGTTTTAGAGATGGACGGGAGGCTAATGTTTAAAGCTACTGGAAGATTTCCATTAGCCTAAATTAAGTTCTTCATCCTCCATTCCAATAATGTGATTCGTGCTACAAGTTTTATTGACTTCTCTACTAAAGGTGGAATATTTACTATGGAAGTTCGTCGAAATGTTATGCTATGGCTCAGTTCACATTTCGAGGGGGAGCATTGAACTTCCACAAGAATTTCAACTTAGGAAGAAGTATTTTATCAGGTATGTTTAGATTCCACCAATAAGGTGTTCAAGTTTGATATTAAGTTGATTTTTTTTAAGATAGTCAGATTTATTAAAGACTCCATCTCCTAAGGGCATCATTATGACTGAGAATTATTAGATTGCCTTTCAATGCTAAATGGTGTGCCATGTTTCTTAAGTAAGATACAAGTTTTTGGTTCTACTCTCTACAATAGTTCTCCTAAATAATAAAATTATGAGTTTTAAGAGAGAGCAGTCAAATATTGCATGGCAATTAAGAACTCCATCATGGATACCATGAGTAGAGCCATCTACTAACTCCCAGATTGTCAAAGTTAAGGACCAATTTTTTGAATGGTCCCTCTAAAGTTTAAGCAACGGGTCTCATCAAAAGACTTGTTGATATGATATGGTTGGGAGTTTTGATAAAAATGATGGCACCTGACCACCTTAAGTTTTGGAGATGGAAATCCTTATGAAATAAAGAATTATGATGATCAATTGTTTTTGAAGTATCTGATAGTGGTACAAAGCTCAAAAAGAAATAAGTTTAATAACAAACTTTTGATGGATCAATCTTATGTTAATTATGAGCAATTTAATTATGAGCAATAGGGATATTGAATAAAGCCCGAGGTTTTCTCTCGGGGTTGATAAGCTTGTCTTAGTGATGTTCTTATGTAGCTAAAATTCACTAAGATGGGTCCATTAAAGGGAGTATAAGTTCACCCTAAAGTTTATGTTTACTCCCTCAAGGGCAATAAGTTTTTTCCTTACGTTGTCACTAATGCTTAAGTTATTATGTGCCCTAAAGATCTTGTGTCCGGAATATCTTGGCAGACATAAGTTCGGGTTTGGACCTCCCGAAAATATTTAAGAAAAGCTTTGCCTAGTTGGCACAAGCACTAAAGTAATTGTGTGATAATATATCACATTAAGGGATTACATGCTCACATTTAAGAAAAATAATGACCACCAAGTTGTGGATTTTTAAGGTTTTTGGCAAGGAGTGAAAATCCTCTTAAGTTCTATCCACAAAAGTTTCACTCTTGCAGGGGGAGCCATATTGTGGAATGACTTCACCCAAACTTTCTTAAGGCATCGTTAAGATGCAAATTAAATTGTGGCATGTTTCGATCCCTATGATTTAATATATGGATTTTTGTCCCTGATCCATATCAATTCAAGAATAAGGTTTTTTCTTAAGGAGTTTATCCATCCCGGGACACATTATATAAGAGTGCAGTCAATTCGAGTAGCATGTCAAGAGGTTACTGCCAGACCTAAGAGTCAATTATGTTCAAGTCCTTGATGAATTAAGTTTTAGTATTCAACAAATAAGTATAAAAGGTAAGGCATAAGTGTTGAACACTATTTAAGTTTAACTAATGGGTGCTTGGTTTATAAGCATTGCCATAAGATATTAAGTGATGAGCACCATATTTAAAGAGGCTTGCCTTCTAACGTTGCCGGCATTAAGTTTATGTGGCAGCCTATTATTAAGGGACTAATTATGACTCTGAAAACATATTGTTCTCATTTCAAGTGCGCGCATAATTATGTGTATACAAATTCATAAGAGAACAAATTGCACTCTTGGGACCATTGCAACACCATCTCCCCAAACACTAAGAAGAGTTTGTCTCTTCGCTGGAATGATGTACTGTAGTCAATTAGTTCAACGGTACTTAATTGACCGTTGTAACTTATTGTCTATGTATAAGTTTCGACAAAGGGATAAGCTCGTAAGTTTTTTACTTAAGTTTAAGTTTATGGAGCTCATAAGTTAAAAAAGTTCCATTTTGAGATGGGTGGTATATTGTAGTAACTGGGTTTCTGTGGTACTAAATAACTGACCGCAGTAATCATTTTATCTCGTATGCCATTTTTAATAAGTGGGCTTATAAAGTTTAGCCTTACGATCAAGGGGAGAATGTTGGATATTTTGATCTAGGCTAAACCTAGGTCAACAATTACGGCTGCTATAGTAAGACGGTGCTACAGTACCGTGCTACAGTGCCTTGATTGGAGGCACACAACTTATCCAACTTATAGGTGGGTCCCCCTGTGGCACTGTGCATACATATAAACAGAGGGGTGTCCTTTAGGGACTGGTTAAGGAAGAAAAGAAGAGGCCACTAGAACTCTCTTTCAGCCCTCTACACTGCCCAATCCAGCACGGCACAGCCAGCCATGGGAAGGACTCTCCTGCACCTTCCTCTAGCTCCAGAGCTACAGTGAAGGTGAAGAAGAACAAGGGCTTCATCCCTCGAAGCCCTAGACTCCATCTCAAGCATCAAGATAAGTTTTACTTAATTCTATCTCGGTTGTGGCTCAAATCTTGAGCTAGATGATCTAGAGGTTTTACAAAATCTACAACACAGAGGAGCTGAGAGCAAGTTTGTCAGATTTGTCTGTGGGTTCACGATCACCGACGGCCAGCCAAATCGGTTCTCCGGTTGATCCGTCATCTGAGGGTGGCACACAGGTCACTTGCTTCACGGAGGACCTGCATGATGTCACGCTCCATTTTCAGATCATAAAGCTCTCTAAACAGGTACCGACGAGATCTCCTCTGCAACTTTTTTGCCAAGATACTCGCAAGTCCCAACATCTAATGACTTTGGTGGCGACTTTTTTCTACAGCTTTAGGGTTGTTCAGTCGCTCCGAGTAAAAACTGCATTGTTTGTGGCTTCCTCATAAATATTGGCTTAACTCAGGCATTGTTCAGTTTGTGTCCTCACTTCCGGACTTTGGCCTTGGACCAAATTTTGCATTAAAATGTCACTCAAGCAAAGACATCTGGAGTAGTATTTGTACGAGACATATGGAACTAATAATCTTGTAGCTTTATAAAGACAATATAGAAATCTATTTCTGCTGTGATTGACCCATCTTCATCGTATTAGTATGAGAAATAGAAACCTTATCGTCACCTCATGTTTCAATGCTGAAGACAGGTCTAAATATAGTTCTAGCATGTAACATTCCTAAAGACAGCCCCATGCTCGAGGTACTAACTGACTTGTCTTTGTGTTAGAAATTTGCGAGTTTGTATCTGACAAGGTGTTTTCAGGCCGCTGCGGAGAGGAAACTTGTAGAGAAGCTGAGAAGTTGAGGCTATATCAGATCCAAACCGGCAGAGGCTAACACTTCCACAACATGCTGACTGCTGAGGGATACTTGTGAGCTGTCAAGTCACTGGTCGAGAAAGTCAGCATGCTTTGTGATCTTTTCATGTCTGGTTTAGTTTATTGGAACACTTATGTTATGAGCTCAAAACACTTTGAATGCCTAGTAAAGCTCAATGTGGGTTACTGTGTGTAGGCATGATGGCCTGAATGTTTGCACGCGATTGGCAAGTGCTGCATGTTCACAGAATTATCAACCATTTCTGATGTGATACTTGCTTGAAATGCAGACTATTACAGTGTCTGATCTGTAAATCCTACATTGAGGTATTTTCTCACAGAAATTGTGCTTTGCTGGTCTTACTTGAGACTTTGAGGCGCTGCGCCTTCTATGAAATTTGCTATGGTTCCATGGTCTTTTGTTTATTTCTCCAGTATTGGGCTATTGGCTAATAGCTGTGCTTATCTCTATTAAGGATCGCTGTTATTTCACTCTAATTACCCATGCTTGGGGTTTTCAGGTCTGTTAAGGAATTGAGTGTGTATTTGACGCAATGATCTAGCCCTTTACCATATTTTAATGCTTTAGAAGTAGAGGTTAAATAATTGTAGAATGCCACTTAATATGGATGTGTATGGGCATTTCTCGCTCAAGTCTTTCTTGGTCACTGCGTACGGTGTGCTAGTAATCTTACACTCTTGTTTGTAAAAGAGAAGGAATCCTGTAGTCGTCTTTGGTCAATGTTTTTCCTTGTCAGCCAGAAGTTGTTTTAGTCATTTCTTATAGGAAACGAAAAGGTGGCACCCAAGCTCCACTTGAGTTCTGCTTTAAAAAAATAAAATGGTACAATGGAGTTTTAGAAATTCCATTTTTTTAACGTTAATACGTAGGTATGGTATATATATTTGTTCATGTTTCGATAAAAAGATATTTTATTTTGGGCTACAGAAAAATAAGGAGTAAAAGACTCTTGCTTTATCCTTAAATTTGTCTCTTTTGTGTAGAATGCAACATTTTTTAAACGAAACTTCTGGCGTTCGTAGTAAATATTATGTTTATCTGTATACTACTTTGAAGCAGATTTTTTAGGACCAAAATATACGATTTTGGAGTTTTGAAAAACAAGCTCGCTGATGCTCGGGTGCATCAACGAGTTTTTTCCGACAAATTCGCAGTCTGCCCCTAAATACCATAATCTGGCAAATCGTCCACAAATTCAAATTAATCATAGGCGGCTGCATACGCATCGCTGCAGTTGTTGCTTCTGCTGACCACATGTAGACAAACTACAGAAAGACTAATACTTCAAGTGGCACTATTTTAAACAACTGGCTGCAAACACGAGGGCTTGGGAATTTAATCTTGAATTATGTGAACTGAAAATTCCCTAGTATTTTGATTACAATTTAATGTGAAATATCTTCAGCAATAACTCTTTGTTGCTGAAATGTTAAATTGGATTACTCATATCTGAACTTGTGCAGTCTAAAAATGCAATAACACTAACAAACCATTTGATTCAGGCTTTAGATAATACAGCTTTTAACAAAGGGAGAAACTGGAGGGTTGCAATCTGATGTAGAACACGAGACGACATGCTAATTCCACTAAGAGCAGTTTTACATGCATAGATTCCATATAGACTTTCATACTACCAGAACAACTATATGTAGCAGTTTTGTTTGAGACAGAAAGCAAACCATATGGAGAACTAGCAGAAAGATAGTTAGGAGTACTAAATTTTGATGAAAATGTGAGAAATACTCGTACTAATTTTCGATGATAATATGTGATCTTCAGTTCAACCTAGATGGTTAGCCATCACCACGTGATGTAAAGAAAGCTAAGTAGAAAGCTAAGTAGAAAGCTATAATGCTATATGAAGTGGAAGTATTTTTCAATGAACAAATGTCAGAAGAACCTTAACAAAATTATGATCATTTACTGGGTTTCTAGAACTCTACAATGCATAGGCAGTTTTGTTATTGCTCTCTAAGAGTGCTAAGCAAACTGAGACAGAATGCTGATACTGGCACAGAAAATAAACTGATGATGAAGAAGTAACATGTGCACCGTCCAGTTTCACATATATAAATATATCATCCACCACAATAGCGTATCTTGTACCTGATGCAATCCATGCTAACCCGACATGTTGAGTCTTCAAAGGGGGCAGTATCAGGATTTGTGGAAGCGATAGCCTTTGTCTCGGCCTCGTGTACGTGTTATATAGCCAAAGAGCATAGGGTTTGTTACATCGAGATTACATAGGTATTGCGTGAACCGCAAGACATGAATACGACATGGATACGATATGCTTTATACAACAGCGTATCGTTTACATTTAATCACCTATATCTCTATCTCTAACATCCCCCCTTAATCTAAACTTGGACAAGTTTAGATTACACTTAAATTCTTCAAGCTCCCTCGGCGGCAGTGGTTTGGTGAACCCATCAGCAACTTGGTCTTTAGTTGATATGAACCTAATATGCAGCAACTTTTGAGCAACCCTTTCTCTCACAAAGTGAAAATCAATTTCAATATGTTTTGTCCGGCATGAAAAATAGGATTAGCTGAAAGATAAGTAGCACCCATATTGTCACACCACAAACAAGGGACTTCTCGAACTTTAATACCAAGCTCCTTGAGAAGAGACTCAACACATATGACTTCAGCAGTGGCATTTGCCAAGGATTTGTATTCTGCTTCAGTGCTTGATCGTGATATCGTTGGCTATTTCCTAGCACTCCATGAAATGAGGTTTGGCCCAAAGAATACTGCAAAACCACAAGTGGATCTCCTGTCATCTATGCAACCTGCCCAATCGGCATCCGAGAAAGCACTAACCAATGTAGATATGGACTTCCGAAATGTGAGTCCAGTAGACAAGGTAGCCTTTACATACCGAAGTATTCTCTTTGCTGCAGTCCAATGAACTGTTGTAGGAGCATGAAGATACTGACATATTTTGTTAACAGAATATGAAATATCTGGCCGTGTTAACGTAAGGTACTGCAAAGCTCCTACAATGCTGCGGTACTTTGTGCTATCTTCCGAATCAAGTACTTCACCATCATAAGCTGAAAGTTTTCGGAAACGATAGTGGTGTAGGGGCAGGTTTACACATTTGCATACCAACTCTTTTAAGCAAATCGTGGCATATTTCTCTTGAGTGAGAACTAATCCATCATGTACCTTTTTAACTTCAATACCAAGGAAAAAATGAATCACCGAGATCTTTTATAGCAAAGTGAGTGCCTAAATCTTGAACTAGAGTAGTTGTTGCTTGACTTGAAGAACTTGCTACGATAATATCATCCACATAAACAAGTACAAACACCATGATACCTGACTTGTTGTAGATGAAGAGAGATGTATCGGCCTTTGAGGGGATAAATCCCAGATCTTGCAACTTGGTACTCAAACGTGAATACCATGCTCTCGGCACCTGTTTGAGACCATATAAAGCCTTGTCCAGCTTACAGATGTGATGAGGGGCATTGGCATCTTCATACCCAGGAGGTTGTCGCATGAACACTTCCTCTTCCAGAATACCATGAAGAAACGCATTCTTGACATCGAGTTGTCGTAGATTCCAGCCCCGAGAGATAGATATAGCAAGAACAAGACGTATTGTAGCAGCTTTAACAACCGGACTAAAAGTGTCCTCATAATCTATCCCATACCGTTGTTTAAACCCCTTGGCCACCAAACGAGCTTTGTATCGATCAATGGTGCCATCAGCCTTCCTTTTGATCTTGTAGACCCATTACAGTCAATAATATTTTTGTTGCCGACATGCGGAGGAACCAAATGCCACGTATGGTTGTTGACTAGTGCATTGTACTCATCATCCATGGCAAGCCGCCACTTGTCATCATGGATAGCTTCAACAAGGTTATGTGGTTCTCCTGTAGCACAAGAAAGGTTATACGAATTTTACCACCAGTAACTTTATAAGTAACCGTTCCATCAGATGTGTGTTTTGGTTTAGAAATTCCTTTCTGAAGCCGTCTGCGAGCCGCAGGAGGTGGTGCAGATTGGTTCGGCACAGACGATCCAGCCGGCGAGCTGTGGCGACGCGACACGGGAGGGGACCGACGCCTGGTCCGTTCACGCGCGGACGAGGCGGGCGACGTGGCGGCTTCTGTGGCGTGGGAGTCCTCGGAGCTGGGCCCATGACCAGATCCGGTCGGAGCAGGGTCATGATGGCGTGGCGATGTGTCGACGTTGGGGTGGCGGGGCGTGGGCGACCGCGATGCGGCGCCTGGAGACGCAGCAGACCCAGATCCCGGGGAAGGTGCGAGATCCGCATCGGGATCAGCAGCGTCAGATGTCGGAGGATCCTCCTCGGGATCCGTTTCGTCGTTTTCTGACATAAAATCAGGATCATATCCGGTGCTGTTTTGCTCCGAATCAGTGTCATTTTCTTCCAAATTTTCAGCAGGGGCCTGCACAGAGTAGTACTAGGTACAGTATATTTGGGTTAGTCACATGTTCATCTATATTCGCATCCCCATGAGCAAGAGGTTGGAGGTGACGTGGAAGGAGGAGAATTTCGCGACGAAGAAGAGCACCGGCATTGGGATGAAGCTTGGCAAAAGGAAAAACGTTCTCATCAAAGACAACGTCGCGAGAAATATAAACTCGTCCGGTGGATACCTCTAGGCATTTAACACCCTTATGTCGTGGACTATAACCTAGGAAGACACACTGTTTGGATCGAAAAGCTAATTTGCGAGTGTTGTAGGGTCTCAAGTTGGGCCAGCATGCACATCCAAACACACGAAGAGACTTATAGTCTGGTGAAGTTCCAAGGAGGCGTTCAACGGGTGTATCATAATTTATAACTTTGCTAGGCATGAGATTGATGAGATAAGTGGTGGTTAGGAAAGCTTCATCCCAAAATTTTAGTGGCATGGAGGCATGAGCGAGGAGGGCAAGGCCTACCTCGACTATGTGACGATGTTTTCTTTCGGCTGACCCGTTTTGTTGATGTGCATGAGGGCATGAGACGTGATGGGCAATGCCAAGTTTTTGAAAGAAAGGGTTTAATTTTTCATACTCCCTCCCCAATCTGTTTGCATGGTCACAATTTTCTTATTGAATCGTCGTTCAACAAGGTTCATGAAGTTTTGGAAAACGTCAAAGACATCAGATTTCTTTTTGAGTAGATATATCCATGTGAACTTACTAAAATCATCTACAAAGCTAACATAGTATTTTTGTCGGCCAACAGAAGGGATAGCAGGACCCCAGACATCAGAAAAGATTTGTTGCAATGGCACAGTTGAAATACTAGTAGAAATCGGGTATGGAAGTTGATGACTTTTGGCACGTTGACATGAATCACAAATAGACTCAACACTAGAATCTTTAACATATGGGAGACAAAACTTATTGAGAATCTTTTGAACAACTAAATTGGATGGATGACCTAGGCGACTATGCCACTTCGCAGAGGTGGGCTTGGTGGCGACACAAACTTGCTTGATAGATGGTGATGATGTTGACACGATGGGATATAGGCCTCCTTGACATCTTCCTTTAAGAAGTATTTTCTTCGTTGCCTGATCCTTTACGAAAAAATGCCATGGGTGAAATTCAAAGAAGACATGATTATCAAGAGCAAATTTGTGGACAGAAAGTAGATTTTTAGCCGCACTAGGAACATGGAGAATGTTTTTAGGTGTAGGTTATGATCATGATGTGGGGTTTGAATAATAGATTGACCAATGTGACTAATTTCCATACCTGCACCGTTTGCTGTGTGCACCTTGTCCTTGCCGCGATACTTGTCGCGGACCATCATCTTCTGAAGATTGCCGGTGATGTGATCGGTTGCACCAGTGTCGGAATACCAGTTGGTATCGACACCGTAAGCGGCGGCGTGCGCCTCCTTCTCGTAGGAGTCCTCGTCATCATCATCCCTGTCTTCATAGCGCCACCAGCACTCGCTAGCGGGATGTCCATGGATCTTGCAGATCTGACAGGTGACGTCTTGGTACTTGGAGGCAGTGCGGCCGCCGCGTCCGCGGCCACGTCCACCATGGCGTCCACCACCACGACGTCCGCCGCGGTCACCACGATCACCATAGCCGCGGTTACCATAGCCACGATCGTAGCCTCCTTCATCACCACGGCCATAGCCACGTTTGTTCTTCTTCTTCTTCTGGTTGTTGTAGTAGCCACCACGGCCACGGCTTGCTGCGTTGGCTGAGGACTGAAAGCCCTTGTCGTTGTCGCCGGAGAGCATGTTCTGGCGCATGTCATGAGCAGCAAGCATACCATGTAAATCACTCACCGTGCACTTGGGCATGACGTTCACGGCGGCCACCAGCGAGTTGTATTCTTCATCGAGCCCATTGAGGATGAACTCGACGATCTCATCTTCTTCGACCTGTCGGCTGGCGGAGACGAGCTCGGTGGCGAATCCCTGCATCGTTATGACGAACTGATCCGCCGTCATGTCCAGCTTTTTGGTGTTGGAGAGCGCGCCACGCAGGTACGCTATCCTGGTCTTGGATTGAGGCAAACATGCCGTGGACGAGATCCCAGACCTTGGCGGCATGATTCAGACCCACGGTCTGAGAGAGGATGTCCTTGGACAGGCCAAGGGTGAGATAGTGCAGGACCTGCTGATCCCGCACGATCCAGGCGTCGTATGCCAGGTTCGGCGTGCTCGTAGTCTTGCCATCCTTCTCGATCATCAGTTCTTCCGGCGGTGCCAGTTCCGTGCGGTCCACGATGCCAAGCAGCCGCGCAGCGCCGGCAGGACCTGGGCCTTCCAAAGGAGATAGTTCTCCCTCGTGAGCTTCTCCGTGGGTGGAGCGCCAAGAGGCTGCGCCATGGCAGAGGAGGAGGAGGAGGCCATTGTCGTAGGTCGTAGGTTGTAGGTCGTAGGGTTTGTAGATCGATATGGATCTCTCTCTCGATGTCACGGAAGAGGTCGCTCTGATACCATATCAGGATTTGTGGAAGCGATAGCCTTTGTCTCGGCCTCGTGTACGTGTTATATAGCCAAAGAGCATAGGGTTTGTTACATCGAGATTACATAGGTATTGCGTGAACCGCAAGACATGAATACGACATGGATACGATATGCTTTATACAACAGCGTATCGTTTACATTTAATCACCTATATCTCTATCTCTAACAGGCAGCTCTACCTGATTTGGTTCTTTTGACTTAGATAATGAGTAGGTGAACTACATAAACTAGATTCTAAATCATCCCCTGCAGAACTAAACACACTGGTCAAAGGTCAGGTGGACCGTACGTACGGTGGATGCTTGACTGGGACCAGGCCACACTCAGGGACACCTGCGCAAACGAGAGATCCACCGCTTCAGAGAACACCGCATGGAACTTGGGCTCAAACCCGATACTCCATCGCTTGATCACACCACCATAGACACCTTCTAAGTGGATCTCCATGCTGCGGCGCAGCTCCGTTGCAACAACAAACTGCAACGGCTGATCGTCGCCACCGTATCTGCCGTTGAAGAGCACAACATCGTCGCCTATCTGGCCAGTGCGTGCCACACAGCGCAAGTCGATGCCTTGGGAAGGTAGCGTGAGTGGCCGGAGCTCGACGGTGGCCTCGACACCATCCATGATCATGGCCAGCTTCACACGCATCATTGGGATGGAGTGGCTGTCAACCGATCGAATGGACAGCTTGTTAACTCTGGACCAACGGCGCCCACCAGTTGGGTGCTCTGTTACTCCTTGGATCAGCTGCTGGTAACAATTGATGCCGTCACCTGTTCTCTTCATCTTCAGGTCAAACTCGAGCAGGATAGTGGGCCTGATGGCTCTGCGAGGGCTCAACGTTGGCAGCAGCAAAACACCCTGCAAAATAAATCAACGTGCTTATGGATTTCACTCTTCTTTTGCTTGCTATGTGAACTAAAACACAAGAGAAGAGATGGAGTCGAGTACATTCTGTAATACAGTAGTCAAAGGGTCTGTCATCTCCCGGTTGAATATGTAATTCCGCAGTCCATCTTTAAAGTCTCTGACTGCGACGAAGCCAGATACGTCGAGTTCGCAGGAATTATGAGAATCGTCTACAATGAGCTCAAGGGTGTAAATTTGCAACATGGTGGAAGGGGTACAATTACACCACTCCAAACAAGCAAGTGTAGGGTACACGTTGCTCTTAGGCTGCAACATTGCTGAATGCAAAGGACTTGTCAGGGTTACGATTAGTGGTAAATAACATCAAAAGGTCAAATATGGCCAGAGGAAAGTTACAGCTAATAATAACTTAACCCCTATCCAGTAAAATGTGCTTTCTAGAGCTAAACTCTGGCACATGATCTATCTATATCTAGTTATTTGAACTGCAAGCTCAAACAGTAACTAAATTCCTCGAGATAACAACACGCTTGTAGGATATTACTTTCAAAGTAAGAAGATGCACAGCCTATTTATCCATGTTAGAGAAATTGGTAAGAGTTACTATATGAACCCAAATAATTTTCCTATATAGTTTAGTTCGATGTCAAAGAATATAAGCCAGGTGCATGCAAATAAATAAATAAATACTGATGGAGATGCAAATATGCAAGTAGGAAGGGCAGAGCAAAGATGTAAAGGTGCTTACATTCGGATTTGTCTGAGAGGTTCCAGTTGTGAAAGAACGCGGGACGATCTGGGAGCATCGCGTCACGGGTGACTGCTGTGCCTGGTTGATCCATGAAATAATTGTGCCCCCGTGCCGGCTCACTCACTGGTAGTATTATCGGTTCCATGACCTGCTTGAGCTGCTCCTTGCGCCTTTCTTTCCTCTTCCGTATCTCCTCCTCTGTTGGAAACTTTGGAACATATGGCTCTGACACATTCATCCAATCATCTTCTTCAGGAGGTCCAAACAGCAGGCTGAACTCACAGTCTTGTTCTGCTTCCTCATCTTCCTCTGTTTCCACTTTGAACATAGCCTCGAGCCCCAACTCATTTTCTTCCTCTACTGTTACACACTCGTTCAGCTTCCAAGGTTTCCTACTGAGCTGCGCAAGCAAGCTTGCACATGGTATAGAGCTGTCATCATGAGCCTCCCATTCTAAGATCTGGATACTCTGGTTCTGTGGCAAAATTTAGATGAGAACGCATCATCACTATCACAACGGATATCCACCGAGACTCCATTCCACCCCGTAAGAACAATGCCGTCATCAAGCTGTATCTTGAGCTGGTCTGCTATGAACTTAAAAGTCAAGACGTGACCCCCCTGTGACCGCGGCGCTGTCGACGCCATTACAACACACCTTAGTTTCTCTGTATCATCTCGTTGTTGGGTGAAGCAGACAGTCCCCGGTCCGAATAGCCTTCCACAAACCCCACCTGCTCAAGGGAGGACGTTGTCAAGGGCAGAACGAACCTGCCATCACAGATGACCCTTGGGCGCAATTCGCTAGGATATTCTTGTTCCACAAAGTTGCACTGAACACGCCGATCGGTGTCCAGCGATAGTTGGAACCTGCGGTACGCGGCCGATTCCCAACACATTGCCTCCAGGTCCTCCCTTTTTGTAAACAACACTTGTCGCTGGCGCTTCTCCTGCACTTGTTTGATCCCTTTTTCTCGTTCGTCTTTCCTGTACATCTGGTACAGAACCTGGGTCAGCTTCTCGAACCAGGAAGCCGCCGGATTACAGCGGCCGGCACGGCAGTTTCCGGCTCATCCCGTGGCGTGAGTGTGATGGGCATGCAGGAGAGGGCCCATGGCCGGCTCCCATCCCCGTCCTGCTCCAATCGCAGCTTCGTTGGCCCATCGACAACAAGGCGGACGAGGGGATGGGGATCGCCTCCGGTGGTTCGGGTTCGAGGTAAAAGCAGCGAGAGTGCTCCTAAGATAGCCACGAAACCCGAGATTTCTTGGCGAACAGCTCGATCCTGAAGAGGCGGAAGCGCGGCGGCGGCGCGGTGTGGATGGAGTAGGGCGGGGGCTCCTACGGCGGCGGTTCGCAGTGGGTGGAGTGGCCCAGGGAGGCGTTCTCGAGCTACTCAAGCACCACGTTCAAAGTGCCCTCTGAATTACTCGATAATTACGGAAAATGCCACCAGAAAGTACTACCGAAACGCCAGCTCACCCCGTCCCCGTCCAGACTCTTCCTCCTCCTATCGATTTCTCTGCTTCTCTAGGGGTTCCGCCGCCGCTGCCGCTAGTTTCCCCGCCGCATCTCCTCTCCCATCGCCTCCCTCCCGCTCCCGGCTTCTGCTCAGCCCCTACCCCCTCATCGCCTCCCTCCTTCGATCTCCTACCAGCGTAGCCTACGACCCGGGGCCGTTTGCCCGACGACCTCGACCACGACTAGAGGTAAAGCTCGTCCCCAGCCAGAAGTGGAACTCGACCACGGCCGCTCCCTACTCCACTCAATATGTGAAATTAGGACTAGCTAATTTTTTTGTTTTGTTTTCTTGAATTTTATGAATGCCAGTAGTAGCAGCATGGATATGCAAATAAATTTATGCTGCAATGTGTATACCAAGATGCATGTCTATGGCAGTGATACCGAAATTATCTTATGTTGTATCCATGGAAGCTTCAACACCTCCAGAATTTTCCAAGATTTTTTGTTCATAGTTCGTTGCTAGGATTTTGGGCCATTACTCGGATGCTGCCGGCTGCATGTTAGCAGTTAGATGAAACCTATGAAATCAACTTGTGGTGTCCTTGCTCACCATGCTTTTTCTTGACGCGTTTGTAGAGTAATTCGGGCAAATAAACAGTCATCTAATGTAAATGATAGCATTGTTGGAGGTTTTGTAGCTCGAGGTTAATCGCCAAAAAATGGTATATTACCGCAACCCCTTTGTATGGAGGAACATATTTAGACCTTCCTTTCATTTGAATTGTACTCAGCACTTCATGATGTCTGAGAATAATTTTCTTGCTTGTTGCTGCGGTGACAGTCATAAATTTATGCTGCAATGTGTATACCAAGATGCACATATATGGCAGCGAGAGCAAAATTATCTTATGGTGTATGCGTGGAAGCTTCAACAGCTCCAGAATTTTCTAAGATTTAGCTCATCGTTGCTAGGATTTTGGGCCATTACTCGAATGCTGCCAGCTACATGTTAGCAGTTAGAACGCATTTGGCAGTGAGGTGATAAAAAACATTTTAACACTGTTATGCATCATCGATAGATAAGGTGAAACCTGTGAAATCAAAGAGTTTCCTCCCACCGGGTTTATTTCCACCGGAGTTTATAAGCCTGTTTCTGCAGATGCTTAGTACCTAAGTCCCCAAGGCAACTCCCTAAGTCCTTAGATGGATAGCATTGGTAGCTCACAAACGGAGCATCACATGGACGTACAGATACGTAGCTGGGCAGGACCGTCGCTGTGGCCGGTAACTTCTACCTGCGCTGCGGCACAATTGCGGGCCGTAGGTGCTCCACCCAAAAGATTCTGAAGAATCCTAACTTCCTTAGATTTGTTCTGGGATTTATGTTCTTGTATGTTCTATGCTGTGACTGATCTGACCTGAATCTTTCCTTTGTGAGGCAGTTTGCTCCGGATTTGCTTGCTTAGGTCATAGAGTAGTTTTGTTTTGTTAATTATCTTTGGGGCTTTAGGTGAATAGTCCGTCACTGGGTAGTTTGGTAGTTGCCATCCATTCCTTGGCAAAAGTATACGGATCACTGGGAGATAAATCATTTGATAGGTTTTTTTGTTAGGCTTGATGATTGCTTCAGAAGGATGATTCATTGGCGAAACTATGTAGATCACTGGGAGATAACTCATTTGATAGTTTTGTTTTTTTGTTAGGCTTGATGATTGCTTCACAAGGATGAAATGGCGCCCCGTCTAAAGTTATCTGGTATCCAGAGGCAGGCCTTGGCATTATACAGAGGGTTCCTTCGGACAGCACGGCTCAAGTCTCCAGAGGAGCGCCACAGGATAGAGTCTGTTGTCTCAGCAGAGTTCCGTGAGAATGCAAGAATTGTCGATCGCAGGAACTTTGTTTACATTGAGTACTTGATCAGGAGAGGGAAGCGGCAGCTTGACCAGCTCAAGAATCCTGATATTACAGGACTTTCTACCCTTGAAATAAATAAGGTATATGTAATACTGAAAAGATCTAATTTTCTATCGAATCATCTACTGTTATTTGCTAACAACTCAAGCCTTCTAAAGCTAAAGTAATCCTCTCACATGCTTGCATTGGTTGTGAAAATTTCCAGGCTTCTTCTATTCCATAAGATGGTGCCGATCATGCTTTTGGTCTTTCTACTGGGATATAAAGAAACAGGAATGACTTGCTTTTGATCGGTGTCCGACATAAAAATGGCAACATATGAAAGCTCTTTATGCAGTAACCTTCTGAAGCTCCCTCATTGCCCGTAGAAATCTTTAGATTAATTTCCTAGCATCTGTTTGCCTTCTGGGATATCAAAAGTGTGGTTCATGTATGGATTGTCCTGGTATCACCAAAATTAATTGGACCAGAGTTTATTGTGAGCAAGCATTTACATTTGAGCATTTTTTGTGTGCTGTCTAAACCATGTGTTTCAGGCACACTAATGCTATTATGTTTTACAAATATAATTTCACCCCCATCATATATATACAGATTTACACTGAATGAAGTTTAACTCGGAAAAATTGATGTGCCCCAACTATGGAATTTACGTTATGTTGAAAACTTATTTGTATTGCTAAATGGTATTTCTGAGTGCATGTTTTCACTCTTGTTATCCTCCGCCAGCGTTGCAGATAACTAATTTGCTCTAAGGTCTGGTTTAAAATTCAGCAAGTTCGTAGCAATTGTATATGTTATAATAGTTCTTGAAAGTAGAACCATCTTCCATGCTTTCTGAATTGCTTGATCTGGCCAGTCCAGAATGGTGTTTTAATCTACTGATATTAGCTCTCTCAGTCTCTCCACATGCCTATCTTGATCTCGAATTTGAATCTTGCAAGATGGAAAATATTGATTTGGGATGAAAAGTGTTATATGATCTCTGCCTGCAGTCTCGCAAAGCCCCCCCCCCCCCCCCCCCCCCCCCCCCCGAACCGGATGAGTTGGCTGTCAGCGCCGACATGGCTCCCGCCTCTCTCTCTCCCCCTCCCCTGAGCAAAGAGACACACAGAAGCGGTGGCCTCGTGCAGTCGCACAGAAATGAAATTAAAAAAAGAGAGACTAAAACCAGGACAACGAATGACTCGGCCTCTTGAGAGAAATGAGGAAGAGAGCTGTTTAATAGGAAAAGTGATAGGAGGAATTGGTACCCCCAGAATATCGAATTGACATACCAGAATGTATAAACTAACGAAAAGTGATAAGTAATAATAAATGAACTTTCACACATCTTCCAGCACACACATGAATTTGACATACGCAAGCCTATCTTTACACCTGATGCAAACTATGCTAACCTGACCCTTAGGGATCAAGGCTCTACTTCATTTGGTTCTTTTCACTCCGGTGGGTGAGGTAGAGACTGCATCAAAAGTCCTACAGTAGATACTAACACAATAATTGCTTCAAGCATCAGAGGGTTTTGCCAAGGCAAAACTGGATAACTTTATGTGCTGGCTAGCCAAGATCAGATGGACCATCGGTACGATACATGCTTACCCCCGACCAAGCAACAGACAGTGAGACCTGGGCAAATGAGAAATCCACTGCTTCAGAGAAGAACGCATGGAACTTGGGCACAAACCCGATGCTCAATTGCTTCCTTGACCCACCGGAGACCCCTTCCAAGTGGATCTCCATGCTGCCATGCAGCTCCGTCGCAACCACAAACTGCAATGGGGAGTCGTCGCCAACGAATCTGCCATCGAAGAGCACAATATCGTCGCCTATCCAGCCGGTTCGTGCCGTGCAGCGTAGGTCGATTCCCTGAGAAGGTAGTGTGAGTGGCCGGATCCCGATGGTGGCCTCAACACCATCCATGATCATAGCAAGCTTCACACGCATCATCGGGATCAAGCGGTCGCCATCAGATCGAATGGACAGCTCGTTAACTCTTGACCAAGAGGGTCCACCGGAAGGGTGCTCTGATACTCCTTGGATCAGCTGCTGGTAACTATCAATTCCATCACCTGCTCTCTTCACTTTCAGGTCGAACTCCAGCAAGATATCAGGTTTGATGGCTCTCCGAGGGCTCAATGTCGGCAGCAGCACAACACCCTGCACAATAAATCAATCAATATATGCTCATAATTTTCACCGATTATTGTGAGCTGTGTGAAATAAAGCTCAAGAGAAAAAGATGAGAGTGCACACATTCTTTGAAGCAACAGTCAAAGGGTCTACTATTCCCCGGTTGAAAATATAATTCCGCCGTCCATCAAGGAAGTCTCTAATTGCGACAAAACCAGATATGTCGAGTTTGCATGAATGGAGTGAATCATTTACAATGAGCTCGAGGGTGTAAACTTGCAGCATTTTGGAAGGGCCACACGTGCACCACTCCAGACACGCAAGTCTGGGGTACAGATTGCTCTTACATTGCCACGTTGCTGCACTCAAGGAAGTAGTCAGGTTATGATCAGCGACAAATAAAAATGACAAGTCAAATCACATACAGAGCAAACAATTAAGATACCCGACCCCCTATCTAGGATATATTTTCGGGAGCTAAAATCATACGGCGCATCTAAATTGTGATTTCAATTGCAAGATCAATACAGTGATTAAGTTCCATAAGTGATAACCACAACGACCAATAATTATAAAAGAAAAGGTGTCTATTTAATGTTTAGCTTCTGTATCACACAGGGCACTCAACATCTGGACTAGATAAGATAGGTTGGACTGATACCTTGAAGGAAGATGCATGCCTATTTATCAGTGGTACGGAAATTGGTAGGAGGTTTCTATAGCGGTTGTTTTTGGTAGGAGGTTTCTATAGCGGCTGTTTTCATGAAAAAAGATCTTCTTATAGACAAGATGTTAAGTACATAAATTTAATGATATTGTGGCATTCCTATTGACCAAGAGTAATTACTTAGTATAAAACGCAATACAGGAACATATGTGTAAATACAGATGGATATGTACTTTAGATTTGGGTGCTTACATTCTGATTCGTCTGAAAAGGTCCAGTTGTTACACAGTGCGGCATGCATTGGGAGCCTTGCATCATGAGTGACGGCAGTGCCTGGTTGATCAATGAAGAAATTCCAGCCCCGCCTAGGTTCACTCAGTGGTCGTGTTATTGGGGACATGACCTGCTTAAGCTGCCCCATGCGCCTCTCTTTCCTCTCTTGGATCTCCTCGTCTGTTGGAAACTTGGGTACATATGGCTCTGTCACCTTCACCCAATCAGACTGTCCAGGAGATGTAAACAGCAGGCTGCACTCGCATTCACCTTCCCCTTCTTCGAGTGGTGGTACAGACAGGGGCAAAGTATCGAGCCTCAAGCCTTCCTGTTCTTGCTGCTGACGTCCATCATATTCCTCTTTTTCCACCACTGCAAACATGGCATCAAGTCCCAGCTCCTCTGCTCTGTCTGTCACAGACGCATTCACATTCCAAAGCTTCCTTTGGAGCTGCACAAGCAACGATGTGCATGGTATAGGGCTGTCATAACCAGCCCTCCATTCCAAGATGTGGATGGTCCAGTTCTGTGTTGAAATGTGAGACAACAACATGTCATTATTGCCACAATGGATGTCCACTGAGATTCCATTCCATCCTGTCAGAACAACTCCGTCATCGAGCCGTATCGCGAGCCGGTCTGCTAGGAACTTGAAAGTCACAACCTGAACCCCCTGTGACTGTGGTGCCGCCGACACCATTAGCATAGGCCTCAGCCTTGCCGTCTCCCCTCGTTCTGGGAAGCCCACGGTGTTGGTGTCCAAATAGCCTTCCACAAAACCCACTGGTTCATCAAGGGACGTGGCCGTCAATGGCAGAACAAACCTGGCATCGTCGTCACAGGTAATCCTTCGACGCATGTCTCGAGGGCTTTCTTGTTCCAAATAGCTGCATCGAAGTTGCCCATGGGTGTCCAGCAAGAGTTCAAATCTGCGGTGCATCACCTGATCAGGCGACTCCCACCTCGAATCCTCCTTACCCCAGCCAAGCGGAATGTATTTCAGCGGCTTCTCCTCTTGTATCCTCCTCTCCCGCTCTTCTGACTCGCGCGCCATCTTCTTGTCTCGCTCCTCTCGCTCGTACAACTGGTAGAGGGTTCCGATCAGCTTTTCAAGAGTGCTTGTAATGTCGATGATACCAAGGCCAGCTCTGGCAAACAGCCGCTCCTCAGTCCATTGGGAGGGGATGTAGAACCATCCCTCGGAAAAGGTGAAGGTGACCGTTGCAGCAGGCCAGGGCAGCACGAAGAGCTTGTCATGGAGGCGCACCCCCAGCCGTCTGACGTTAGATGTGAGGGCAAGACCGCCGTTGACGCCAGGAAACCGCCTGATGACTGCCACCTCCCTCACCAGCGCAGACTCCTCGGTGTTTGGCTGCTGCCATGATCCCAGGCGCATGAAGGATATGGCGCCCGGCCGTCCCGAGTCCCCAGCGTGCTCCAGTCGTGGCCCGTGTTCATCCACGACAAGGCGGGAGACGCGGATAGGGGCTGCCCCCGTGCGCTCGGGGTAGAATCGAGGGGTCTCCTTGTGTGACCACGATGCCTGCGATTTTTTGGCGGACAGCTTGATCCTGAAGTGATCGCAGCGCGGCGGCCGCCGATCTTTGTTTTTACCGTCGGCGATCAAGTGGGGGCGCCACCACTCCCGGAGCTCCGGATCGCCCTGAAACGGTTCATAAGAGGGGAGTTGCTCCAGTAGGCGGCGATGTATCTCCTCCTCGTCCTTTTGATGATCACAGACTGCTTCATCAGATTGCTGCGCCTCCGCCGAAGCTCCCTCCATCGCCGACGGCGACGACCGCCAGTCAGGTTGCAATCGGGCCGCTCTGCAGACTGTGCAGGACAATCCGCACGTCCGCCAAGCGATTATGCAGGCTCTCTGAAATTTTACTGTATGGAACGACAATGTACAGATAATAGCATGAACAAATGGATTATGTAGGATAGTAACTTGATGATTTTGCACAGCAATTCTTGTAGCAAGCCTCAAGCAATATTACCACACATGAACTTTATAATCCTTGTATCCTGAACAATTATCAAAATAGAAATTACATAGATTACAATCCTCGTGGGATAAAACCACATATGAACAAGTATTTAATGAAATGTTTACTACATGAAGATGACTTCAAATACGAATTTTACATCGAAATGACCCCTCACTAATAAACTGCTCTCCGCTGAAGCTTAATGTTGCTATCTGCAGCTCACTGAAACAGTCTTGTGCTTTGAATCTTGCTTTCCAAATCTATCACTAAGCACTGCTGTATGCTAGGGCTTTCCAAGTCTATCACTAAGCACTGCTGTATACTAGGGCTTTCCAAATCTATCACTAAGCACTGCTGTATATTAGGGCTTAGTAAGCACGAACATGGCTTTTCGTATCAAGAAGAAACACAATTACATAAGTATAGTTTCTGCCTAGTTCAAACGTCCAAACGGATTTTATTTTTCGCATAGCAATGAAAGATTGAAAGGGAGCAGATGAAGGAACTCCAAAACTGAACTCAAGGAATGCCATTACATCTAGATCACTACAAAACAACCATACAGGGCTTTTGAAACAGATCAAACCAAGCGGAACACAATCAGCATGTTGAATTAAAACCAAGCTAACATAGCATGAACAAGCACGGTAAGAATTACTATATCTCAAAAACAAGATTGACACCGGAAGTTCAGCAGCATGACTCTTTCTTTAGATTTAAATACAAGTGCTGATAATCAGCAGCTGAATCCACAAGCGGGAAATTTCTTACAAGATAACATCGTCAGATTGCACTAAGAAATCTAACTACACACTGAAACTTGAAAGTAACAAGAAGGGGAGACAGGGGACTCTCCCAAGACATTAGAACAGTCTAGGTCTTACATGAGTTTTTTGACAAGGAAACAATGAGGATGCAGAGATACTTACTTATATTTAGATGGACTAAAGGAACTTCAAAGTGCAACATACAATTTATACAACAGCAGCAGGAACAATATTTACTTCAATCAATATTACTGGAGAGTGGAGACTACAGTACTGCACACCTTCAATACAAGACCTAAATTTAACGCTTGAACACTAATAATGTTACCTTCCCTTTTTATTTATGTGGGACAGAGGTGGTTAATACAAATCCATAGAAACATGCCAAATAGTCTCAGGAATATATGAATTCTAAAATTAACCTGTCATAACAGCATCCTTGGTTCGCAAGTATACTAGGCATTTTACGCATCTCAAATCAGACCACAAGAAATCTCTAAATCATAAGAGAAAAGGGGAGATAAGGACCTGGTCGCCCGCCGGATCCTTGTCATGCTCTCCAGGCTGCTCCCCGCTCCTTCCCCACCGCCACCGACATCTCCTGCTTCCCGACCGCCCCCGGCATCTCATCCTCCTCCACCATCCGCAGGCGGCGATGGGAACAATGCTGGCTGGCCGGGGTGGCACAAGCGGGGACGGGAAGTCGACAAGAAGGGCGAAGGGAGGACGCGGGCTGGGAAAGGAAGTTCGGGCCAGGCCAGTGTGGGATGGCGACGAGCGGACGTGCCGGGCGGCGCAGGTGGCACAGGCTTTGCGAACAGAGCTTCTTTTTTTTTTTTTTTTGAGGAAAACGGAGCTGCTTGTTACTAGAAGGATGGAGGTGATGTAAAAACTGTTTGAGGTAAAATTTATATCACCAAAAACGTGATTTTTACATCACCCAAATTGTTCAACTTCAACAGGTTATGTATTTTAGGGCACGAGGTCCGCAATAAGTGATGTACAAGTACAATAGGGCAGCCGCTCGCGTGGAATCGAAGCGGCGGGGGCTCCGGCGGGTGTCGTGATGGCCGGGGGCGGCTGCGGCGAGGCCCGGGGGGGTGAATTGAGAGGGGGAGGGGCGGCCGGGTGACGGTGATGCCCGTGGGCAACGAGATAGAGTCGGCGAAGGGGCGGCAGCGCCAGCAAAGAGAGCCGGTCGATCGAGGGCTCTGGCGAGCGAAGGGGCGGCTCGACATCCTCTCCTCCATGCTAGACATTTTCTTGAGGTTCTAATCTTTCGTCTCCTACATTCATGTTCGGTGTCAAGCTCTGTTCCAGTTTTAGGGTTCCTTCGCTTTAGCTTTGAACCTGCCCCTTCTTGGTGGTGTGGCTGTTTTAGGCAAGGTTTGGTGCTAGTCATAGCGTAGCCCTATTCTTTTAGCTTGTCATTGTTCGGAAAGCTAAATTGGAGCCCGAGCCCCGAGCTACATGGCTCCTGGTATTTTTTTAATTCAAGTTTGACATTTTGAAGTTTCAAAATATTCTGAATTTTCTTCTAGATGTGGACAGTGATGCATTCTACCAACGATGAAAATATCCAGGTGAAATACATTATATTTTTGGCTACACAAAAATGAAAAAATCTGACAAATGTTAGAGGTTTCCAAATTTGCGCTGTTCAAATTTTCAAATCCACGTTTTTGTAAATTTTGCACAGCTCAGAATACAGAGTTTTTTGATTCGGAATTTTGCACACTATTAGAATACATCATCATCTACATCTACGGTTTTTTTTTCCAAAATTTTCCAAAATTTTAAAATTTTGCACACTATTAGAATACATCATCATCTACATCTACGGATTTGACCTGGATGGCTTTATTAATTTAAATCGGTCTTCATAGCCTTTTTTATCTAATAAAAAGTTTCTCTATGGTTTGTGTAGATCACCCGCTATCTTGCGTGAAAATAATGTTGATGGTCTCCCCTTATGTTTTATTCCTACTTTCGCCCCAGTGAAAGACAACTCGCCGGTTAATTTTTAACGATTTACTTGGCTCGGAATCTCGGATATATGTAACACTTGAATGCGGATTTGGATTTGTAACTCTACGTGTTAGAGGGACAAGTCGCGAGGCACCATTCGTTGCACGTGCACGTTCTCCGGTGGTAAATAATGCACCGCATAGCCGCGCAGTGCTCGGCAAACTAAACTGAAATAATTGACACTCCCCTTCTATGGCCACATGCCAGAGTAAGAGCATCTCCAGCAGACTAATCTAAATTTAGTCCTATATCTCCATATAGTCATCTAAAATGATTTTTTTTAAATGTTCTCAGTTTTTCTGTAGAACGTCTATATTTAGTACATCTATGTTCTCTCTCTTATATTTTAGTATTATCTTATAACTATCATTCAATAGTTTTATTTTCACCCGCTCGAATCCGCCCAATGAGAGTGAGCAGTTGGGTTTGGATGATCCTCCAAGCATCCACCAGATGTGGATCATCTATCGGTAGATGGCGTGATAGATGAACTATTGTAGACGTTTTTGGGGTATGGGTCATCTATATTTGTTTTGGATGTCAGTTTAGATGAGCTGCTGGAGATGCTCTAATGTAGGATCGTCAAGTTACTATTTGGAGCTGTAAAATCCTACTACTACCATTATTTCTACTTTGGACGTGTCTAGCGAACGGCCGTGCGTAGTTTCGCTCATCCTAACGGCCGTACCCTGCGCGTCGAATCGTCGTCAACGCTTACCGTCGCCAAAAAGCTAAAAAAAAATTAATAATACATTTTTTATATTAAATTCGAAAAATATTACAGAAAAAAACGATTTTCCAGAAATAATACGTCATCGGCCAGGTCTGGGCCGATTAGGTCCTGTCGGCCAGGTCTGGGCCGATTTGTGCTGATCGGCTTAGCCTGAGCCGAAAGGGTAGCTGCTGGGCCAGGCCTGCGGCCGACAGGCCGCGCGTGGGTACTAATCGGCCTAGTCTGAGCCGACAGGCCTATCGGCCAGGCTTGGGCCGACAGGATGCTGCTTAAGTCCCAAAAATCCCCATCTTCTTCCTCGCGTCCTCTCTCTCCTTTTCTTCTTCCTCTCGAAAACCAGCAGCTCCCTGCTGCGTTTCAGCGGCGATCTATCACCCAGCCACCAAATCTTCCTCCTAGAAGTGTTAGAGAGTTAAGGCAGCTCAGATCTACAGATGGGTATTTTTGTGTGATTTCGTGTTGTTTGGTTGGAGCAATGGTGGAGTTTAGGTGGAGGTTGCTGTAGGGTGGTGGATGGTGCAGCGTGGTGGTGGTGCAGCGGTGTTGCATTGGCGGTGGTGGTGACGTTGCTGGTCCATTGAATCGGCACGCTTCAAGGGTATGCGTTTATTTGCTAGTAATATTAAGTATATAGTTGTTCCCGGTTGTAACAGTAAATTGGTGTCACATTTTTAGGTTGTTGAGATGAGTAATTTAGTGAAATGTTTGTTTTTCTACGGTCCTGGCGAAGTTGTAGTAAATGAGCATGGAGCTGATTTGGGTGAGTTTCGATGGTCAGAGTTGGAACTGAGTGACCCACAAACATGGTCTATAAGTCAGCTGAAAGATTGGTTGGCAGCGTGTTTAGGGCTTCCTCAAACAGACACCGTCGGTGTGCATGCACTGTGGACGAAGACAAGGTCCCCGGTGTTTTTTTATTTGAGGCCGATAGAACGGACCTCTCAGATGGTGCGATGGTTGCAAGGCTGCGCAAGCAGGGGATGTACCCCTCATGCCTTACTGATACCTGTCGCGAAGGAGGTGATTCCGCTGAAGGCGAGGGAGGGCACGATCCTGGCCAGAGTAGTCAGGAGATGCAATTTTCTGGACATGATTATAATCAGGGAGATGTTGGAGGTGGTGGTTATGACTATGGCCAAAATAGTCAGACAGAGCAGATGGAAGAGGAAGATGTTGGAGGTGGTAGTTATGAATCTGGCCAAAATAGTCAGACAGAGCATATGGAAGAGGGAGATGAAGATGCTGCTGAGGCAGCAGCAGACGATGTATTCCAAGAAATGATGGAAGAGGAAGACGAAGATGGTGGTAGTGCTTATGGGCATGATCATGTGGTGCCAAATCCTGCGTCATGGAGTCATGATTTCTCGTCGTCAATGACAGTGAACGATGGTCATGATTCTGCCTGGGAATACCATCAGAACCAGGTTTCTGCGGGTGCTCTATATACCGACAAGCAACATTTGCAAGATGCAATCATTAAGTGGGCAATGTCGACTTGCAAGACATTCAAAACCAAGGTGTCGAGTAAAAAATATCTGACAATGGAATGTGAGGTAGCAGGGTGTCCTGGAAGGGTGCACGGTTATCGTCCTCACTTCGGCATAAACTGGAAAGTGAGCGACGTAGTACAACACACATGTAGAATTGAGAGTATTCCTCAAGATCATCGTAACATTTCGTCGACGCTTATAGCTCGGTTGCTGTACTCAGAAATAGTACAGGGCAAAGCTATGGAAGCGAAGGCTATTATACATAAGGTGTTCACCAGGTTCAAGTACACAATATCTTATGGCAAAGCTTGGAGGGCTAAGCAGATGGCACTTGAGAAAAGATTCGGATCGTTCCTAGACTCATATGACTCAGTTGTTCGGCTCCTCTGTTGACGTCAAACACTTTTGGATGGCAGAGTTTCCAAACGTAAAGGTGCTGCATCGTGTGTTCTTCTCTTTCGGTGTATGCATAGAAGCTTTCACTCACTGTCGACCAGTTATCTGTGTTGATGGTACATTTCTTACTGGCAAGTATAGGGGACAGATCTTGACTGCCATTGGTCAGGATGGCAACAATCAGATCGTGCCACTTGCATTTGCTTTTGTGGAGAGCGAGAACACTGAAAGTTGGACTTGGTTCTTCAGGCAGCTTAAAATAGCAGTAGTAAAAGATAAGCCGAACGTGTGCATCCTTCATGACCGCCATGCTGGTATACTGAACGCCGTCAAGGCACTCACAAACCCTGTGGCCGCGGAAGAAACGCCATGGCTAGACCTGCAGAGTCGTTGGTGCATGCGCCATTTGGGGCCAATTTTTTCTCACAGTTCCGAGATAAGGCTTTGATGAATCTATTCAAAAAACTGTGCAAGCAGAACCAATTCTGGAAATACACATTCGTACGTGGTAAGCTTGATGACTTCACTAACCAGCATGTTAGGCAGAGGAGAGCTGCACGAAATGTTGCAGTAGCAGCACATGTGCAACTTGTGGCGCAACAGCTAGCAACCGGACCTCCACCAGCTGAGGATGTACCTGTTGGGCTTTGTGACTTGCCAGGATTTGATCCGCCTGGTGTTAGGAGAAAGACTGGGAGGTTGATTAAAAACTTTCAGCAGTGGATAGAGCACGAGCCTCTTGAGAGGTGGTCTTTGCTGCACGACACTTATGGAGCCAGGTACGGTGTTATGACTACCAACCTGCTGAAACATACAACTTTGTTCTTAGAGGAAATAGGGCATTGCCACTTACAGCCATTGTGGAGGGTATTTTTGAGGGCACAGTCAAGTACTTCAGAGAAAGACGCCAGAAAGCTCACATGCATATCGTTAACAACCCAAACACACCTTTTTGTGAGAAGATTACGGAGTACATGGATAGGAAGATGGCAAAAGCTCGTACTCATGCTGTGCAGGCCATAGGAAATCAAGAAAGGAGGTTCGAGGTACGCTTACCTTCTGACAAGTTTGGTTGCGGAAATCAGCTCAGAACGCATGAGGTGAGAATTGGAAATGAAGCCCGACCAACATGTGACTGCACATGCAATAAACCAAAATTGCTTCACCTGCCCTGCTCCCATGTATTGGCTGCGTGTGGCAACTCGGACTGTCAGCCATCTCGTTCGTTTCACCATATTATTTGAACGAGTCTGTGCTTAATACCTGGACCGGTGAAATGGTGGGATTTCGAGCTGTGGGTAATTTTAACACGGTTGACCCTAATGAAAGGCAGTACATCCCCGACCCAAGGCTACTGCGTCCTGGTAGAGGTAGACGACCGTGCAAGCGTATCAGAAATGGTATGGATGAATCTGAAGCCGGAGGCCCGACAGTGCAATGTTTCTTGTGCAATGATTTTGGTCACAGGGACACTGCTTGTACAAAATTCCCACCTACGAATGCTGCTCCGGCAACTAGAGCAGCTGCTCCACGTGGGCGAGGCAGCCGAGGACCAAGAGGAAGGGGAAGAAACTAGGATGTTTTAAATTTGGACTGTGCTTTTATTTGTAATAATGAGGATCAATGTTTTAAAATTGGACTATGTTTTAATCTGTAATATGTGTGGATCAGTGATTTAAATTTGGAGTTTTATTTCATCTGTAATTTGTCTGCATTTGTGGCTAAAAAAGAGGAGGGAGAGGTGGAAAAAAAATGGAAGAGCCTCTCGGCCCAGCTTGGGCCGACAACGTCTTATCGGCCCAGTACAGGCCGATAGGCCCAGTCGGCCTAGCTCTGGCCGACCGGTTTCTCTGACACGCGCAGAGTCGGCCGACAGCACAAATCGGCCCAGGCTGACCGACAGGACCTAATCGGCCCAGACCAGGCCGAGGCCGTATTATTTCTAGAAAATCGTTTTTTTGCATAATATTTTTTGAATTTAATATAAAAAATGTATTATTAAAAAAAATTTAGCCGCCAAAAAAGAAAAACCGCCCCACCCCACGTCATCTTCCACATTCCTGAATCGCCCCCATCGCAAGCTCTGCTCCGGCGACGAGCGCCGCCCCGGCTAGCCGCACTGGCCGCCCACCGCACGCCGCCTCCATCCTGGCCTCCTGGGCGTCAACGCCGCGTCCTCCGGCTCTCCTGCGCGGCCGCCGAGCCAGCTTGCCGTGCGTTGAGGTCGCGTCCTCCGGCTGCCCTGCGCGGCTGCGTCGAGGCTGCCGAGTTGGCTTCCCATGCATGGAGAACGCATCCTCTTGCTGCTCCCGTGCTCCGCAAGGCTGCGCCGAGCTAGCCTCCCGTGATGGTTCATCGATCAGGGAATAAATCGGGGAGTTAATTCCCTTTTGGGCCAGACTTTTGGGCTTTCTCACCCGTGCCTGATGGTTCTTTGCTTTTTCTTTTGATTTTTTTGTTTTGCATAGGGCAGTTTTATTTCTGTTAGATAGTTGCCCATCAGCACACAGTAGTTGCTCAACCAAATAATTGGTCAAATACACCATTTATTAATAGTTGCTCAATTATGTTACTTTGTTGCCTAGCGGTGTAAATTAGTTGTAATTTTTCCAGCAGAACTGTGGTTAGAAAAATTGTGGTAGGAGGCGAAATAATTATGTTGTTCGATGAGCCAACTTTGTCAAAGTGGTAAGCAACTTTGGTGTGCAACGAGGCATGTTCACAATATCGGTAAGAAACTTCATAACAAATAAAAACAACTTTGATACAAGGCAAAGCAAGATTGATGTGCGTTGAGACAACTTCACAACAACGGTAAGCAACTTTGGTGTGCGATTAGGCAATTTGATTACAACGGTTAACAACTTTTATGCGCAATGAGTCCACTTCATAACACTGGTAATCAAACTTCACAACAACTAAAAACAGGTTTGGTACAAGGAGAATTCATAATGAGTAAAACAACTGCACATAATTTAAAATCAATTTCGGTACGAGGCGAAGCAATTTTGGTGTGGGTTGAGAAAAATTCACAACAGAGGCAAACAACTTTTGTGTGTGCTAAATCATTTTTGCAACAACAGTAAGCAACTCAACAACAAGTAAAACCAACTTTGGTACAACACGGAACAACTTTGGTGCGTTGAGCCAACTTCACAACAGTGGTAACAGTAAGCAACTTTACAAACAACTAAAAACAATTTTTGTACAATTGAAAACAATTTTTGTGTGCGATAAAGCAACGTCACAATATTGATAGGCAACTTCTGAACAATAATAGAAAATTTAATAACAACTAAAAAAATTAGCAGCTCATAACCAACCGTAGGCAATTAAAGTCGGGTGAGAGCATTAGGGTCAGGAGGACGACGACCAAGGCGTGGAGTTCTGTTAATGTGCTCAATGTCGCGAAGTTATTTTGATGGGCGTTAATGCAATTTCACAACAATATAAGCAACTTTGGTATGCGATGAGGCGAATAACGGGTAAGGAGATTTCACAAAACAACTAAAAAGCAAAAATAATAGGAGGCGAAACAATTTTAATGCATGTTGATGCAACTTCACAACAGTGATATGCACTTCTCAAAACCGGTAGGCAAGAAGCAAATTTCATAGCAAAAAAGGGCGGTAATCAAGTCCACAACGGTTAAAAGCAAGTTTTATGCACACATAACCAACTTCTCAATATAGGTAGCCAATTCACAATGGTGGTAGGCAACTTCTCAATACAACTTCTAAATAGTTGTTCACTTCTCAATGGCGATAGACAACTTCACAACAGTGATATGCACTTCTCAAAACCGGTAGGCAACTTCATGACATTATTAGACAACTTCACTATGACGATAGACAACTTCATAATAGTGGTCAACAACTTGACAACATCATTATATGCAACTTACATCAGTGGTAGGCGACTTCTCAATAAAAGCAACTTTGATACAAGGAAACCAAATTTGGTGTGCGATGAGACCATTTAGCAAATTCAAAACTAAAAGCAGATTTGGTATGAGGTGAAACAATTTTGGTGTATGTTTAGTCAACTTCATAATAACAGTAAGCCATTTTTGCGTTTGTTGTGTGATGAGGCATTTTCACAACAGCGGTAAGTAATTTTGGTGTATGATGAGGCGATTTCATAACATCGATAAGCGGCTCCATATTTTACAACAACTGGAAGCGATTTTGGTACGAGGAGAACCAATTTTTGTGTGTGTTGGGACAACTTAACAACAGCGATAAGCAAATTCACAACAACCAAAATCAATTTTGATACGAGCCGAAACGACTTTGATTGGCAACTATACACTAGCTGTAGGCAACAATTTGTTGCTTATTTATGCTAATTTGTTGCCTCACATCTCATATTCTGATTGACTCGCTCAATTACGCCAGTAAATATTAGTTGCTCAAATGCCTCAGTGAGTTTGTGTGCTACTATTATAAAGTTGTGCACCGATGTTGGCAAGTTGCCTAGTGGTGTTTCGGAGTTGCTCCGGATTCCTCACTGCTTGCTCCGACGTGATGTCCACATTCGAATTGCTCGCGTAGTGTGATGGTGCGGAGCTGATGACGCCGTGAAGTTGCCTACGGTATGTAGTGATACTAAATTATGTAGCGTTGGTATTAAATTATCGCTTGAGAAGTTGCCTACTCGTACACAAAATTTTGCTTACCGCTGTTATGAAGTTGTCTCGGCGCACACCAAAGTTCATATGCCTCGTACCAATGTTTATTTTGATTTTTGTAGAGTTGCTTACCATTATTATAATGTTGCTTCAACGCATATCAACGTTATTTCGCCTTGTACCAAAGTTAATTTAGATTATTGTGAAGTTTCTAACCGTTATTCTACAGTTTCTTCATGGCATATCAAAGTTAGTTTGATTCGTACCAAAATTGATTTGACTTGCTTATCGTTGTTGTGAAGTTGCCTCATCACACACTGAAGTTGATTAACTTTAGGACAACGATAGGCAATTTAGTAACAATTGTTAGAGTATAACACGGTTTTGACTAGTTTTGGTAAATGTAAATGGGTACAAGACTTAGAGACTTCGAAACCTAATAGAGACAGACTTGGATTACAATCCTAAATTACCAAAACTAGTCTAAACCGTATTATACTCTAACAACAACTAAAAGCAACTTAGCAAGAACACAGAACAAAACGTAGGCAACAAAGTCGGATGAGAGCCTTAGAGTGAGGAGGACGGCGGGCATGGCGTGGAGTTCCGTGAATGCGGCCGTTGCCGCGAGCGAGCGAGAGCCGCATAATAGGTGAAAAATATTGGACGCTAGTGAGCGAGAGGCGTGGAGAGGGTTAAATATTCTAAGTAACGACAAACAAATGGGCAGAACTAAGCAAATATCATAAGATATTAGACAGCAAACTAGTAGAATTGAGCAACTCCTGTGTGTTATTAGGCAATAATCTTGTGTGTGCGAAGAGACAATTTCACAACTGCGGATAAGCAACTCCACAACAATTTTGATTTTGTAAAAGTAACTAATATACATAGTTAGACAACAAATTGATAGAGTTAAGCAAGTAATATATGAGTAACCTCATAAATGAATTCGTAGAATTGATCAACTATTGAAATAATCTAGGCAACAAATTGAAAGAATTAAGCAACTAATATATGCAGGTTGGCAACAAAATGGTAGATTGGAACAATTATGCATGTTTATTTTTTTCTTTCCTCCCCTTTTATTCTCTTCTCTATTTCATTTCTTTCCTCCCATCTTTTTCTTCTCCAACGTGCACAAGAGGCCACCGCTCTGAAGTAAAGCCCAAGGACACCATAGGTCTGTTGCATATATAACGAGAAGTGGAAGGATTGAAATGCAAAATGGCCAAAGAGATAAGATTATCTCCAATCTTTCTCCGTCTTGTACTCTGATTCGTGAGAAAAGCTTCTACAGCCAGCACAAATTTGGATCGAGCGGCTCGCCGTCCCTCACCTGCAAATTGGCCCTCGAGGCCTCGCCGTCCCCCCTCCCAATCTCCTCTTCCGCCCTCCGCCCTTCTGCTCTTGTGGATGGCCGTCGTGGCTATCATAGCTGGCCGGAGGTGCTTAACTCGGCGGAGGAGGACCAGCTCACCGGGCCCTAGCAGTATGATGCGGAGGCCGAAGTGTGAACGGCGCGGGCACCCGGCGGCGGCCAGAGCAGCGGGACGCGACGAACTCACGCGCTGGAGCTGAGGGGAACTAGCCGGCTGCGCGACGCGGTGGAGTGGAGGCCGACGACGGACGATGGACGCGCGCCGGCGGGCGACGATGGGAGCGGGGCGGAGCTCGCGCGCCGGCGGCTGGAGGTGGAGGCGGGGCGGAGAAACAGCCGGAAATGGAGGCGAGGTTGATGTGTGATTTGGGGTTCATTGGGATGACCGACGCACGGTGCGTAGCTTTCCCTGTCCTCCGTCGTGCTCCGCGCCTCCACCGTGCTTCGCACCGCCGCCACGCAACACCCTCCCGTAGTCGATTCGAGACGGACCACACATGGGTGGGCGAGAGAGATGGGGGCGGCCAGTCCTGACAAAAAAGAGGAGATGATGCGGGCGCGACATTGTCAACTGTGGGGACGACGCGTATCTTGGCGCAAGGACGGACGGCGTGCGTGCGGCCGTTCGCTTCAACCAACCAGCGCACGTGGGAGAATAAGCATTTGGGTTCTACTTTACCTTTTATTTTTACCTGAACAACATGAGTACGCACAACGTGACTTCACTCCACAGTGCGACGCGGTCCCCCGCGCCGAGACAGCGACGCGGCCGCACGGAGCGACGTGGTGGTCCTCCCGCCGGCCGGCGAGCCCGTGCACGTCCGTCACCGTCACACTCAGCCGCTCACTCACTCACATCCACCGCGCTGCAGCCGCCCCACAGCCGTCCATCCGCCTCCATCCGACGGCTCAGGCCGCTCCGCCCGTGACTCCGTGCCGTTCGAATTAAAGCCGCTCATCTGCCGGCGGGGCCCGTGCGCGGCGATAGACAGACGAGGGCTCTGATTGAGAGGGAGGACCCCGTTCGCACATGCACCCCCAAAGTACTTTCTATTCCCGAATTTGAGTTCCTCGCTTTATGCTCACTAATTATCATCGGATGACTAAATCTGTTCGTAGGACCCACCGAGGATCTCATCACTTTTTAAAATATCCAAATCCTCCTAAAAAGCTCCAGATTTGATCTGTTTATTTTCAAATGCCACCACCAGCGGAGCAGCGACATCGTGGCAATGCTTTTTTATGATGGACACGTCCGTACGTTTGCCCATATTAACAAAACAGTCCACGCAGGAACCCAACAGGCTCGCCCTTCCCTCCCTGTCTCCCCCCATTCTCACTCGCTCTCGCTCCTCTTCCCGAGAGAAGAAGAAGCCGACGAAGCGAGGCCTTGCCGCAGATTTCGATCCGGTTCCCGAAGCCTCCCCACGAGCTCGCCCTGTAGCTAGCTAGCGACTTGACCTCGGCTTGGTTCGGCGCCCGGATCCGGCGAGCCCGCGGGCGGAGGCCCCAGATCCGGTGGCGCTCTGCTGCTCTGCCAAGACAGTGCGAGGTAGGTGGGTAGTCGGTTAGCTGCTGCTGCCGCCATTGTCGAGTACATTCCTTTTCTTTCCTGGTCGAGGCTTTCGAGCTGGTTTCTGGGCCTGTTGGGGTTTGGTTGGCCCAGATTCAGCTGCATTGGCCCGGATATGGGCATTCTTGCTCAAGTGCAGACGTCCAGTCACTCCTGTAGCTGCATCTAGAGCTAGATCTTTCGCTTCTTGCTCCAGCTTGCGCTAATCTATCCCGTGGTTTGTCACCAGATCACGTACGGAGGCACTGCTCTGCGCTGGCCATGGCGGCGTAGCAGCTCGGCGGGCGGAACGAAGATGTGGAAGCAGTTCCTCAACAAGCTGCCCCGCAGCAAGTCCTCGGCCTCGGGCTTCGACTCGGGCCAGTGCAGCGGCAGCAATGGGACCCAGATACAGCGCGCCAGCAGCGTGCCGTCCGGCGGCGGCCGGTCCGCGTCCGCCATCAAGCGCATGTCCTCGGCCGTCTTCCCCTCCAGCGTGGTCGCCAGCATCGAGCCGCTGGTCGCCTTCAAGGACGTGCCCAGCTCCGAGCGGCAGAACCTGTTGGTCAGCAAGCTCGGCCTCTGCTGCGCGGTGTTCGACTTCGCGGACCCGGGCAAGAGCTCGGCGGAGAAGGACATCAAGCGGCAGACGCTGCTGGATCTCATAGATTTCGTGGACACCAACAATGGCAGGTTCTCGGAGGCCGTGATTGCCGCCTGCTCCAGGATGTTCGCCGTGAACCTGTTCCGGGTGTTCCCTCCGAACTACAGGTCCGGTTCGTCTGGTGGGGAGGGTGATGAGGACGAGCCGATGTTCGATCCGGCCTGGTGCCACCTGCAGCTGGTGTACGAGCTGCTGCTCAAGTTCATCGGATCCACCTCCCTGGATGCCAAGATAGGGAAGAAGTACTTCGACCACTCCTTCATTGTCAGGCTGCTCAACCTCCTCGACTCCGAGGATCCCAGAGAGAGACTCTCTGAAGACCATCCTGCACAGGATCTATGGCAAGTTCATGGTCCACCGCCCGTTCATCCGCAAGGCGGTGAGCAACATATTCTACCACTTTGTCTTCGAGACGCAGCGGCATAACGGGATCGCCGAGCTGCTGGAGGTCTTTGGCAGCGTTATTAGTGGCTTTGCGTTGCCGCTCAAGGAAGAACACAAGATCTTCCTTTGGAAAGTTCTGATTCCTTTGCACAAGCCAAAGTCAGTCGGTGTGTATCTCCAGCAGTTGACATACTGTGTGACACAGTTTCTAGAAAAGGATCCCAAGCTTGCGGGCTCGATAGTTATCGGTTTGCTGAGATATTGGCCTGTAACAAATAGTCAGAAGGAAGTCATGTTTCTAAGCGAGATCGAAGAGATCCTCGAAGCTACCAGCATGGTGGAATTCCAGAAATGCATGGTTCCGTTGTTTCGGCGGATCGCTCATTGCATAAACAGTTCTCACTTCCAGGTAACTTGCCCAATGAGCGTAATTTGGTACCAATTCTTGGTTCTTCTGTTTTCATGCTGACAGTGTGCATTTCCACAATCTATGGAAAAAATTCAAGCATGCCATGTGAAGATACATGCAATCTAACATCATTGATCTGTAGTTGTATTCATAAATGCACTATAATTGTCTCTACCACTTGAACTAGTAGGCACTTGATCATATAGAACTTAATGTGGTAAAGTCTGAAGAAGTTAACTGCCATTCAATGATTCATGGTAACAAAGTAACGTTCTCTAGCTGGCCCCTATGGACCCCAGCTGCTATGCTATTTTTGGGCCCTTCATGTAATAATGTGTGGACATGACAAATGAACAACAAATGTCTGAAGATCTGAAGTTGGTATGGACAAATAGACAACAGATCCAAACTTGGCCATCATATTATCACCTAGTCATACTTTGGGTTATATACTTATAGTAAGATGGATAATAGATATGTGGGCCAGCATTAAGCACTAAAATGAGTCCCAAGGTGTCAAACACATTTGTGTCTTATGATCTGTTAGTCTTTGCGTGGGCTCACGTGTGCTCTAAATTTTCTATCACAATGGTTGTTGGCTAATAAGATACTTCCTTCAGGTTGCTGAAAGAGCACTCTTCATGTGGAACAATGATCACATCATCAGCCTGGTGGCACAGAACCGCCAGGCAATCATGCCCATCATCGTCCCAGCACTAGAGCAGAACAGCCAGACCCACTGGAACCAGGCGGTCCTGAACCTGACCGCCAACGTGATGAAGATGTTCTCCGAGATGGATGAGGAGCTGTTCTCGGCGTGCCTGACCAAGTGCAAGGAGGACGAAGAGAACCAGGCTTCGTTGGAGGAGAAACGGAGGTCGACGTGGGCGAGACTAGAGTCGGCCGCGGCGCTCCAGCCAGTGACCGGCCACACCGCCGTCCTGGTAGGTCGCCAGCCGTCGGCAAACCTAATTGCCACCCTCATTTAGCGCATGTCCGTTCAGTCGGTAGGGGTGTTCTTCCCCTTTTCGGTGAAGGTCGCCCGGGTGTACAACTTCCAGGGGTTCAGTCGTTTTGCTCTTTTCTTTGTAAGTTGTAACTATTTCCACTCTATGTCTATGCTCTGGAGGCAAGCGTACCTGTAAGAGCGAGTGCTGAGTGCCCAGACTCGTTACGTGTAATCTTGCCTGTTTATTTATGAACAATGTTCCTAGAGCTAAATTCAAGTGTCTAGAGCTGAATTCTCTTGAGCATCTGGGATCACTGAGCGCCTGATTTTTTGCTTTGCAACATGGGTTTAATGCATTTCTTTTACTCCATAGGACGATCCTGCTATCTTGATAGTGACAAGTTTGCCCATGGAACTGGGTAGACAAAAGAACAATACATTGCCGTTGAAAAGCCGAGCTATCATTAAAAAACCTTTTTGTTTGAAAAAAATGAGTTCTCCAGGTTTTCTTGATTAAGGAAATGTTTCTTTGTTCTCCAATGAAATGTTTCTTTGTTTTTAAAAAATGCGTTCTCCAATTTTTCTTGATTAAGGAAAAGAAATTAGCAAAGAAAAATGTAAGGCAGGCAAAAAATTCCGTCGCCGGGACTTGAACCCGGGTCTCTCGGGTGAGAGCCGAGTATCCTAACCACCTAGACTACGACGGATTCTGTTGATGAGACCATTCTTTTTTTTAGTTCATTACATATGTGCCAGGAAACCATGAATTAGCACCCCCACACATGACCGCTAATGGAAATTTATCCAGAATAATTCACAATTTTCCAGGCATGGTAACATAATGCCGAGAAGCGGCTATCATTAAAGATGCCATCACAGGAGTAGGCGTGTTGTCGTTGTGTTCATCTTTTTGAGTGAACAAGTCTGGCAACAGTGGAAGAAAACACACCCAGAAAATTGTGAGGAACTTGCGCACAAGGCAACATGGAAAGACATCTGTGCCCAACACTGAATAGCACGAGGTAGGTGCAACTGGACATATCACATGCTGTTAGTACATCAGATGCGCAGATTGTACAATTATTTCTTCCACTAGGGCAGCCGTTGGACGACAACCTGCAAAAAAACAGAACATTGGTTTCAGAAGGGCGCTTAAAACGTAGCAGGAAATAGTGCGGAGGTTAGCGAAAGAATCATGCATGCCTTGCCGGAGCTCTCCTTGTTTCCTACGATCGTCTGGCAGTTCAGCTGCCATGACTCCGGTTTCTGAAGAAATAGACAGCGAGTTGCAGCAAAGTGCAGAGTCAGTTGACTTTTACGGATTATGTTGATTGACTCATACAATCAGATTTAACTGGCAAGCAGTATCCGTTGGAAAACAACCAAGTCAACAACGAGCACATAGAAAATGAAATAGGATTCAGCATATATTTTACAACTTTCCAGGGATGCCTATGAGGAAATTCAGGGTATGGTTTCCAGATGTACAAAAATTACACACAGATTCTGCTAATAAGCCCCATCATGCATGGTAAAATAATGCCGAGAAGCAGCTATCGTAGAGCGGTAGAGGAGTCTTGTTCTCCTCGTGTCCATCTTTTTGAGTGAACAGCAACAGTGCAAGCGAGCACACACCCAAGGGTAGAGAATTTGCAGGAACTCGTGTAAAATGCAACAAGGCAGGACATCCGTGCTGCGTAGCAGGAAGTGCATGGAGATGGATCACATGTTGTCACTACATCAGATTGTGCAGTTATTTCTTCCACTGGGGCAGCCGTTGGACGATAACCTGCGAGAAAACACAGCATTCGTTTCAGAATGGTGATTACAAGTAGGATTAACATAGCCGGAGATAGTGGTTGGGGTTAGCGGAATCATGCCTTCCCGGAATTCTCCTTGTTACCGACGATCGTCTGGCAAGTGAGCCTCCATGACTCCGGTTTCTGGAATAGACAGTGAGAAGTGCAGGGTTAAGTGGGCAGCTGCTTTGTGTGTGAAGCACAATTGGAGACAGCAGCAGAAATTTCAGAGCCAGATCGAATTAGCATTGCCCGGTCTGTCGGCCAGCAGGCACACTGAATGATTTGCTGCATACCTTCTTCAGGTAACGTTTCTCAGTGTCCGTCCTCTCGTTTAGTAGCTCCTTCCCTTCTATTATCTGCACACGAGGTTCAGAGTTCAGATTTGAGAGCGGCCGTCGTGGTGAACGAGAGAGCGTGCCGTTTCCGGTTGCGCATGGTGCAGTGCAGTTGGTCAGTAATTGGCAGGTGAGAGAGTACCTCGACGATGCAAGTGCCGCAGCTGCCCCCGCCGCCGCAGTTCATCAGCTTCCCCTGCAGTGCACGCACCAAGAACCATTAACCGACAGTGGCAGGAGCAGTGTCTGGCAACGGATTCTGGAGATAAATTAAGACAGACAAGACGAGGTTGCAGAGGGAGGCTCACGTACGTATGCCCCGTAGAGCTCGAGCTTGTTCTCGGTCATGATGTCCCGAAGGAGCTTGTCGCCGCTCACCGCCGCGGCCCTGTCCACCGGGTACGACCCGTCGGCCCCCGGCTTCGGCTGCACATCATGGAATGGCATCAGCGATTCAGCGACTCGTACACAACAAAAGAAAGACCTCCTTTGCGGCGCTTAGGGATCAATAAAGAAGATGAACTTACCCCGAGGAACTCGAGCTCGATTTGGGGTTTGGGCGGCGCGGGCGCCGGGGCGCCGGGCGACAGGTCGGGCGAGGCGGCCGAGCATCTGATGGGGGACACGGCCGCGACCGAGCGCGTGGGCCTGTAGTGTCTGCTGCTTGTCCGGGCAGAGGCTGTGGTGATGGTGGAGAGAGGATGGGGGAGGACGGAGAAGAGCGCCGCGGGGCTCGTGGACGACATGCTCTCCAGCTCGCGCTCTTGGTGGGGGACGTGGCCGCGTCGGCCGGTTTATTTGAAACAGACGAAAGAAATGAAAAAAAAAACGCACGGGTTTTATCGCTTCGGACGCCGTCGCTGCGCCATCACCGGCCACTCACTCGATCGGGTTGGGTCACTACTCACTACGCTTGGGTGGAAGCTGTTGGAAACGTCCGGTTTGTTTGATCCCGCGAGCGCGCTTACTCGTCATCCGGCGCCCCGGGGAGCTCCATCGAATAAGTTCAGAGCTGAAATTTTCCTTTTGAGAGATAATGGTGAAAATTGGATGTAAGAATTTGTGCATTTCTCTTTGTGGTTTTATAAACCATCAATCATTCGACAAAAAAAAACACTTGAACTGCAAATTGATAGACTAGGAATGTAGTAATGATTTTGTTCAATAAAAAACATTGCAAATGTTTAGCTGATTCTCCAAAGGTGCAACTTTCCACTTAAAGTTAACTTGTCATTTTTATAATAGATTTAGCCATAAGAAAACCTCTATAGAGGCACCCAAGTGTTTCTCATATGAGGAACGAGCTGTATTCCAGTAGAGGCACGCAAATAAGCAACTCCAAGAGCTGCAAGTTGGAGTTGCCAAAAATCCGGATGGTTCGGGTGGAGGAACGGGGTCATTGGTCGAGTGGCCGTGGGTCACCGCCGTCAAGAATGAGGTTTCACGAGGGGTATACATCTTTGAAGCACTGATTCGGGACGTGGAATCCACACAATTTTGGATCGATGACCCCGGTACGATGAGATGGGTCGTGGAACAAACTTTTTTGGCTGAGATTGTGTTTCCATGAAATACGTGAAGTGAAATGGAAGAAATGATTCTGCCCTTTTCCCTAAAAAAATATGATCCTGTAATTATATCACGTTGCATGGAGAAAATTGTGTGTTAAATTTCGCACATCCACCTAAAAATGTACGGGTCATGGCATCAGCCCACCACCTGGTTTTTTCCCACGAAATAAAAAAAGTTCCCCAAATCCCTTGATTTTCAAGGAAAATCCACCGCTCGAGCATCCAGCTCCAGTTCAGCTACTCCGCCATCGAGCTTTCTATGGTCGTGCCTCCCTAGGCGACCGCAACCGAAGTTTAGTCGAAAATGGAGATTGGGCGCAGGCCACGGGCAACGGTGGCACCACGAGAGAGACAGACACGAACGCACGCACGCGCGCACGCACACACACAGAGAGAGCTTCTCGGAACCATGCTACTATCGGAGCGGCAGCTCACAATCAAGCAGCTCCTTTATGTTCATAATCAAAGCAGCTCGCTTTAAACGAGCTGCATTCCGAATTCGACCCCTTTCGGTTTGGTGAGCGCTAGGCGTAGGTCACCCTACGCGAGGCCAGTCCTAGGTCCCGTCTACAGATGTTGGATCGCCATCGTGTATCTAGGAATCACTTTAGCACGATTTTGTATTTTAGTCTCCTGTTTTTTCGAAATCAACCCGCACTACACAACAGATCCACTTAAACTATATATTGCGTTGCCCTTGACCTTCTCTATATTTACAGTAAAAATGCTAAACGGTGATTTTTCATGAGTAACACAACAAATTCACTAGTATTGCAAAAAAAAAAAAATCCCGTCCCGTGTACAAAAAAATATAGTATTACAACAAATACTCACTACTTTTCAAAAACTAGTAATGCTAGAAAAAGTGGTTAAAGAAACATTTTAATATCTGCTGACAGATTTACAACAAAAATGATCACCAATTTCAACAAAAAGCACAAAATACTGCAACAAAAAACATGTGTTTTTACAATTAAAAAGTGGGCAATTGTTGCTGAAAATTCATTTGCAACAAAAATCACCAACTACTTTTACAAAACTCACAAACTTTTGCAACATAAAACCATGTGTTTGTAGCAATTAAAAAGTGGGTAAATAAACAAAATTTTGCAACATATAATTTACAACAAAAATCGCCACCAATTTCAACAAAAGGACACAAACTATGACCAAAAAAAATATGGTTGCAACATTTGGAAAACCCAAGAGAACACAAAACTTGTAGCAACCGCCCAAAACTCGAAAAATCTAACGTTTCTTTCCATGACAATCTCATACAGTACTTTATTACAAAATTATCGCATGTATTCAATGTAAAAAATCCAAAAACATAATTAGCAAACAACTCTATTTAGCTAATTAGCCAGTTGGGTTTTTTAGGCATTAAAAATGTTGCTAATGGGCCGAAAAGACGTGAGCGGCCCTGCCAACTCACAGCGATGCGCGCAGACGAGGGACCTTCGCGAGGCGCATTTAGGTCCCCCAAAGCAAAGCGTTTTCCTTTCGGTTTGGATTACAGAAGGAGGTCGAATCCTTCTCCGTTTCAATCTCCGAGTTGCCATCGTAGGCGGAACCCAAACCGCTATATATATCCCAGGGGATCTTCCCGGCCATCATCCTAATTCGGAGGAGATCGAGTGGCAACTTACCAGGAAACATCAGAAAATCAACCTCTCCAGCGATGTCTCTCCGGCGACGGCCTGTCGGGTTGATCATCGAATCATGCGTCGCGGGTGGTGTCGGTACCCGATGGTTCTCTTATCCGAGAGATGGAGATGATTGGCTGAGCAAGTTGCCCGATGATGTTCTGCTCGACATCGTCGAACGACTTGACATTGTCGATGTCGCGCGAATGAGCATCCTCTCCAGACGGTGGAAGCAGCTCCCTGCCATGCTCTCGAGAATTGTTATGTCGGTTGATTCCTTCGAGCGCTGGTGTCAGGGGTCAAATAAAAATGTACCCTACTATGACGCAGTTCGGCTTAACTCCACCATGATTGAAACAACCAGGAGCATACTGGGTAGCAGAAGCCCAAATCTTTACGCGATTCGACTCCTCTGCATGAAATTCTACTTGGAGATGGCTCCGTTTTCATTGGCCAGGCAGTTGCGGATACCATGGCAACACAAGACGTTGGTTTTGCTGAGTTCGAAATAAGGATAAGGAACCAAGGTAGACCATGCACGGAAGAAGATCGGCTCAAGTACGGGAGGCAGCTCGTGTCCTTTGTTTTTACTTGTCCAAACGCGTTCAGTGGCCTCGCAAGCCTCAAGCTACAGCGGCTGAGGCTAGCTGATCGATCATACTTCCCCAAGATTTTCGGTATATGCAGGCGGTTGCAGTTCCTCCGCTTGCAGCACTGTGACATGGGGGCGTTGTCTTTGCTTGAATTGGAACACCCGCAACTCAGTGAGCTTGAAATTGTCGACTGCTTTTTTGAGATGGTTGATCTGAAGTGGCTACCAAAGCTCACACTTTTGACATTTTCTGAATGGTCATCTCTCCGTGACCCCTTGTCATTTGGTCACGTCCCACTGCTCCAGAGTGTAAACATGACTAACCTTGGTCTTTCTGGCACAAGATGCTCAAGTTAAGTGAGTTCCTTGGCCAATCCACCATTAAGGGTCTGCATTTGAACTTTGAAAGCGAAAAGATTTGGATTGTACCTAAAGGTCCAAGAGAATTACGGGGGGGGGGGGGGGGGGGAGCAAACCAACCTGTGGTTGGATGGTTAGTAGGGTGGTTGTACCCTCAGCCCACCAGAGTTCAAACCCCAGGTTTGACATCTGTGTGTTGCATTTAGGCGGAATATTCTTTCAGTGGGAGGCGACGTTCCCGTCGACAGCGAGGCGTCCGTGGTGACTTCGTCAATCTCAAGACTCGATCCGCCGGCTCAGTATTTCGGAGGTGCTCATAGGGGTAGGGTGTGTGCGTGCGTGCGTTCATAGGGGTGAGTGTGTGCGCGTGTATGTGAGCGTTTGCGTTTGTACTGTGTTTCTCAAAAAAAAATTTACGGGGGGTGCTCCACAATCTGCAGACTGTTGAGCTACTAAACATTTCTGAAAATTGTGATCTGGCTTGGATAATGTTCATTCTAGAAGGCGCGCCTTCCCTTAAGAAGCTACGCATCACGGTGTGGGATCATTTGTGTAAAGTTGTACGGGATGAGGAGGAGAGGAAGGAATATGCGTATAGTGACAAGAAGGACAAGGGATTAGAATGGGACGCATCTGCATCTGATTTCACACACACAACCTGGCTGAAGTCAGGATCATTGGGTTTCAAACAGAAGGGAAGTTCATGAATTTTATCAGAAATGTCATGGAAGTAGCTGTGAATCTTGAGAAGATATACTTGTATAACAAGCCAGTGTGCAAGACTTGCCAGCACATGGTTGAAAAGCAGTCCAGATACCCAGGGTCATGGAAGCAGAAGAATTCACTCAGGAGCAAAATCAACGAGGGAATCTGCTCATCTGCCGAAATTTACTTCCCGCCTAAAATCACCTATTAGTGTGTTATCTGATTTATTTGCACCAGAAAAGTGCAGTTCATATTGCACGTACTGTAATGAACAATATGCTGAATATCATGCTTTGTGATGTTATTCGATGTTACCATGTGCTTATGCAAAAACCAAAAATAATGTTCGAAGGACAAATATAACCTGCAACTGCATGACATGTTCTGAAATTATTGACAGTGAGCGGCATGTGCTGTGGCTCTCTGTAATTGTCGGCAGTCTAGCTTGTATCTGTAAAAATGCTGGTTACGAAGGTTTTGCGTAAATTCAATCCCATGATGATGTTTAGCTATGTACGTAGGAGTACCTTTTTATTGCCTTCCTTCCATATACGGTTGTTTAAAGTCATGGTTCCAGTCACAACATGGTGAGTACGCGGTCGCCCCGTCATGGCGTCATGCATTATGCAGTACCTGCAAAAGGAGGTGCCTAATTGGTTTTTAGTACATGGAAAAAATGTTTTTAGTAAGGACGTTTTTGGTTGTGTATTGATCATTTGTTTTAGACAACAGACCTCTCCGTCGATTTGCATTAAATAAAAAATCGAATAATAGACACTAGCATAACCAAACAAAGAAACAAAATACCATCAGCTCAAGGAAAGACACCTCACAAAAACGCCAAATAAACTGCTCCTTCCCCGCAGCTCCAAGTTCACCTGATCCTTCTTTGTGCACACATCGTTGATCGCCATCTTACCCGTTATCATCACTGCTTCAAATTTTCTACGACTTTGGCTTATCTGTAATACCGCCCACACGTCGATGTGGCCACACAAGTTAAAAATGATGACAGATGGAAACTTGTGCTTAGAGCATCTCCACCGGCACCTCCGAAATTTTGTCTGGCGCCTCCCAAACTGTGTCGCTATGGTTGTCGCACACTTGCCCGTCCAATGCTGGTGCCGCCCACACCGACACCCCAAACCGAAACTAAGTTTTGATTTACTTTTGCAAATTACGAACAAAACACATGAATTTTCATTGAAATTTGATACATTACAACGAAATTTAAACTAAATTTGAACTACAGCTAATTTAGACTTAAATTAGCACTAAACTCCGGGAGTTGGCCGCTGAACCTTATGGAACCTCTACTGCCAAATAAAGATATGTTTTACCTAGGGGAAAAACTCCGGGACAGCGTCCATCGCCGCCTGAGAGGTCAGGTCTCGTCGTTGTCATTCGTAAAGGAGGGGAGCCAGGCTCATTGCGGCCGGCGACATGCGCCAGCCAACTCCTCTCCGCCCTGCCATGCACCATCATGGCCTGGGATGGTGATTCCCTCGGGCTGCGTGGGCCTCGCCGCCGCGCTCGCTTGAGGAGCGTGGGTGCGGCTCACCTCTATGGGAGTGGGAACGACTTCGTGCCATCTCAGGCCGTCTACAGGCACATGCTCCCCTCCTAGCTCCCAGAAAAAAACTGGATTCAAGGGGAATTAAGCTAAACACATTTATATTAGACTTTATACTTATTTAAAAATTATTTTATCATACAATATTCTTAATGTGTATAATTTCAATTAGTTAGATGGCATAATTGACCATATACCTACAATGTTATTTCTTATGTTGTTGTAACACATTTCACTGCAATATTTGCTTGTGTTAGGTTTAAATTATATTTTGTAATGAACGGTCTCATTGAATAAATATTCCATACTAGCATAAACTATATCGTGTTTACATATGTATTTATGTGTGTATGTATGTAGTTGGTTGTCAAAAAAAAAAAGTTGTAGTTGTAAGTATAAGTATGAAATTTTCTAGAGTATACATTTAACGACTACCAAATGTGTCCTGCAAGTTGGGTTTAGTAATAAGTGGACATAAAATTTCCGCACGTTCAAGTTTTCCATACATACGATCTTTTTTGAATGGTTCCAAATAAACGTTTTGACCAGAGCCCCCACTGCATATATCAATTCAAAACTACAGTAACAGTCTAACAGAGACAGACATCCATTCTTGATTGAGCTAACACAGTGGCCCTCCGTGCTTGACCAGCGCCCCCAGCGGTATATATATTTCTCGCCGTTGATGTCCTTCACTGTACGCTGGCAGGCTTCGAAATGACTATTCTTTTGTGCTGTGCTGATGCCTGATGATACTACTTGACTTGTGAAATCTGGATGCCCTGTTTGTTGTACCTCTGACAAGTCTCCTTGATCCGCCGTGCCGTTTGCTCTGTCAGACAGTTAGTTCGTCGCTGTCTGGGCGCCTCTCTATATAATTAATTAATGCACACAGAAACGCCTCCCAAGCACATAGACATCTCCCGCTCCAGCCTAGTTAACTCACTCTAGCACTCTACCTGGCTAGTTCAGTTTAGTTAGTTACCCGTACATGGGCAACGTTGTGCCGCTGCCATGCACGTGCAACGAGGCCAGCGTGGTGCAGCCCGCCGCCGCTGCCGGAGCCAAGGAGACGACGAGGATCAAGCGGCAAGCGGTGGATCAGGACGGCGGCGAGGAGTATGCAGTGCGACTGAAGGTGGTGCTGACGAGGAAGGACGCGGCGGTGTTCGTGGCGAGGCTGGAGGAACGGGCCCGCCGGGTAGCCGAGGAGAGGAAAACCAGGATGCGGATGAGGGGTCTCGGCTCCGGCGTCGGCGTGGCGAGTCCGTGCCGGTATACGTGGAGTCCTCGCCTCGCGACCATAGCGGAGAAGTAGTTTAGCTTGCTTGCTCTCCGGCCTCTGCAGTCTGCACGCATGGTTTGACCACATACTTGGACGCTCTGCAGTTAGCTGTGCATATTCGTGATGTTAGCTTCAGTCAGGTGTTTACATGCTTAAGCTTCAGATATTTTGCTCTACATGACGATATGGTGAGTATTGGTCACTGGGGCCGTCATGCATGATGCAGGTACCACGTACCTCCAAAGATGTGCCTAATTGGACCAACCTTAATTTGTTTTCGGTAAGGACATCTTTAGTAGTGTTATGAACATTTCTTATAGACAACGGGCTTCTCCGTCCATTTCCATTAAAACAAACGAATAATAGTATGGTTCTAAACCAAAGCAAGTGGAAGATAAGACCCTAGCAGAACTAAACGAAGGAACCAAAATACCGTCAGCTCAAGGAAAGACACCTCACACAAAATGCCGAATGAAAGTGCTCCATCCCAAGTTCACCTTAGGGCCCGCTTGGAAAGTCGGGAGGAATTACAGAACCGACTAGTTTCCGGGAATGTTTCGTTTTTTAGCCGGACCCTCACAACTCCGTAATTCTGCACTATCGTTTTGGCTAAAATACTAGATACCAAGCGGGACCTTATCCTTATTTGTTATAGAGCCCATCAATGCCTCCTTATGCACACATCTTTGAACACCATTTTGAGCATCATCATCACCGCATCAAGCCTTACTAGTAGGGGTTCGTGTGTGACCTTGCGCTCAAGGAAGTTGTAAACTCATAATTGGATAATTTGAACGTTACACAACACAATAATACAATTCAAATTTAAAAAATGGCCATTGCAATGCCATTCTACGGTTCAGTACGACGCAGAGGCTAATAAAAGCGACCTCCGCTATGTTCTCCACCTACAACCTCCTCTTTCGATGTGATGCTTCTTTTGTGGAAGCCTTGCGAAGCCCTCCACCTGAGACCCCCGCTTGCCACCATGTGGATGCATGTTTCCTCAAGGTCCAAAAAGGAAAAAGGCAAGGAAACTCCCGTGTGTCGCCCTAATATGCTCGCTGCCACCTTTACTCACATCTTCCTCCGCCGATGCTCTCTTCCGCCATGACACTCTTCTTTCCCACGAATACAACTCCACTCTAGTTAGGAAACTATTGCAGGAGAGCCCTATGATGCCCGCCCACTCCTACTAGCCTAGCTCGTCGACACCAGGTTCATAACAAAAAAGATGACATATGGATTATGTACACGAGGAGCATCCATGTTTTTCTATGACAAAATACTCCAATAGGGTTATCACACAGTCACATACAAATCACTTGATGAGATTATCGAGGAGGAGCCTAGTGGACTCGTTGATTCGATGACGAGTTGGTTCTCCATACAACTCTTCAATCAAACACGAAGTTGATTCTTAGGCTTGGAATATACCCATGACATTCCAGTTCACCCCCAACCAAATACACCCTACAAATACCTCATCGGGTGTTAATTTGGGATAGACCCCAGGAAGATAATTATACAATGAGTCATGTTACCAACACGGAATTAATGGTGGAGATGATTGGAAGAAGAAGTGTGGTTAGTGTACTAGGAGTGAACGTGGGCCATATAGGTGCCCCAAGATTTGATGTTGGAGAAGAAGGAATGTGCACTCCTTTTACCTAGCACATGAAATCATAAGGAATAAACTCAAATAAATCAAAATATAAGGAAGGAAAAAAGAAACTTTTTTCATATAAAATGCCAGCTCATATTAGTATCTCTAGAGGAAAAAAACTGAGTATGAAGGTTGGCCCATTGCGTCTGCCTTGAGACTTAGGACAAGCCCTTCTTATCTACAGGCCCAGTGGTCTACAAGCCCATGGACCACATGGGCTACGATGGAATCTTAACACCAATCACTAACCCCAAACGACGCAATCTCAGCCGTCCAATCCATGGCCGGAAACTTTTAAAACCACAGCCCTGGTTCATTCGTTCCCTCCCCGCCGTCACCTCCGTCCCCTTCAACTACCACCCTCCCCGGCGACCGGCGGCGACGACGATGGTGCAGGGACGCCAGGGCCAGCGCGTCAGGCTCTACGTGCGGGGCACCATCCTGGGCTTCAAGAGGTCCAAGTCGAACCAGTACGAGAGCACGTCGCTGCTGCAGATCGAGGGGGTGAGCACCAAGGAGGACGTCTCCTGGTACGCCGGCAAGCGCATCGCCTACGTCTACAAGGCCAAGACCAAGAGCAACGACAGGACCATCCGCTGCATCTGGGGCAAGGTCACCCGCCCCCACGGCAACTCCGGCGTCGTCCGCGCGCAGTTTCGCTCCAACCTCCCGGCCACCTCCATGGTACGTTCCTTTGCTCGCTTGTTCCATTTGGGGCCGCATCGTGATTCTGTACCAGTCCCTGTTGCGGATGTGCCTGATGGTTTTGGTCGTGCAGGGCAAGAAGGTCCGCGTCCTCATGTACCCCAGCATTGATTCGTAACACTTCCAGACTTCCAGTTGTTTATGCTTGTTTCACTGCTCAGTGATCGTGTTGAGCTCGTTGAGCTAGGAATTGAGAGTGAGGGAACTGTGTGTAGATCATATAGATATCTATTGATCATGACATGTGATGGAATGATGCCATCTTATGTTATATGTTTTGATTGTGTTTGTGCGTTCAAGGGCCCCATGCCATTTGGGGGAAGTTCTTTCGGTAGCTTCGAAATACCTGCAGGTTCTCTGCGGGGTGCTCGGATCTTGGGGCCCAAGATAAAATGCAGTGGTCTCATAGTACGAGGATGTGCTTTGGTCGATGAGTTTCTCACTGACCAGTTCGTCACAACCTTGCCTCCAATGGCCTCCATATTTGTTACTTGGTCTACTTGTACTCCCATGTAGTTGTGTAAGTGAGTTAACATGTAGTGATTGGTTACTGTTGAATTTTAATATCTGTAGCACCTTATATGTCAATCTTTGTTTTGTTTGATTTTATGTTACTCCTGAAGATCAATTACTCTCTTTAGGATATGTTTGAGACTTATTAAGTTCTGCATTTGCAATTGATGTTTATGCTGAACCAGATAGTTTTATTGGTTGCCCCACCAGAGTCTTCAAGACACTTGAGTTAAGTGTTTATCTGCAAATCAGTTTAAGTCTTAGGCAATCCTAGGCATCAACTATTTGCTTGTGTATCACTGTTATGCATGTTCAAGGGCCCCATGCCAATTGGGGGAGTTCTTTTTGCTAGCTTCGAAATACCCGCAGGTTCTCTGCGGGGTGCTCGGAAGTTGGGGCCCTAGATTAAATGCAGTGGTTTCATAGTACAAGGATGTGCTTTGGTTGATGAGTTCCTCGTCGACCAATTCCTCGCAGCCTTGCCTCCAATGGCCTCCATACTCTTGTTAGGTTATCACTATGTTGTGTAGCGTTTTTACTTGTATGTTTTTTTGCTGGTTAGGTTCTATAGCCTCACATGGGGCTGTATATATTTTATTGGCCATAGCATTTTGTTATTATATGGGTTTCATTATCTTCCATTTCTGCACTGAAATTGGTAAATAGCATTTGGTGTTCTAGTGTTCCTCGAGTCTAGAATCCAGAAGCACTAGATTGTAGTTCATGCTTGAACTAGATGGCATTCTGCCTCCCTTGCCTTTATATACACCGTATTTAAGTTCACATTGTGTTTCTGTTTGCACGCTACCTGTGTTTTCTGTTAACGACATCACATGCTATTATCTTTTTAACCTGAAGTTTCAGTCATTGCATTTATTCTCATCACAGGCCCAAAATTGTGAACCAACAAAGTTTCCTATCTTTGCAACTCTGCAGGTTACCTGGTAGATTCCATATTTAGTTGTAGCAGGCTTTGTGGGAGTTGATATGAGTCTGACGATCGGTTGACCAAGCAGAAGAGTTTTCTCGGCGATTTTGGAAGGGTTTAGATTTTAGGATCTTATTGCTGGACAGACTGTGTAACTGTCTCTCATAACTTGTGTGTCACTCAGTTGCCTTGTATGAAGCGCAGTTGCTTGCCGTTGCTTCTGCGCAGTGATGATACTATGAGATATCAGGCCTTGTCAAGCCTGTGTGCTGCTTCACTGTGTTGTCTCCTGACGTTTTTGCTGAGCGGTCTGCTGATTGTCTCTGTCATTAGTTCATTGTTCTTGCAGCATGGACTGTCATTCCAAGTAAACTTCACAGGTAGATCTTGTCTTGCGTATCCCTGAGCGGTCTTTGTCTTGTGTCTGGACGAGCTGCTGAAGCAGGTCTTACTACCATTTTGCAATCATTCCAGGTCCATCATAATACACATATCTCACTACAGGAACTAATCACGTACTAAAACTGAATTTGCTACCCTGGCCATGCGTAAAGGTCATAGAATTGCTTATTGCGAAGCGTGGCCAGCTGAGTCAGAGCCGCGGCTGGCCATGGCGGGGCGGCGATAGTGAGGAGAGACTTAACTTGGGGGGTGGGGCTCGCCGGCGCCGGAGAAGGGGTGGGGTTAGAGGGATGTCCGAGGCGGTGGCGAACCGGCGGAGGAGGAGATCAGGGCAGGACGGGACGGCGAGAGGTGTTCGGCTGCGGGCGGGACAGGCGGCGGGCGGACTGCTCCGGCGAAGGAATTTTGGGAAAAGATCCGTGCAAGACTTAGGCACGTGCGAAAACTAGCAATCCCCTAGAGTTGCAGATGTCTCGGGTCAAATCGAATCAGTTGCTACTTGCTAGGAAGGAAACGGCAGATAATGAAGGCGGCGGAAGCGAACCACACGGCACAAACGCTGACTCCGTGACGTGCCGGGTCTGGGGCCTCTGGGCAGTGTGCCACCGCGGAATTTCTAATCTAACTCCCAAGTCCAAACCTCCTCCGCGAGCTCCAACGGCCGAACCACCGCGGCCACGAGCCCGTCGTCGCCATTCGCGGAGACAGCGACCGCGTAGCGCGCGAGGGAGATAGATTGATTAGATGGAGACCGCGGGCAGTGCCGTGGGGACGCGATCCACTTGGACTCCTCCAGCTCCACCCGCCCGACGCCGAGCACTCGCGCCCAGCCTGGTCCGGTGCCGCGCCGTCGCCATGCCGCCGCAGTCCGTCCGCACCGTGCCATCCCCTTCGCCGACCTCAAGGTGAGCGTCGGCGCTCCTAGTTTTTTTTCTGTTCGCGCGGTGGTTTCGCTCTTCTCTGATGCCGATTCGGGGCGGGGGTGCAGGAGCGGGGCAAGGACCTGAGCGCCAAGATCGAGGAGGGGCTCGGCCCCAACGGCCTCGGCATCATCTCCATTTCCGACGTGAGTGTTTCTGACGACGGCCGATCCCTGTAATTGCGTCCGGGCCGTTCTGACACATTGAGTTCCTTCGTCGACTGAATTTTCCGAACCGAACTGAATTTTAAGCATGCGTTTGCTTTTGTGTGTGCATTCAGGTGCCTGATTTTCCAGCTCTAAGGAGAACGCTCCTGCGCTTGGCACCGAGGTATGCGTCTCTCTCGCCTCTCGTTTCACTGCAGGATTCAGTGCCAAACCTGCACACACATTATTCACTAACCTCCTCTTCTCTCGCTTGCTGTTCGTCAGAGTTGCGAACCTTCCTGAAGATGTGAAGGAACAACTTGAAGACCCGGATAGCAGGTAGTAGCCGGTTATATGGTCTTTTTCATCAGGGATTCGGTCATGGCTGACTGCTGCTCTTCAGATATCTTAGTTTTGGTTTATATACAACATGGACTTCAGTAGTTCGTGTCCGATTTGATAGTTCTCGCTGAGCACAGTCTGAATATCGATGCTTGAGCCTAGCCTAAGCGATTTATATACATTTCTCATTGCTGCACAGGTATAACTTTGGCTGGAGCCATGGGAAGGAGAAACTTGAATCTGGGAAACTTGGTAAACATTCCCCTGTTTTACTAGTCATGCCTCCTACAACTTGCTGAAGGAGTATTTGAAAGAGATACTGAACTTTGGAACTATTGAATTTCGTTTCCAAGTTCATGGTGTGGGGCACCTCTTTGTTTTATGTCCAGTTGCGTTTTGCACTCTTTGTTTTATGTTAAAGAATGAACTTAGCTATTGTATTTTAAGCAACTCGATTGGTTTGCTGCTTTTAAAGAACTTGTACACCTTGGCATGATTTCGCTCTATAAGGTAAATTCTGATCATCCGTGCAGACACATTCAAAGGGTCATACTATGCCAACCCGATTCTGGATGTCCCAACTACTGATGACACCCTTCTAAGTAGGTATAGTATTCCAAACATAAAAATATCACCTCGGTTTTACTGATGATATTTTGTTCTATGAGATGCCTCAACTCCAATATATTTGGTGAAATTTCAGTCCATATTAACTATCTGACTGCTCATTATTGTTTGTGTACACTTAATATCGTGTGATGTGTTTGCTACTTATTCTGAGGAATCCTAATGGAGGAGAAAAAAGAAATTCTGTATTATTTTTATATGTAATATTGTCAAATGCATCTTGAGCTGCGATATTACATGACTTAAGTTTTTTCTTCCATGATATCTAACGGTGCTTTGATCTGCAGGTACCCATCGTACTGCCGACCAAATATATGGCCAGCTGATCATCTGCCTGAGCTTGAAATTGGTATGACTTCACTGACTGCCCTGGCATCCAACAGCTTCCTACAGTAGTATAGACTATTATTCACGGTGCATTAAGAGTTCTCCTCATATTCTTTCATTTGTAGCATTTAAAGCTCTTGGGAAGCTAATGTTGGAAGTTGGCCTGATGTTGGCTCATCATTGTGATTTCTATGGTATGTTCTGTATAAACATTACTATAACTAAGTATGGTTCTTTGGAGAAACATAAATGTTACCGCACAGTAAATTTAATTCGTGCAAGGCATATTGGTTCCAAAATAAGCTATGAAAGAAGATATACTGTTGGAAAATTCGACGGTACAATTCCAATGGAAATGACAGCTGAATACGTAACTTTTTAAAAGGCATTATGATTTTAAATAGTAGTTGCAAACTCTGTTATGGAATGATCAGTAATGAAACTCAGTGCAAGAATGTATCTACATAACTGCAGAGATACTTGGAACTTTCTTAAGCTGTTCATGGACAAACAACATCCATTTGTCTTTGTAAGATCTCCTCTAGTTTATTGGCTGAACTGTGACTGCTCCACTATTTCAACATGGAAGCAATAATCCAATGAATTCTTATCACGCCACATTGTACCAAATATACAAAAGGAACATATTGGTACAAGAAATACAGTCGCGGATACGGTGTACTCAAGTGTCTGTGGAAACGATACCTCCATATCAGTTCTGGATTTTCTATTTGTGCTTTTGTCTTGAAGTTTGGTTTGCCAATTAGTCAAATGAGTCGACATCTGTTCTGTTTTTCAGTAATGCAGCACGGAGTGGGAACATATGATGGTGAAAGTCTTGAGCAGACAATTTCTCGTTCAAGGTGTCACAAGGGACGTCTGCTCTACTATTTTCCTAGACAATTCAGGTAATCCAGCTGCGTGAAGAATTAATTCGCTCTAGATAGTAAGTTTAAGAGTATTTAGACAGGTTTATTTTGCTTTGGTGGTTCTGTACTTCCTCTAAATAGCCTACCAAGAATAATAGCATTAGCCAACTATACTATCACTTATGCAAAGGCATATTAGTATATTACACTTGAATCAAAGCTTAAATTGTTTCTCACTTTTGCAATATTCCACCAAAGCTTTTCAGTGTTTTAGTTATATCTATTGATATTAACTTACCTCATATGACAACGCCTGACAGCACACAAAAAGAACAAAGCGGTTCTGTTTCATCGTGGTGTGGATGGCATACTGACCATGGGTCTTTAACAGGTAAATCACATCTTATCTTATTTTTTAAAGTATGCAGCTCTCACATTTGCTATGGTTTTGTCTCAAAGCTAATAGTTTCGGTCTTTCTTGCAGGACTTACATGTGGCCTGTTTACGAGAGATTCAGAGGAGATCCCCTGTCCTGATAGTGCAGCTGGGCTGTACATCCGGACTCGTGATAACCAAGTTGTTAAGGCAGGTTCCCGTGAATCTCAGTAGCTTTCTCGGATAATAAGCTATGTAATGTAAACTATGCACAGTCATCTTTAAGCACATCTGTAGAAAATGATATACCGGTGTTTGCTGCACTGGGAAATAAACACCCTTGAAACCAGGATCGGCTATACTCCTTGCTGGTTAAATAATTGGACAGAAACTATGTTGAAACTTGTTGGTTAAACAATTGCACTGAAACCATGTTAGCATTAGACTCGCTGGAAAATAGTTGCACAGAAACTATGTTGACACTCTTTGTCTAAATCATTGCACTGAAACCATGTTAACATTATCCTCACAGCTGAGCTTATCTGCTTTTCGTTGGATACCGCAGGTTACATTTGGGGAGGATGAATTAGCTTACCAAATTGGGGAAACTACTGAAATACTATCAAGAGGTCGTCTATGTGCAACTCCACACTGTGTGCAGGTATTCTGTCAATAAGCTTACCAGTTGAATGTGCAATAGCACCTAGCTTTGTAGTGTACAAGGTAATAAGTGTTCCCAACTTCCCATGGTTGTAATGTCTAATACTGCCGTTGTTACTTTCAGGCACCCAGCAGTGAGAATGCTTCAAATGTTGAGCGCTCTACTTTCGCAATGTTCATGCAACCAGATTGGTACGTGCAAAATTTGTACTCAAAATTGTAAGGGAGGTGCACGGTCAAATGCCATATGGGCTTGTTCCTGCGTGTTGTTAGTTATAGTCAGTAAGCTCTGCTGCGCAAACACTAGAATCCAACTTCGTAGTGAATGCACTTATGTTTTCACTTGGGACCCGCTAGGCTAATTCCAGCACAAAAGGATTTTGTGGGGCATTAATATGGAAGAAATGGCTGGTTATTATGTGTTCTTAAACATAACTTATATGTTCTCAAAATTTACTTTTTTTTTTTGCAGGAACGAGACGCTTAAGTTTCCAAGTGAAATTCCTTATCACCAAGAGGTTTGCCATCTACCAAGCAGAAATTTTGCTTCATTTCTTTTTGTTCTGGCAATGATAGAAACTTGCAATTGTGTTTTTTCTTCTTGAAACTTCATTGTGGTTTCTTTTCCATCAACTAATTTTTTATAAACACCTACCAGTTGATCCCACCAAACGGAGCACTTACATTCGGGGAGTATTCGGAGAGACTGGTGAACAAGTATTACCAAGGAAAGACGATACCATGAGGCCTCGAGGAAAAAGCTCCCGTCGAGAAGTCGCCACTAGTCGTGCCCGTTGCCAAAATACATTTCTGAGTTCTCAAAAAAGGATGAAAAGATTTATAGATGTACAGTGTGATTATATCATTGCTATAACATGTGCGCATGTAGAAAATCATGCCAAAAAAACTGCACAGAATAAGATAAAATTGTGTAATTATGTGGTGTCAGGGCCGGAGACATTTGTGGTCGCCACTTGCCACCCGTTGAAGCGATACCATTTGTCACATCATACACTACATGCCTTCAACGAGCTTAAGTACGAACAAATGTACAAATTCATGTGCTATACCATCCCACCATTATATTTTGTAGAGTATTCTGTCCGTTAGTAAAGCAAATAAATTAAATGCACCACCAAACTCGTACGTATGCACGTGTTCGGATGTTTTGAAATTGAACGTAGGATGAGTAGCGGTGTTTTTCGCTTCGAGTCTCCGTCTCTCGTATTTTTTGCCAAATCTGGCCGTTTTCCTGGACTAACAACAGATCTGACCGCGACTGGAAACTAATTGCAAATCTGGCCCCTTAGGTCGGCGCCAACGCAGACGGCGCCGACATCGTGCAGGTCGGCGCCAGCGGAGCGGCTCGCCGAAGTTTGCTGCCGGGCCCAGCGGAAATCCTACGTGGCATATGTCGGCGCCAACTGAAATGGCGCCGAACTCCCTTCGCTAACTGAACCTAGATCGAGCTGTTCGGCGCCAGTCTCGATGGTGCCGACCTAGCAGATTAAACCCTAGTCGTTTTCTTGCCTCTCCCCCCCACTTCATTCCTCCCCCACAGCCGCCCCCAAGCACTCTCTCTCCTGTATTCCGCCCCAAACTTCAAATCCACTTAAAACTTGTGGATTTCTTCAAATTAGACCATGGCAACTCTTCTTGGAGGTATTCTCTCTCAAATCTCCTTCTTTCCATCCTCTTCCATCCATTTTATTATGAAATTTCATGTCATTTTGGTTCGAATGTCTAGGACCTATAATTTTGGTGCAATCTTTTGTTGAAGTAGTTAACTATGTGTGTATTGATTTGTGGTTAGTTCTTTTGTTGGAAACATGTAAGTTCTTTTAGAATTTTATGAGGTGGGTATTTTTATATTTCGAATATATATGTTGTAGAATATATTGTTTGGGTGTGGTTAGTTTAATTATATATGTATGTAAGTGGTTGTAGAATATATTGTTTTACCACATATGCATGTGGAGGTTTGTATAGTTTGTTATATTTCATTTTTCTTGCTCTCCCATATAGTTTAATTATATATGTACATGGTGGCTAACTTTGTGGACTTTTAGGCTCTCCATATAGTTTCTTATGTTTTATTTTTGGTTTGCTAGATTCCCCTGACATTTACAAAGAGGTTGCACGTAAGATGAAGATAGTAGAAAGAACCAAAGGCAAGTATCCCAATGTATCATGCAAAGATGCTCCGGTGCCACCAATGTACCCGGTTCCGAATTGTCCTTGCGGAAAGGCTTGTCAAATCTCACAATCTATGCACGCCGCTACTGCCGGTCGTGCGTTCTACATGTGCAGCGATCGTCGCGTGAGTATTCTTATTTCTTTATTTAGCAACTATGAATTTGACATGTATTTGTATCTGATGTCCTATTTGCTTACAAAACTGACAGCAATATTGTACATGCTACTTTTTCCAATGGATTGATGGGCCTGAGGTGTATGATGACTACCTTCTTTCACCATATGTGTGGATGCATAAGGGCCCATGGCCGGCTGAGACTTGGACACGTCTTGTGCGTCCACCTCCAACTCCACCGCGCTATGGAAACTAGACAAAACCACACCCAAGGCTCCTCCACTGGTTTGGTGTGAGCATTGCCAAGACATGACACGGTGGTGTCCCCTTTATGGTCCCGACACTTTGGAAGAGTCATGGAAGGTTTTTGATGAAGAACAAAGGCAAGAAAATGAGATTTGGAAAAGGGAGCGCAAGAGGAAGCAAGCTGAAGAAGTTGTGAAGAGAAAACTCTTGGAGGAGGAATTAGAGAAGGACCGGAAAGAGAGGGAGGTACAAGCCAAGAGAAGGAAGGAAGAACAAGCACAGGAAAGGGAAGAAAAGTAAGGAATTCTTGAAGAAATACAACGCGGGCTATTTCAAGAGTTGGAATCCATAAGCATTTGTGGTTGAATCTGCGAGGTTGTCTTCTAATCATGTTTTGGTTTTTGTTTGACATGATGAACTTTATGTTGAACCAAGATGTTATATTTTAGAAATCGTCGGAATATTTTATAATTATTGTAATGTTGAGTACTCTGTTGGATGTTTTATGTAGTTCGTGTGGACCTTAATGTCAAATTATATGTTGGATATTTGTTTGGCATTGCATAAATAGGACAATCTCGTGGATAAATGACAGACAATTACACTTATTTGTTACAAAAGCAAACATTACAATGATGGTGCTCGGGCAATGTTTAGCATCGACCCTCTTCAAATATACGATACAAGAGCTCCTTTTGGAATGAAATACAGATTATAAGGAATTAAAATTGTTTCGCATATACGAAACAAGAGTTCTAACGGTTTCTTCGGTTGGCCATCTTTTGAGCAGCCCATGCTTCAAATTGTTTTTGGTAACACTCTATGTGTTCTTTTTTCCTCTTCTCCTCTAGTTTTTTGGCCTCCTGGTTCTCTACATATGTTTCTCCATACCAATACACTTCATACTGCCTGTCGGATTCGAAAAAGTATTTCTTTCTACAACGAGCAACTTCCTGTTCGAGAGTACAAAACTTAGTACCCACATTTTTTTATTTAGTAATTATGTAAATCGAATGAACTCTTACAAAAGATGGTGCGGGACCCGTCGTGTGGCCGCAGACAAATCCCCAGCTTCCACCATATCCACCACTTCTGATCTTCTCAGCATCTGCCGTGTAGCAGCACTCCACACCGCAACCGCACTGGATGATCCACGGCACATGACCATGTAGCTCTTCTCTTGGTGGCATGTCCGGTGGCACGAATGAGCCACTACGAGGACCTACAAGTTCCATGGCCAGCTCTTTCCCTTTCCCTGAAGAGGTTCCGGCACCGGCCATTGTGTTTCTGTCTATCTGAATGGGTGAGTGTGGTTGATTCGAATGAAATACACAGAGCCATGGACCGCTATTTATTGACAAAGCCGGACGCAGCGGACGGAACTGAAGTAAAATTAATATGGGTTTACTATGTGCTAGTGGGTTTACTATTTGCGAGTGGGAGTACTATTTGCGAGTGTGTGTACTGTTTGCGAGTGGATATAGCTTCCACCCAATTGTGGGTCTGCAGCTCTACCGTGAGGGAAAGTTCTACTCAAGCCGACTAGTGGAGGATTGTTCCTCAAATTTTGTGAATAGACACCCACCAATTGGAAATGAAGTTCAGCATCCTCCAGAGGCTTATGGCCTTGTGCAAAGTTCAAATTTCCATGGTCTCAATCCTTATGAAGAGCTGTTACATGCTGTATCTGCAAGAGAGACTATTGTCCGCTTCTCAAGAGGCTTGACAGAACCAGGAATTCTGTTCCAGATGTCGGCGCCATTTTCCTAGGCGCCGACCTGTAGAACATCGGCGCCATCTGATTTGGCGCCGACCTAAGGGCCAACATAATTTGGGTACTGGACTCTCTGGTTTTGTTGAAAATTTCGAGTTCCAGAGGTCGGCGCCATTTTCCTTGGAGCCGAAGTTATGAAGTTCGGCGAAATATGCTTTGGCGCCGAAAACTGGGCACTTCTCGCTCCAGAGGTCGGCTCCATCCCAGTTGGCGCCGACCTGTATAACATCGGCGCCATCTGAATTGGCGCCGACCTAAGGGCCAAAATAATTTGGGTACTGGACTCTCTGGTTTTGTTGAAAATTTCGAGTTCCAGAGGTCGGCGCCATTTGCCTTGGAGCCGAAGTTATGAAGTTCGGCGAAATATGCTTTGGTGCCGAAAACTGGGCACGTCTCGCTCCAGAGGTCGGCGCCATCGCAGTTGGCGCCGACCTGTAGAACATCGGCGCCATCTGAATTGGCGCCGACCTAAGGGCCAAAATAATTTCGGTACTGGACTTTCTGGTTTTGTTGAAAATTTTGAGTTCGAGATGTCGGCGCCATCGAAGTTGGCGCCGACCTGTATAACATCGGCGCCATCATAATTGGCGCCGACCTAAGGGCCAAAATAATTTGGGTACTGGACTCTCTGGTTTTGTTGAAATCCAGTGTTCAATAATTTTTTTGGCAGAGTCTCCCCTTATTTTATAGTCATTTCCTGTAACATGCAAAAGTGACAACAATATATACCAAATTCTCACAAGTAGCACATGTAGATCTCACAATTCATACTAGATTTGTTCACAAAAGCATCACACACACAATTCACAAACCATAGTTCTCAAACTAACACGGATGGTCTGAAACATAAGGAAGCAACAATCTCATAACTAAAAGAAACACTTGCGAACATGTCGGCGACATTATTTGCGTCCCTTTCTTTTTCCTAGCGCATCGGTACCAGGGGTGAGCTGCTGGTTTGGCTTGCGGTTACAAGATCCCCTACGGAGCATTTCTTGACCGGTCTGAAGGGGCACGCGGGCTGCTGGCGCTTCTGCTTGCGCCTGCCTTGCTGGCTGGGACCTGGGCTCATCTGACTAGGTTGCGGTGCACCCCTCACCTGCAACAATAACATCTAGTGATTTATATTGAAGAATGATAACTTCAAAAGGTGAGAAAAATAGGGAAAGACAGGTAAAGAAACATAGGGTAAGACAGGTAAAGAAAAAACCAAAAATCAGAGGGGAAATTATAGCAATGCAAACTAAAATAGGGCAAGAACATTACCTGCGACAACACCGTCTGGTCATCATATAAGTCCTCCACATCTAGGTCCCATTCAGATGATGCAGATTTTTCACGGCTACTAGGTTGCACCTCATCCAAGTCTTCGGTAGGATCACGGCATGCAAGCCTACCGACCAACTTACGGGAACGCTTCACCAGTTTCTGCAACAACAAAGAGTAAACAACAATTTAGACTTGAAACTCATCGTATTTATTCCCATTGTGAACTAAAAGCTTTAAGTGTTAACCTGTAGACTTGCACGCAGTGTGGATGCTTCACCTTTGCTGCCCGGTGTAACTTGGAGAGCTGTTTCAGCTTCGGTAATTCCTCTTAAAAGCTCATGGGCCTGCAGAACACATCAGAAAATTAGTGTAGTTTTCAGTTTGCAAGTAGTTCATGTTGGAAATGTGTGGCACTAGATTCTTACCACACGGTCTCGCACAGGGCCCTGGTCCACGCGCTTTCCTGTCCGCTGGGTATAATCATACTGGATGGTATCATCGGCCGAGTCTGATGTCGAGTCCAATATATCTTGCTCGGTCCAAGTCTTCCGTAGATGAAGCCGGGTTGCACCATTCAGCCAAGCAAGATACCTGTCAAACGCGAGTGCATTGTGCGGCGTGGGATCGATGTGAGGACCCTTGCGTTGATGCCATTCAGCTATGTACTCTCGATGCTCATGTTCCCAGTCAGTAATCTTCTTGTTTTTGCTCCTGTCAAGGCTAACAAAGAACGTAGAGAAAAGGGTCAGCAATCATGTATGAAAAGACATAGACAACAATATGGTGCTTCGAGATCTTACTCGTGAAGCGCAGAGGACGTGGAGAAGGACTCTGGGGGGCAGTGCTGGAGCTTCCCAAACTGCTTGGCTACTCTGTGTGGAAGATGGTACTCAACGGCATAGAAACAAATCAGTGGGCACCTCAAAGTCCACATCTCCTTGTCACGAGTGCACATCTCGTTTAAGTTGAACGAGGGATCATCAACAACCTCGGCGTAGGGCCTCCACGTAACCTGTGATGCAAGTGAGCAAAAATATTATCAAACATTTGAGAACATAAGTGAAGCAAAATGAAATGATTAAGGAACGAATGTATTGTGCAGCACTCACGTGGCTAGGAAGCAAAGAGTCAATCTCATCGGTGTATTGCATATACAGATTCTCGGAGGGGCCCCAATTGGTCGCAGAATCCTCATACTTGTGCGCGACGGTGGGAGCCATGCCGGGATTAGCATGTGGCCAAGCACGAAGTGCCTCGTAGGGGGGCGCCCTACAGGAAGCCTCTCCCACATCCATACCTGTAACCCAAGCACGCAACCACCCATGTTTGATGTATTCTTGCTCCTTCTGCATGCCTCATCCAGCTGCCGGTACAAGTAAGCCAGTGAGGCCGAGCCCCAGCTGTACCTCCCAGCCTCGTCCCAGTCACGGAGTAGAGGCAAATACATCCAAGACACGTCGCTGCCCCCAGAGTCTGGAAATAGCACTTTCCCAAAGATCCACATGATGTATGCCCGAGCATACCTATAAAAAACAAGACTCGAATCAGACGGCGAAATGGAAATAAAAGCACATAACAAAAAGGTGGGCAACGGAAAATTAGTATAGAGATACAACCTTTGTACGGTGACGTCGTCAGCACCCTCCGGAAGCTCACGGAAATGGGTTTGCAACCAAGTGGTCTTCAACCCTCCAGTCTTGCTACCCTTTTGCCCTTCAACTTTGTCAGGTGGTCTTACTCCAAGAAGCTGCTCAACCATGTCCCTGAATTTATGTGCCTCTATCTTTCCAGTGACGGGGTTCCCATCGAGAGGCAAACCGGTGATCATGGCCCAGTCCTCTAGAGTGACAGTCATCTCTCCACACGGAAGGTGGAAAGTGTGAGTCTCCACGTGCCACCTGTCAACTAGTGCCGTGAGGGCGCAGCTATTGTAGATTGGAAGCCCACGCCTCGCCATGGTCACAAAGGGAAGCAACTTTGCCCTCTCAATGTACTCAGTGTACCTATCTGAATACTTCATTGCATCATGCTGCAACTTATGGCCACGTATGCGAAGATGCTTCATTTCCTGCAAAACATTTTATATAGCACACAAGTTAGTAATCATTTGGCAACAAAACAAATTGACTTCATCATTATGTACATACCTCCACGCCTATGGAAATCTTCCAACCTCGGTGATCCTTATCGTACCCAACATCAAGAAGATGGTGCCGACCCTCCATTCTGCAATGTAAAGACAAGCCAAAGTGAGTAATATTGCAATGAAAAGTATCAACACAATAAATGCAAAAAATATGCTAACATAAATTATATGTGTAACATATAGTAAAGAAAATATAACCTTGCTACTACGTTTTATTGCTTCAGCTAACTTCCCAATTGCATCGGGATGGCGTCTAGCACCTCTGTAATGTCTAGTTCCTCGTGGACGCTTACTTCCACGTACGCTTGACGAAGGGTTACTAGCGGCTGCCGCGGCTGCAGCTTCAGCCGCTGCTTCCTCGGCAGCTATTTTCTTTTTTCGGTCCTCGCAGCTCAACCTTTTCGTGTTCTTGTGACCTTCCTCGCCGCATACGGAGCAACGGTTCTTGACGGTGTCCTCCACGAAATAATCATTTGCACGCGGTCTCTTGGAGTGTGTGCTCCCCTGTGCGCGGTCCATGTCCATCTTGAACCTCTTGGTCTGCCGTCGCCCTTTCGTCTTGACCATGAGTTTTAAATCCGGTAAATACACCGGGCCGGTGTATTCAGGCCATTGTGCCATGTCTAGATAAGGCTCGAATCTACCAGCCCATGTGCCTCGAACCGCCTCCAGTTTGTAGAACCGGGACAAACACGACAAGCTAGTTGGGTCTACTGCCCTAGCACGTGACGCTGTTATTATATGTGAGCACAGTAGATGGATCTGTAACGGCATCTGGCAAGTGCAAGACGCAGAGGCTAGGACAACAACATATTTGCGGCCACCGAATTGCTCACCGCCAACGTTGGTACCTCCTTGTTCACAAACCTCGTACTTCCAACCTCCTTGTCGAAACATATCCACGTTTGGGTCTCTGACTTCTTTTCCTGATAATCAAGTTCTTCTTCCACGGTCTTTGGCCACTTCTTACCGTCATTCACAAGGACTTCTATCTCGTCCCTCCTCGTAACCCAGTACTCGTTGCACTTGTCAAAGGTAAACGCTGCTATGGCGCTAACCGGTAACGCACGGATACCCTTTAAAACTTTATTGAATACCTCGGCCATGTTACTTGTCATGTGACCGTGCCGAACCCCATCCTCATCGAATGCTTGGGACCACAACATTTTTTGTGGCAAATGCTCCGTAAGGAAAGCCTTACCCTTCGCATTCGTCAAGCCATACAACTCTGCGTACATCCGGTCAAACACATCCTCCTCAAACACCATGGAAAGCCTACGAAGATACTCAGCCATTTCCCGGTTACGGCAAGCACGGTAGAAATTAGCCGCGAAATGCCTCATGCACCACCGGTGCTTCACAAGGGGATGCCCAGGTATTTCATCCTTCACGGCATTCAGTATGCCTGATGGCGATCAGATATCAAACAAACAACCCTATCCCTGCCAACTACCTTAGTCCTCAACAAGTGCATGAACCAACTCCAGTTGTTCGTGTCCTCCCCCGTGACCAGAGCAAAGGCAAGGGGGACCAAACGGTTGTCCGCGTCGCAAGAGATAGCAACAAGAAGGGAGCCCTTAAACTTCCCTGTCAAAAAGGTGCCGTCCACGGAAAGAAATGGACGACAATGCTTGAATGCTTCGACACAAGGGCGGAAGCACCAAAACGCTCGTCCAAACACTGGGTATTTGACGTCTTCAACCGTGCGAGTATAAGTTGGATGCGGTTGCACAACGTTTGTCATTCCAGGGTTGCGATGGGCCATAGCCGCCAACATCTTTGGTAGCCTTCCATAGGCTTCCTCCCAATCCCCGTAGGCCATCTTCATAGCCATCTGCTTAGCTCTCCACGCCTTCCCATACGTGACACGATAATCAAAGATGAGATGTATAAACTTCATCAAAGAGGCCGCTGAGAGGGTAGGCGTAGCTTTGATGGCTTCGGCGCACCGGTGAGCAATAAAAGTAGATGTCAGTTGCCGGTGTGTGCGCCGGACAACCTTCTCGCCAGGGGCCTTGTTGGCAAGGACCTTGTCGCCGCATGTGTGTGGGCCATCGTAGCTACTTATCTTCCACCAACCTTGAGGAGTCTTCCTTGCTCTCACCTTCCACCCACACTTTTTGTCATCGCACATCACAACATATCGCTCTTTCTGGTTAGACTTGAACACAATGTACTGCCGATGATGCCTAACGGCGTACTCCTGCAGCCAGATCTGCATCTCCAATAGACCCTTGAATTTTAGACCCGCATATATCAAAGGCCTTGCCCTAGGCCGTTGGATTTCTCCATCCCCATCCTGGATGATGGGTTTAGGAGGCTCTGGGCCATATTCCCGCAGGTTCGAGTCGGAAACGGCTAGGTGAGCCTCCCTAACATCCTTGAACTCATGAATACTAGGATGTCTGCCCCATACCTTGACGAACGCATCTGTCTCGTCCACGGACCACTGGGGCTCCTCACGATCCTCATCAGAGTCAGCCGCATAAGCCTGATCATAACCCTCGTCTTCGGGATTGTGATCTTCGAAAGTATATGGGTCTCCATCAAGTTCAGAGGATGCCACCTGAGGTACAAACGGTGGTGCTGGAATGTCGATTGGAGAGACACCAACAAACTCGTCATTCACCGCCTCCAAGTGTGCAACATTTTTCTCCTCAATGATCTCTTCTCTACTAGGCATACTAGAGGACACAACACGAGTTGCAGGTGGTGCTGCACCCTTTAGTTTCTGCTCCCTAAGCAACTCCACTTTAACTCGATGGTCAACACTCTCCTTCTCCCACAAGGGAGGCTGGCTTGGACCCGAATCATGCTCACTACGGTCATCATTGTTTTCTTTAACAACCGTTGGATGCTTGTTCAAATCAGGGAGAACTACGGTACGACTGTTGATGTCAACCTTCACGGCAACGACAACAATTGACTTGATTTGAGAGTTCTCAACAAGCTCTTTGTACAACTCCCACCCTTCGTTGTCTCGGATGGGTATCATCTGAGTATAAGACCTACAGCCACCGGCATCGTATCTTCCTTCCAAACCAACAGCAGTGCCTAACCAACCCAACGCCGTTTCGATCTTCACAACAAGCTCACGCAAAGTTGGACTATGCGGGAAGAACAATACTTTACTCGTCATATCCACAAACTCAACACCGCAGCTAGAGGACACAACACGGCCTCCGTGATGAACATGAACAATCTTTGTGTAGGCCATCTATAATCGGAAACAAAATATACCTCTACCATTAGATAATGATTTATCTAAATCCGGAAGCTCTCAATAACAAATTAATTCGATACCAACAAATATAACTACTAACTAGATCGATGACCATTAGATAAAGTTCCAGCTTTTACCAGTAGTTAGAGCAAGGCTACCTACTAGATTTTCGATGACTACCTACTAGATCGATGAACAATCTTTCGATCGATGACAAATATAACTACTAACTACTACCTACTAGATCGATGACCATTCGATGCTCACAATCCCCAGCTTCCACCGTAGCTACTCACTACTTCGATGACTAAATGTGCTAAACAAGATGCATATACGGCCATTGTGAGCAACATCAAAATTGCAATACATCTTCATTTCAAAAATCGGAGAAGAAAGACTGCGCTAGAAGAGAGACGGGGATGGGTCGGCGCGCATTATACCTTCATGGCAGAGAAGAGGCCGCCGACGGGCTCTTGGCCGGCGACGGTGACGGAGGCGGGGCCACGGTGGGAGGCGACGGCGGGGCAGGAGACGGTGGGAGGCGAGGCGGGGAAGGAGACGTCGGGGAGGTGAGGTGCGTGGTGGGGCGTGGCGGCGGGAATGGATAGGGCACCGGCGGCGGCGGGGACGGGTGCGAAGGATGGGTTGGGAACGGGCGAGTGGGGACGGGTGAGTGCGGGATGGGGTAAGTCAACTCGGTTAAAAAACCTAAAGGTCGGCGCCATCGAGCTTGGCGCCGAACACCTGGACGGGTTCAGTTAGCGCGCACACATTCGGCGCCATTTCAGTTGGCGCCGACATATGCCACGTAGGATTTCCGCTGGGCCCGGCAGCAAACTTCGGCGAGCCGTTCCGCTGGCGCCGACCTGCACGATGTCGGCGCCGTCTGCGTTGACGCCGATCTGAGGGGCCAGATTTGCAATTAGTTTCCAGTCGCGGCCAGATCTGTTGTTAGTCCGGGAAAACGGCCAAATTTGGCAAAAAATACCCGTCTCTCGCTCGACCCGTCTGGGCCCACATCAATGCATGCAATGCCTTCGTGTTCGTTCTCGTCCTTGCGCTGAGATTCTCACCCCTCCGTGGGCCGTGGCTGCGTGTTTTTCCTTTGTGGTTAAACACTCTGATGATACTTTGCGTTCCGTCGTGGAGGCCATGCGAGGTGATGCAGCTGCTGGACGAGCACCGCGTCCGCCTACGATTTCCTCTACCCGTTGATGGATTTCAGATAATAAAATAATGCCTGCGTCCCTCTACTTTCCCGGTACTGCAAAAACAAGCATCGTGATAGTTTGGGCGAAAAAGTTTACTTCTGTAGAAATGGATCGGAGCCAAGGTAAACTTTTGCTTTACTTTGGAGAAGTACATGTGTTTTTATGTTGGTTCGTTCTATTTTTCTCTTCCCAACGGAAAATTAAGCAAATCCATGAACAGTGATGAATCGTAGAATGCAATGACAATAATATTTTGGCACAAATGATAAGCAACATCGTTAGGACAGAGAAGTTTTACACAGAAGTAACTGAATAATTAATAACACATAAGTTTTACAGAGACTTTTTCTTAACTCGCGATCGGGAACAATAGCAATAACCAGCGACTAACATCTTGCGAAAGCTTTGTTCAAAGGAAACGTCTACGGCTCGATACTAGAAACCAACACCTTCAAACCAAGATCCGCACCTCGAATTGGGGATAGGGGAAGAAGGATGACGTAGGAATTGTCACTGGATAAACGTATGTCCATCTGCTCACCCAGGAGGGTGCATCTCAAAGACGTAAGCCTCCCCGTTGGCGTAAGCAGGCATTCCAAACACCACAGCCGACCGACCGACCGACCGAAAAAGTGTACGATAGTGTTTCCATACCGCGATGCGCCTACGAATATCTTCGGCGGCAGCTGGCCGTTCTCTGGTTCGGGGCCGTTCTCTTGGTCGTGGCTGTAGTCGAAGGGCTGATTAAGCTGGACATGCGCTTGTGATTGATTTGGAGCGGCGAACCGGTCGACGCCGTCGCAGGCGCAGCGGTGAGCCTCGCACATGAGAGAAACGCACGTCCCACAGTAGAATAGCGCGTCTCACTCGCAGTTCTGATTCCCGCACATGGCGTACGGCAGACGGTGGCCAAACGGTGGGAGCCGACATCGGTTCATCGCGGCGACCGAGCTTGCTCACAGGGAGGCTCGAAGCATAAATTTTTACACGGGGCTAATTGAAGTAAATATAATTTATATTGAAATTTTATACTTATAAAAAAAATATTTTTAGCATGATGTTGTCTTAATGAGTATAATTTTATGTTACTTATCGGCATAGTTTACGATATTATGAAGTGCTCAATATTAGTTGCATTGTTATTCCCAAACGGTTGTAGTATATATCGTTAGAAATACACTTGCATTGTTGAATATTTTTGTTGTATATTGTGACCTTATTTTGATATATTAATTTTTTAGAACTTTATTAAAATATTTTTATACATATAGAGATCTATAAATCTATGATTTTTATATAAAATATCTTAATGGTGATTCTAGTGTAAGCAGTTTTATAGAAATTTCTAGAGTATAGGTTGAACGTTGACATGATTCTTAACTGATTTTCTTGTGGTCAAATGTGCCATGAGTTTATTTTTATAAAGGGAATTTATTAATACCGAGAGATACCAATTACAACCGGCCTTTGCGATAACGTAATGTCGAGAGCTAGGCTAGACATCGAGGATGCACAGAACCAAAAAGGAAAAAAAAGTCTCGCCTATGCGATCAGACTAGCAGCAGCAGAACACAAACCACCATCAATGGCGACACCTAGACATCGACAATTTGTCATGAGCTAAAGTAGGTTCATTAAGAAGTCCCTAACTTCAATCACCACAGATAACGAACGCAATTGATTCTATAGTTTTGCATACATATACGATTTGAATATTGATATGATCACCCCAAATGTGCTTTGTATTATCTGTTTTAAACAAGTCATGTGAATTTGTGAAATATACATGCACGGAGTCAAACATGGGACTCTAGTTAACATAGATTTTAGTACTACTTCCCTTTTTTGAAATAAATAATGAAATATTTCAAAAAATGATTTTTTTTGTGATGAACATATAAAAGTGTTCTACTAACATGCCAAGTGGCATGTGTGGTTCTCTGTGTGAAAAACAAAATCAGTGCTCTAAAAAATATATCTTTTAATCCCATTTTGGTCACTACTTTTTTTTGCACAAATCACCACGAATGTCTTTTCATCACGATACTTGCCAAGTATGTAGAACACTTTTATCTATTCATCAACATTTTTTTTGAAGTTTTTTACTATTTATTTCAAAAAAAAAAATCGGGTAGGAGCATCTGAGCTCGAGAGCCATTGTCAATTTCCGTTTTACATTCTACTCCGTCAGTTTACTTATGTAATGCATAATAGCTTTTTCTTGATTTAAATGTATCTAGACTTATTTTGTACATAGATTCACTCAGTTTGATATATATGTAGTCAATATTGAAATATTACGTAGAATGCCTTGCATTAGTGAATGGAGGGAGGAAGTATAAAACTTGTATGGTAGGACTAGCAAATTAACTAAACTCGCCACGATTAGATTGGTTTTGTTCCATGTACATGTTTGACATTATTTTTGGTTGACTCGTTGGGTTCACTACGTAGCTCTCATGGCCAGTACACGGAAGCTAAGGTGACTCGAGGCGGCCATACCCCCAAAGCGCAATGTGCACCCTCTAGTCCTCTACTATAATTAGATGACCCGTTGCGACGCTAGCGCAAATGCCGGGAGCTAGCAGGACTGTATAGTAACCACATTTTTTATGTAGTTTGCACGTATGCACTAGTGGAAACCTGACCTTTCGTCCAGAGCCAAAATTGGCTCATAGTCCCGGGTGGCTTACGAACCGGTACTAGAGTGTGGCTCTAGTACCGGTTCGAAAGCCACGAGGCCACGCAGCTCTTGTACCGGGTAGTAGGGGAGCTCTAGTACCGGGCCGTAATACGAGCCGGTACTAGAGGTCCGTGGCAGGGCAGCAGCAGCGCGGGGCCCGCGCGAGCACCTCTAGTACCGGCTCTTATCACGGCCCGGTACTAGAAGGTGGAGCTTTAGTACCGGGTCGTGATACTAATTGCAACTAACTAAAAATTAATTGAAAAGGATGTTGAGGCGTCAAATCATTTCATGCTATTTCTTTCAGCTTCAACCGCCTATATCGACGTCTTTGGAATAGTAAGAACACTTGCTAGGGTTTTACAGTCCCTTTGCTTGTGAACATTGGGGACTTGACGACGGACAATCATAACAGAGTACCTTGCATACTTTTCAATTATCAGTGGAGAGATCCCAAAAAAAGTTAAATACTCCGTATAGCATTATCAGATAAAGTTCCATTTTAATGCAAATTCGGATCCTCAGCACGAAATTGATTAGTAATAAGGCCTTTTTTGTTAACCACAAGCGACCAGGACATGCCTTCTTCACCAGCCGATGCGTGTCCATGACCGTGATCGATGGTCCCACATCGATTTCGGCAGTTTGCCGGCTTGGTTGTGAGGTACGGATTCATCAATTCCTGAGATCATGGCGGATAGTTCAGGCAAGTATTTTTTACCATAATATCGTATGTTCATTGTCGTCTAAAGAATTGTCTGACGATGAAAGTGATGAAGACATTGGGAGGAAGCGACCAATGTTCATGTGATCGGTAAAGGGACATGCGACTGCGTTAGATCGTAACACAGAAGTCCAACTCCACAAAGATTATTTCCATCGCACAAACCCACTATTGCCTCACAATCATTTCCAAAAACATTTCCAGATAGCAAGACATGTGTTAAATTGTATTTGACGGGGAGTGATGGCTTACGATGATTACTTCCAATGCAAGCCGGATGTCACTGGTAAGATTTTCTTCTCCTCTTATCAGAAATGCACTTCAAGTGTTCTGATGCTTGCATATGGAGTTGCCGGTGATAGTACATGCACATAAGCGAGTCCACATGTCTTGAAGCAATGCACAAATTCTGCAAAACCATGGTTCAAGTGGTTGGCCTTGATTATTTGAGAGAACCAAATGTCGTCGATACAGCCCGATCAATATCAATCAATGCTTCGGGAGGGATTCCTGCGATGGTTGGAAGCATAAATATATGCACTAGGAGTGGAATAATTGTCAATTTGCTTGGCAGAGCGGACATGTTGAGTGCAAAGTCATACTTAAAACCGTGGCATCACACAATTTCTGGATTTGGCACTATTTTTTTCGGCATGACAGATTCTCACAATGATATCAACGTGCTTCAGCGCTCTCAAGTGTTCTCAAGGCTTGCGGAAGGAAATTCCCTATAGGCGAACTTTGAAATCAGTGGCCACACATACACCCAGGTCCTCTCTGGTCTATACAGGTGAAAAGAATCTCAAATCCTTAAGGATTGAAGATGTCTAAGTTTGCCAAAAAAATAAGAGAGTGTTAGGAAGAATCTAGTGCGTGGTGCGCTCCAATCTCGTGGGCTATTGTTCAACACCCTCCTAGAATATGGAACGTTGACACTATATGAGAGGTGATAACTGTTTGTGTGATCACTCACAATATGATCGTCGAGAATGAGATTGATGAAAATATCTATAACCAAAGGTGGTGAGTTGATTGAGCCAAGGGTGGAGTGGACACCGTTTTAACATGTACTCGAATTTCATCATGAAATGCGTGATCGGCCAACTCACATTCAACTTCAAATGATTTGGTTAAACATATGTTGACTCGCTTAACAAACCGATAGTTCTACCTTCTCATTTTTTGTAATTTAGTTGCTACAATTATAAATTTATTTGGTTGTAAACTATGTGATTTTTATTTATTTGGTTGTAAACTATGTGATTTATTTGTTGAATCGTGTGCAATATTTTATTTGTTCAAATCAAGATCGTATAGAATGGCCTAAATAGCAAAATGATTAAAAAAAAAAAGCATACAAGGGCTAGAACGAATGGGTCGACCCGTTGGGTGGCTTCGTCAGGAAGGGCGGATAAGAGACAAACATTTGTGACCGTCCAAACGGACCGAATCGGACATGTTTCGTGTTCCTTTTGAGTGGCCGCCTAAAACCCTATCTGAACTCTCAATTTATGACGAAACCGAGCAAATCTATGTCAGTGGCCAGTCTGAAATCCAGCAAAATCTGTGGTTATATTTCTACACATTTTGGAATTTGAAAGTGCGCGAATGGGAGGTCCTTCGCAGCCTGCAGTGCACTATAGAGACGAACTCTTCTCTGACGCCCACTCTGTATTTCCTCTACCTTTTTTTTCATTTTCTTCTCCCTTCCGAATTCTCCCGAGTCCCGCCGCCGCCGCGCACGGCGCACTACAGGCTACAGCTGCCGCCGCGTGCCGCCGCCACTCCCGAACCACTGCCCTCACGCGCCCCGCCGCCGTCGCCATTCCCGTCCTTCCTCGCCGGGACACCGCGCTCCTGCCCTTCTTCGAGCGCGCACCCAGCAACACCCTCTAGATCCCCTCCCCTCCGCCCCCTCCCAAATCGAAAATGGCGGGGCAGTCCGACCCGCACCTCTCCCTCTTCTCGCCGTCCGAGGTAATCAGTCGACCCCGCACCCATCCGTATCGACCTCGCTGCCGACTCCATTTGTTTCGTTCAGGGATAATCACGCGGGTTGCTTGGTTTGTGCAGGTGGAGTTCGTGGCGGAGGACGAGATCGTCGAGATCGTGCCTAACATCCGCATGGAGGCCCTCAACATGATCTGCGTGCGTGCCTGCCTGCATCCCCTCAACGAACCAAGTTTTTTCACTCATCACTGTTCTCCTAGTAGTAGTCCACTAGTTGGTTACTGTATGTAACACCAGTAACACCGCACCTCTGTTTCTAAGCGATTCAGTCGTTTGCTACCCACATTCATGCTGTTCACTGTCTAGCGATTGGTCCACATCAATATTTTGAAAACTGGAGTAGTATAATTCTGGAAATTCTGTGGATTTAAGAGTTCAGTCATGTCTAGGGTACGTTTCGTTTCTGCCACTGCCAAACATTAGCTTGCCGGTTATTCGGCGAGGGATTTCCCCACCCTGCGAATTTTTCATCAAACTGTGACGGGAACATCAGAGGATCCACTAGTGTTCTCCTAGTCCACTAGCTAGTTATGTTCACCACGCCTCCATTTCTAATTCTAAGGGATTCACTCGTTTGCTACCGATATTCATGCTCTTCGCCGTCTAGCCATTAGTCCACATGGATGTTTTGACAACCGTTGGTTGCTTTCTAGCTAGTATAATCTGGGAGTTCTGAGAGAGTTGTGCCAGTTTTAGAGTTCAGTCATGTGTAGGGTACGTTTGATTTCTGCCCATGGCTGCCCTACAAAAAAATTAGCTTGCCAATTATTTGGCCACTGATACCACCCTATGTTGGCCAATGCTTGGTTTCTCCTAGTCCACCACTAGTTAGTTATGCTCACCACACCTCCATTTTGCCGGATTATTTCCCGGCTGTTTATGTGGCAAAGGATTGCTGCCTTGGCCAATTTTTTTGGCAACAGTTTGTGAATGGAACATTAAATGATCTATAGGCAACAAAAACTCCAGCGGCAAACTAAGCAATATCTAAAGTGCCGAGTGGTGGTAGTCATCTGGTCAGTCTTGGCTAACATATACTCACCTCCACCGTGCAGGGGGATTTCGGGCCCTTCTTCCCGCAAATTGCAAGCAAGGTGCCACTGTGGCTGGCCGTGGCGCTCAAGAGGCGTGGCAAGTGCACCATACGTGCACCTGAGTGGATGACTGTTGGTGAGTGCTTGCTGTGTCACTTGTTTAAGTAGCTTCATCTTCTGCCACGCTTGTATCGTAGCTTATAGGATTGTATATTCTGCATGTCGGTGCATACATGATCTACCATGAATGGGAGGAGCTCTGCGCCTCATAACTTATGCGTACAACCAGTACACGGCAAAGTCTGTAGCTGGTATTTTTTCTGTTTTTTTTTGCATGCGTCCTCATCGTGATTTAACTGCACCATCTTGTCAGACTGAAACTGCTTATATCTGATATATAATTAACTGCCTAATTGCCTATATTCGCCTCTTAAATCTTTGTTACCTTTGTTGCCAGACCGCTTAACACAGGTGTTGGATGCAGAAAGAGAGTCACCTAGAGAATTTCAGCCATTACCCTTCCACTATATCGAAGTATCTAAGCTTCTGTTTGAGCAGTAAGCATACCTAGCGACTTTTGCTTTTCTTCCGTAATATGAACCTATAAAATTATGTTAAAGAAACAACATGCATAGCCTAACTCTATTGTTTTTCATGTACAGTGCTCGTGATGACATCTCAGATGCATACTTGGTGAGTTATAAGAACTTTGAAGGAAAATTGTAGTTTCTAGTTTGCTTTGATTTCTTAAAAGATTCTTACTTGTAGCTTTGATACAGGTGAGATCATTGATTGAGGATATCAGAGATGTCAGGTTCCATAAGGTTGAGACTGGATTAGAGACAATATCTGGCCGTACTCATGCTGTGAAGGTATCCCTGCACTTCCAGCCACTGAGTGAGCTATTTTTACTGGCTCCTAAAGTTCCGTTAAAACTTATTATGAAGATGAGTATTGTGTCGTATTTTTTATCCATTACATTGACATTTCTGTTGTTTTCTCTTGAATTCGTCTTGTAGCATATCTATACGTGAATGTTTCTCATGTATTTAGTTTACACTACACCTCTACAAAATCTGAACATCTCAGGGTTCATTAAAAATATATAAGTGGTTCTGAATTCTGATTGAGCGTGGCATACTGCGTTACTTGTGGCATACCTGTTTGTTACAATATTATTGCACATTGTGTATAATATAATGAGCTTGATCTCGTGCTCACTCCCTTATGCTTCTTTTTTTTCCTCTGCATTCTGACAGCTAAAAAATCTCTCTTCTCTGCATTCTGACAGCTCAAAAATCTCTCTGCAATGGAGGTGAATATTGTCCGCCCTTTTATGGTGAGAACTCTGCAGGCGTTCTACAAGCATGATAGCCCACAGATGATTCAGCAGGCAGATAATACAGGGAGCAGCAGATCAACACCGGTCACAGACCGCGGTCCAAGAGTAAGCCCTCTCTTTTGTAGGCAGGATTTCTACTGTCATCTAGGAAATAGCTGCTGCTAGCTGCTCATGAAACGTTCACCTACCGCAAATCTAGTTAAAACATCAAGTTGACTGGGACTGTATGCTGCATAACAACTTCCTCGGATATGTTCAAGTAGACAAAAGATCAGCACTTTATATCTCTTTTAAAGGATATGTTCCTTGCTTCTGATAACATATAGAATAGATTCCGTGCTTGAATCCATGAACTGCTAATAGTGCGATCTGTCAGGAAAAGTTTGGCATAACAAGATCCCCCTTCGCTTTTACTTGTGCAGAGAGACCTGAGACGCAGGTAACGAGCATACCTGTGCAGAGAGACCTAAGGCATAGGTGAAGAGCAAGATATGTGTGTACCTTTCGCTTGTATTTGCAGATAATTTTCTGCATAGAAGTGGATTGTAGTAATTGAAGTTACCTGCTTTGTTGTGATGTGCTGTATGTGCCTAGCTGAAATCCGTTTTAGTGCCCTCAGAGTGTGGGTTTTAGGATTTATCTACCTGGCATGATTGTGTTCTGAGGAAGCCATGGTAGTTTCCTCATGACTGTCTGTAGCTTTGCTGCTGCTGTACCGGATCGTAATAGCACTGTGCTCATATATTTATCATCAGGTTTTAGGATGTTCCTACTTGGCAGCTTGTTGTTTTGCCGATAAGATGATCTTGGATACATTGATGCCATACATAAGTTTGGACTATTGATCATTCATATTCGTATTGCGCTCTGTTGGACTCGCTTCCAGTGCCACTCTATTGGACTCTGAGCGAAATGGTCACTGAAGCAGAATTCGACGCCGCCCTACCAGAAACATCCTAAAACCTGATGAGTGGTAGTGACGATACCATGATTCTGTATGGCGCCACTCTGTTTGGACGGAGCTTCCATTGAAGGAAGGAACTCGTCCACCTACCGCTTGCGCCAAACAGCTATGCACGCGATGAGTAGTAGTGACGATACCATGATTCTGTATGGCGAGTATTCAGCGTGTGTAGCAGGGAGGAGAAATACACAGCACACGCAGGAATATTTTGCAACACATTAATCGCTGGGAATAATTCTACGACTAAGAAAAAAAATATAGGCGAGACAGAGTGACAGACTTGACCTCTCTAGGAATAATTCTAGAGTTTAAGAAAAGACTAGGAAAGATGCCCGTGCGTTGCAACGGGAGAAAAATCCGCGTAGTTCAAACCAATAAATCGGCCTATCCATAAATTGGTTATTGTGTTCTCCTAAATTAAGCATGGTTAAAAGTTGTTAAATATGCATGAATTTTGATACCAATAGACATATTACATTTTTCTGAACATTTTGATATATTAAATACATTTTTCTGAATTACAAATCAAAAGTTATAGATTATACAAATTTGGACATTTTTTTTTTGAAATTTCTAGAAATGTTTAAATTTCTGACAACGGGGCCTACATGTAAGGGTTTTTATGATTACCAAGAATATGTATCAAAATGAATTAAACTCTGACGGATGTGGCCCATGATGACGTCACTTGCTGACGTCATCAATGACCACCACGTCTCTGTTGAGCACAGAATCGACGATTCCGCGCGAGCGGGGACGCGCGGATGGTCGCGTTCGAAGCAGCGCGTCGCGGGGAACCTAGAAGTGGCGGCGCTGTGACCAAATGGTCACCGGAGCTATGTTGGACAACGTTTGGCGGCGGACGGCGGCGGCCTGCATCGCGAGCACGAGTTAGAGCGAGAGGGGGAGAAGGAGGAGGTCCAGGAGGACCAGGAGCTCACCCTGAGCGTGGTGAAGGGGTCGGCGGGAGCTAGGGAGCGACGTAGGCGACGAGCTCATCCGAAAACGCGGCGGCCGGAGCGGGGAACGACGACACGATTCTGACGACTGGGGCCACCCCAGCAAGCGCGGCTCAACGGGGAGGTGGAGAGGGCTGAGGCGGAGCTCGTGGCTGTCTCGAATTCGTCCGGGGAGGCCGGAGATGAGCGCACGACGGCGGCGGCTGTGGGGCTAGGGACGGAGCCTCCTTTACCCTAAAGGTGGCTGGGTTTTCCGAAAATTGCAAATAAGTCCCTCCGACGTACGAAACGATGAAGACTCCTTTGCCTTGTGGACTACGGGTTAATTTCTCTGTTTGTCGGGGTTTTTTTTTTTGAAAAATGGCGAGACGACGGACGAAGCGTTATTAGTACGGATAGATATGGGGTGAGAGAGGCTCGAACTCTCGACCTCAGGATCACTCGCTTTAGCTATGAGACCTACGCGCTAGCCAACTGCGCCACCACCCCTTCGTTGTGCAACACAAAATCTGGTGCTATTAATCGGATAATCTAATATGTTTGGCTGAGCAGTATTTCACCGTCTTCTTCTCGCTAGTGTTGGCACTTAGGTTAGTTTTCCATTGTCAGCCTTATCCACTTGGCATGCATTTAGATGGAGAGATGATAGATGTAATGCGATTAACTATGTAGTGAAGTAAATGTGATGAACGCATGTTGTCTTTGGTTGGATGACTGAGAATGAATGAACCATGATTAAATAACTATTCAATTATACCTCAACACGGTAAATAAAGTTCACCCTTACATAAAAATGACTTCTTAATTATGAATATATAATAATCATTGATTATTTCTAATGATCACAATTATGAAAGGTGGTGGCCTCGCCCAACAAGACGAACTCACGTCTCCAACTTATTTGCGAAGTCCTTAACCTGACCAACCTAATTCTCGTACCATCCCTACAAGGTCGTGACCAAATAGAGGAATGACTTGAAAGAGATGATCATTCACCAACTATCTTCTTTTGTCAATCAGAGCAGAGACATGAATAGTCTTGACATGCGTCTAACAGGAAAAATAGATCCACACCTAGATCATTATGTTGAGTATACTAGCACAACATTTGTGTGCTTTTATAGATAGAACACATGTTCAACAAATCATTTTTTAGCAAAACAATTAGATTTTGCTATTATCTAACGCAGAAGATCAATGAGAACGCGTCTTTCTCACACATCCAAATCAAAACATGTTTGGTACCTAGATGCCCCCATTAAGCATCTGACTATTCTAAATGTGCACCTATATAACATTCATAGGATGCAGTTTCAAGTGCACCGGTTCGTTGTTCTATATGTTGCATCTTTTGTACGGGGCCATCTCTTACTCATGCTTGTTTGGATAGGGCAGCGTTTAGCAGCGGGATTGCTGGCCGGGTTGAGTTAAGCCCGAGAAAGAAGCCAAAAGATACATGGTGATGCATGAGTGGCAGCGGCTGAAGCATAGCGGATCCATCGGAGAAGAGGTTCCTGACGACGACATTCACATTGAAAGGGAATGGGGATTGGGAAGTAGAGGAGGCAGAGGTCGCGACTCAAGTCTCTTGGGACGTGAAGATTCGCTGGATCGTTTTTTTACTTTTGGAACGGACTTTGCCGTATTTTTGCCATTGTTGGTTTGCCGTATAGAGATGGAGGGTATTTTTACCGCCTGATTTTTTTTAACGGAACTGTACGGAATGGACGATAGTGTCACAAAAGGAAATAAATTTGAAGGAGATCATATAGGGAAGAAAATTTACCCAATGTCAAATAAGGAGCGTGATTTTAAGAAAGTGTCATAGAAAGAATTTTCTCTTTTTTTTTCATTGTTGGTTTGCGCGTGTGAGTTAAATTTTTTTCCTTGCACCGTGCGGGTTGAGAGGAGGGGACGTGTACCATCAGTCCATCACAGAAACAGAGCAATGCAACAATGGGTTGCATGCATCAAGTAGGTGGGCCCATGCATATGTGTGCCGCACCTACACGGCCCTGCACGAGCGGTGCTTGTGCACATTGCGCTTGGGCCTAGCGCCCGCGTGAGAAGCAGCTTCCACTCGAAAAACAATGAGAAAAAAAAAAGCGAAGTCAAGTCGGTGTCCCATTCGGCACGTACCAAGGTCAAATGATATGTTCGTTCAGATCAACGTGGCCCACATGACCGTGCCAAAGGATTAGACACCTGTCATGTCAAACGAACAAAAAACCTTCTGTTCTTTATCAGTTTTATATAGGCTACTCGGTTAAATATTGTAAAAAGGTTTCGTGGTGTAGTTGGTTACCGGTTCGAACCCGGACGAAGCCATATTTTTAGCCATTTATAAATGGTGTGTAATTATAAAAATAGGAAAATAGGGTGGAAATATGGCCCATGCAGATCTCGAACCTGCGACCTTCGCGTTATTAGCCCGACGCTCTAACCAGCTGAGCTAATAGGCCTTGATGGATAATAGAATTTCAGAATGTTATTTATTTATTTTATGTTAGTACTATGTTTATCCACCTTTGATTTTGTTTTCCAAGACCCGAGCAATAAATTCAGCCCCATCCGGGTTCTCACAAGATTGCATCGTCTTCCATGCTTGAGCAAACAGGTTCGCCAACATGGTCCCTCACCACAACAAAATCCAAGGAAAAAATGACTCATTGGAAGACGATGTTGGAGTCATTTGGTTATAGTCATGCATGGAGTCATTTTTTGCTCAACGTTCTACGGTGTTAAACTTTGAGATGTGTCTGGGCGTCTTCACGAACATTGGAAGGGGGTCAATGTCATGGACTATGGCGTTCATCCTAGAACCATGATTTTTTTCTCTCAGACACTGACATATCAGATATGTACCATGTCCTTAAGTAAAATGATTAATTACTTTGGGTACATTTTGGAGTAATACAAGGCACTAACCGATGCCTACATGACCGCATGGGCGTTGAGAGGTGTGAGTCACAACATGTATCAAGCACGCCCAATATCTTCCTTAGAAGACGCAACACCGGAATAGTACCCCCAGGAAAAAGGCAATACCGGTAAAAGAGTTACAGTCATGTTCCGCCGACGCTACACGCAGGTCCTAATTTCAGTGACACACACTACATCCAGGAAAAGACTTTCCTACCAAAATATCAGTTAAAAAATGATTCGTTGTCAGACAAATCCCCACCATCATTATCCGCAACATCCCCAACAGGCTCGTGCACCCATTTTTTTTCATGCTTGTACATAGACCGCATTAATTGGCATTAAATTTGACCATTTTTTTATTTTTTTCACAAAAAATAAACCTAAATTTGAAAAAATTCACAATTTAGCCCTTTTTCATGGTGCCCAGCCCGGTGCGCCATGATATACAACACAATGCCCTAGTCAAAGGCATCATTGACCATGCCACAGCGACAAAGTGGGGCCCACGAATTTTTGCACGACGTCTTGAACCGGGGGCGCCATGCACACTACCATTAGAGCAAGTACAATAGTAGAGCTAGCAGTTGGCTATATGAAATTGTCATGTCATCAAAGTTAACTTTATAACCAACTTATACAATAGTGTTGGCTATAAGATGGGCTATTAGGTTAGTTGTTTTTCTCACTTTGTATCTTTCTCTCTCATTTCATTTAATCTCTTGCCTAGGAGCACGCGTAGAGGTTGGCTCTTGCATGAGAGCCCATTCCTCATCTTTTTGCTTGTCTCTCTCTTCCACATAGGCAAAAGTGCCATGTAAGCGGGCTTATAGCCTACTTGCTCTTAGGGTGGGATCGAGCCGAGCCGGCTCGTCGGTCAGGCTCGAAAAACACCGAGCCTGGCTCGGCTTGCCAGATATCACAACCTGGAACAAGCAGACTCGGTAGGCTCGGCTCGTTAGGCTTGTGGCTCAGCTCGGTCGGCTCACGAGCCGGACGCCAAAGCCCAGTCAGGTTTGCCTCCGAGAACTCCTCTTGCATGTCTTCTCTCACGATTCTTTCCGCTCCCCTCCACTTCTTGATTCGTTTCCCGACAACCTGCTGCTCTCGCTCGCTACTTTCTACTACTTTGCGTATTTTTTCTTTGCTTGAACGATCGAATAGTGTCCTGAAACTGCTAGTACTAGCTGATCGTATACGAGATTTAGTCCTTCAGCAACAACGCGTATATACGTTTCTGACAGTTGCTACTGGTGTTTACCATCACAGCCAGCATGAGTGATACACACAATTAATCAGAACGGACCTTTGTCTCTGTTTTTCACTACAACTACGCCCGATCATTATACTAAACTAGAATAGAAGCCCAAGTGTACTCGATTTAAGGATCACAAAGCCAGTAATGGATAAGGTATTTCGGTACTTTCTAAATTAATTGTTCAATAGCTTAGATTAGGTTCATAATTAGATACCCAACAGAAATATGTATCATACGCAACCTCATCTCTGTCCATGTGGATCATCCAAAAAAAAGACACCCTTCTCGTTTACGCTTGTTCCCTGTGGGCGGAAGCTATAGCGCCGCAGTGAAGATGTCCGTCAATGGCCCTCTAAGTAGCATAATCACGAATGTTATACTATGTTGGGGATCTTTTCATGCTCAATTGTTGATTATAATTATGAATTATACATTTTATTTGAAGGTAATGGCCGATAGTTTTTTCTTACGTCTAGCCTTCGAGCCAGCTTGCGAGCTTCATCAAACCGACTTGTCAAGCTTTCGAGCCTGGTCTAAAGGCTTAGGCTTGGCTTGTCTGCCCTTCGAGCCAAGCCTCGAGCTTTGTGTCCACCCCTAACTACCATAACACTTTTACCCCACGCACCATGTTGTCATTTGCCTTTATTTCATTAAGTAGCCGATTGTGGGAGCGTCGTGGGTCGCTCTATATCTCACTCGTAGCGAGTGGATACACGACTCGCTCGCACCATCGTCAACATGGCTCCGCCACATGGGCCCGCCCTTATGTGGGCTGTTTTGTATTTATCTTTTTTGTTTTTTATATCTTGTTTATTTTTATATATCATTATTTTATTTCTTTAGTCTTTTCGTGTTTTTTAATTTACTTTGCAGTTCTAGGGAAAAAATATTCACTTTCTAAAGATGTTCATTTTTAAAATCTGAACCATTTTCAAATATGAAATCTACAAAAATCTGAACGATTTTAAAAAATAAACAATTTCCAAATATATACATTTTTCGTAATGCGAACCATTTTAAAAAATGAGCATTTTCCAAATATGAACATTTTTCAAATTCTCAACCATTTTTCAGACATGATTTTTTTTTAAATGTAACCCATTTTCAAAACTTATTTTTTTGAAATTTGAACATTTTCAGCTTCTCTATTTAAAAAACGATCATGAATCCAAAAAAAAATATTTTAAAATATTCAAGAAGGAAAGAAAAACATCAAACCAATTAAAAATAGAAAATAAAAATGCTACTGCCAAAAAAGAAGAAAACAGCAAAAAAAATGAGAAAAAAAATAAAGAATTGAGAAAAGGAAAAAGAAAGGAAACAGCAAAAAGAAAGAAATGAGAAAACGAAATAAACAGCCCGAATGGGCTGTCACAAGCAGGACGACCTCGCGGGCGAGATAAGACTAGTGGTCGCAGTGAGCGATACATAGTGCCTGCGAGCGTTATCGACAACGTGCGCGTGATGGGCCTGATGGGAGTTGTTGCAGCAAACGCTCCCTCTAATTCCCAATCTGCGGGCGTGGACTTGGTCTAGCTGCACGCGTTCACACGGGGCAAAGGGCTGTTAATCACTCCTTTATAATTTATTAATCGTGTAATGAGGACGGCCAATCCATGCATGCACGTAGCTATAGAGTGCTGCATGTACGTACGTACTTCTTTTGGTCACGTATAGCCCAATCTAAACTATAATGCGGCCTAACGACCGTACATACGTCGTCGGACGTTTTGCACTTTAGTCCTTCGAAAAAGTCGAAATCAACCCGCAGTCTAGCAGCTCGGACACTTTTGCATTGTACCCCTAAACCCTATCAAGTAGACGAACACGACGAGCGGCTGCCGACGCCGGCGGAGCAACGCACTGCTCCGACGACCTCCTCCGGCGACGGCGGCAACAACTCTTAGCGACGGTGGTCATGCAGTGCCGCCGCCGCCTCGCCCCTCTCATGAGCCTCTTACCAGAACCAGAATCGTGTCTGCCTTCCTCCCTCTCGTTCTCTATCCTCAGTCCCCAAGGACGGCGAGTTTCCCTCTTGCGCCGACTTGCGGAGGAGGTGGGGATACAACCGGAGTTGCTGGTGGCCGACGTGCTCCAGAGGCCAGTTCCGTCCGTGATACGCACACAAGCGGTGTGGTTGAATGACGGTTTGTGCACAGAAGGTGCTCGGTGCAATGCCTGGCATGATCCGAAGTTAGCGCGAGTACCCATGAGGTTCTGGCGACCTTGGAGAGGTGCTTCTTGTGTTGAGAGTCCTCCTGATCTTCCTTGCGCTTGTGCTCGTGGCCGACACCCTGGTCATCGACGCCGCTGCGGCGCCAGGGGAAGCCAGGCCGCGCCGAGGCGCGCTGGCCGCACGGCACGAGCGGTGGATGGCCAGGTTTGGGCGCGCATACACGGACGCCAACGAGAAGGCGCGCCGGCAGGACGTGTTCGCGGCCAACGCGCGGCACGTTGACGCCGTCAACCGGGCGGGGAACCAGACGTACACGCTCGGCCTCAACCAGTTCTCCGACCTCACCGACGACGAGTTCCTGGAGGCGCACCTCGGGTACCGGCACCAGAAGAACACGCGGGAGGCAGCGGTGGACATGACCAAGGGTAGTGCCGTTCTGAACGATGTCCAGTCGCAGTACGTGCCTGATAGCGTGGACTGGAGGGCCCAGGGTGCGGTCACCGAAATCAAGAACCAAGGCTCCTGCGGTAAAATTCTTGATTTGGCCATGCATTCATAACATAACATTGCCCAAACATTTGTAGATCGGTAGATGAATGTTTGTTTCTTTACACGTGCGTGCGTTTGCGCAGGGAGTTGCTGGGCGTTCTCGGCGGTGGCGGCGACGGAGGGGCTCGTGAAGATCGCCACCGGCAACCTCATCTCCATGTCGGAGCAGCAGGTGCTCGACTGCACGGGCGGCGTCAGCAGCTGCAGCGGCGGCGACATCAACGCCGCGCTCCGCTACGTCACCGCCAGCGGCGGGCTGCAGCCCGAGGCAGCCTACGCGTACGTCGGCCAGCAGGGCGCGTGCCGGGGCGGCGGCGCCACGCCCAACTCGGCGGCCTCCGTCGGCGCCCCACGGTGGGCGCGCCTGTACGGAGACGAGGGTGCGCTGCAGCAGCTCGCGGCCAGCCAGCCAGTGGCTGTGGGCTTGGAGGCCACGGATCCGGACTTCCGGCACTACAGGAGCGGCGTGTACGCCGGGAGCCCGTCCTGCGGGCAGAGGCTGAACCACGCCGTGGCGGTGGTGGGATACGGGACGGACGGCGGCGGGCAGGAGTACTGGGTGCTCAAGAACCAGTGGGGGACGTGGTGGGGCGAGGCGGGCTACATGCGCATCGCTCGCGGGAGCGGAGCAAACTGCGGCATCGCCACCTACGCCTACTACCCTCGGTTCAGGAAGAGAAAAGGATGTCGAGACTGCTTTCCAGATTCTTTCTTCATCGGCCACACTCATTTTCGATTAGCAGACCTATTGGACTTTTCTTTCCATGACAGCGGAAGGATTATCAATAGCTCAGCAGTACAGAATCAGTTTGATGTACTGCTTAGTTCTACTCTGCAGCCTTTAATTTTCTATAAAGACCAGCTTCACTCTGCCTTCTTCAATCACAAGCCGTGCTGAAGAAGGACAGAAACTAATTCAGAAACAAAAATCAAGGACAAGAGAACTCTGCAGCAATGGCGACCAAGATCTATATCATGTAATGCTCCGCATCTGCCTAATCTGATCTACCCAATTTCAGTTTATCCTTTCTACATGTACTACTTAACTTTGGGACACTTCGCCACGTTGGCGGCGGATATGATGAAAGGCACAGGAGCAGAGCAGAGCCGGCAAGTAGCGGGCGTCTTCTCCGCAACATGCACACATGCGTCGCCTAGGAAACTATCTTCTATTCTCAGGCATCTTTAATAGAGTGTGCGTGTTCATTTATAACAATAGATTAAAAATATTTAAATGTCAATTTAGTTATTATTATTATTGTGGTTCCGTAGTAAACGACAACAGGAAGATAGCAATGCATACAACAAAAGAAAGACTCTTGTTTTCAGCAAAGTGCCACTACCTGATTACAGAAGATACCTTGATGAGAGGCATGTATCAATACGGAATAAGGTTCTATTAATGTCTTAGAGGTAGTGCACATTAGTATAGGCGTACTTTTGTTTGCTGATATACTTATGTTTGAACTATGAACATAATAAGATGTACAACGAAACAAAGAGGCGAGTGGAAAACCTTTTGTCAAGGGATAGTCGAATAAAAATGGTTTTGCTAGCACATCCGGTGTGTTAACTGTTTTAAATAAATCGACAAGTGCATTGTGTTGCACTATCTAAATTTGACATAATGATTGTTTATATGAACTTCATCGTCATGTACGACATGATCATTGTTTCCTCACAAAGTGAGATGAGTCATTTTAAGTGCGCGCGATGGGTCATTTTGTTTGCCCGTGGCAACGCACGGGTATTTTGCTAGTAATATGAATATTAGCTAGCTCCCAAACCTTTAGCTCAAATAGACAGTAGAGATTAATTTCAATATGTATTGCAAAAATATTTGAGGAAATATTTGTACATTTTCCATTTACTTTAAATATAACTCGACCGTGTTTCGTAGGGCTGTCCGCCCAATCATGACGATTTGTTGCACGGTCAAATATTTCTTCGAATTTTTAGTGTCGGCGACGTTTGTGAATTTTGTCAATATCGGACAACTATACGTTGGCGACGACGAATATGTAAGTAAATCCTTTTATTATTTATTTGTCACACGAAGTTCTTTTTTCTGATTTATTTAATTATTTTGTCACATTTTATGATTGACAGTTATTCTTTACAAATGTGACAAAATAGTTTCTGACACGGTTTCAGAAAAGCCCTGACTGACGCGTTCTGCATATTCATTTTGCCAAAATCATCACTCTTTTGCCAAAATCATTATTGTTTTGCCAAAATCGACACTGTTTTACAAAAAAATCATGTGTATTCACATGAAGACCTAGGAATACCCCTAGCCCTGCCCTGCCTTTGACTAGGGGTCTGCTATCTAGCATGGCCCCTCGGGGCCGGGTGTAATGAAAAAAGGTTAAATTGTGAAATTTTTCATATTTGGGTTCATTTTGTGTGAAACTTCAAAAAAAGGGTTAAATTGGTCAAATTTCACGAGAATCTCACTCCCTCCGTGGTTGCGTGTGTTTTTGTGTGGCTAGAACTTCTCTAGCAGATATGGATATACCCGTACCTCAAAAAAGAGTTTTAGATTCCCTGAAAATGATTTTACAGTTTAGAAATCCATCGGACATAGAAGATACACCATTTGCGTATTGAATAATTTAAAAACGAACTTGGTGCTCGATTTTCGTGGATCAAACATAGTGCATACAACATCCAAACATAGTTAATACTAATATAGAGCAAGATTTGCCGAGACAAATCCTACAAGAAGCCCTAAACTAACCAAAAAGCCTTATGTCGCTGGCGCCCCGCCGCACTACTTGGAGTTGCAAGACGAGGAGCTGGCGGCGCTCCTCCTCCTCCCATCCCCGCGAGCATGTGGCATGCTCGACGTCCTGACTGAGGACACGCGCGAGCTGTTCCGCGTTCGCAGCGTCGAATAGGCGGGCAGCCCAATAGCGCCGCTTCTCAACGCTTCGCTCGGAGCACACCAACTTGGCCCGGATGCGCGCCATCAGCTCATCGTCATCGGTGATGGCGGTGTGTTCCCTGGCATCGTCGGTGGAGTACTCGTCGAGGGAAGAGTCGGAGGAGAAGAAGGACAAGTAGTCCTCGTTGGAGTAGGCGGGAGAGAGGAATCGGGGGCTAACCCTAAATCCCTTAGTACCCTTAACATACTGTCCTATATTTAACTAGTACACATAAAGGTACTCCATGCCAAATGATTTCATTTTTTGACTATTTTTTCACTTTGTTTTATTTTGTTGAAAAAACGGTCAAAATGACCACCGTGCCTATTCATTAAAAGGGGTTGCATTTTTCAAAACTATCAATGATTCTGTGATATAACTACTACTGGTGTATCTTAAAATGAATTTTATTAAAATTTCAGAGCAAACTATCACACACTTATAGTTCAAAATTCAATTACTTTCGAAAAATAGGCATAAAGTTATTTAAATAGGCAAAATTAGATTAAAACCGAGAAAATTCCTAATATTGCTGGATTGTCCATAAAATATGGTCTACTTTGTGTGATAATTGGATGGGTGCCATTTTCCACCATATTTTTTGTTCTTGCTTCACAAAAAATGTCATTTTTGACAATAAAAAAATAAAAAATGATATTTATAAAACTAATTTGAAAAACCTCAGTTCTGCAACATTGTTTGTCATACAAAGACACACTTATGTCTCAAATATGGGCACATTATCACAAACTATGGCACGGGGATGATCATAACTTGGTCATTTGACTCGAAACTTATACATGTTTATAGATGATTGACCTTTTTGTGAAGAATTTTTTTGTAAACTTTGTCAAAACTCAAGTTTATCATTTATCCTAGCAACTAGTACACATAAAGGTACTCCATGCCAAATGATTTCATTTTTTGACTATTTTTTCACTTTCTTTTATTTTGTTGAAAAAACGGTCAAAATGACCACCGTGCCTATTCATTAAAAGGGGTTGCATTTTTCAAAACTATCAACCATTTTTCAAAACGGTCATGATTTTATTTGTTTCTTTTGCTTATTTACTTCTGGTCATTTACTTTATGCATCTAAAAACTAAAAAGAACAAAAATATTTTCGTTTTCTTGAATCCAAAGTGAAAACGCAGGTGCAGGAATTGCTGAAATCTGCTCACTGTTTTATTTTTCATTTTTTTTCTGTAACTCCGAATGAGCTGAAATTTTAACCACTACTGCAACTTTGCATAACCTACACACCCGTAAAATATGAGATTATTCTTAGGTGTCTAGATAGGGTAAAAACAGTACTGTATGCATGCCAAAGGATTTCATTTTTTGACTATTTTTTCACATAAAATTCAATTACTTTCGGAAAATAGGCATAAACTCATTTTTCTAAAATATGTTGCAAAAAGTTATATACATGATAAAAAGATGATATGGATGTCATATTTGGATTCCTCTCATTTTTCTAATCAATTTAGACATTTTATTTGTTAAATTTTGATTTACGGATTTAAAGATATAAATTATTCCATATTAAATGTAAAAAGGAGAATATGGTTGAAAATATGATTTAAAGATATGAGTTATTCAAATATTATTATTACATAATCATTGTTATTTATTCAACTAAATTTTCAAAATTTAAACAATAAAAAGTGTAACATCATGACCCAGGGGTTAATATGGTTGATAAGATACTAATATCAGTAAGTTCTAACATCTCATCTGGAAGCTAATTTGGAAGGAACTCAAAAGTTAAGCGTGCTTGGGCTGGAGCAATTTGAGGATGGGTGACCGAACGGGAAGTTTGACCGGGGTAAGTACTTTGACCTTAGATTGTTTGTAATATGTAATTAGAGATAATTTGTGTGGCTAATTGGGAAATTTCGAAAAAAAACCAAAATTCAAAATTTCAGTGTAAAATAAAAATAAAAAAATAAAAAAAATAAATATTAAAAAAATAATTTTGGAAACCTATGCCGACGGTTTTCCCGTCGGCACAGCCTACAAAATAAAAAAATTAAATTTTTAAAAAATAAAAAAATTGGAATTTTTAAAATAAAAAAACATATGCCGACGGATCTGTGCCGACGGTTTTCACCGTCGGCACAGCCTATGCCGACGGTTCGACCTATGCCGACGGTTTTCTAGGCTGTGCCTACGGGCACCTACGCCGACGACCCTGTGCCGACGGTCACCGTCGGCATAGGGCTGTGCCGACGGGGAAGGTATCTGTGCCGACGGTAAATCACCGTCGGCACAGGTAAGCTGTCCCGTAGTGAGGGTTTCTGTTCGGGCCATAAAAAAGGTCAGACCCGCATATCGGTTAGTAGAATTAATATTCCGTGCAGAAGGGTTTTACGGTACAATTCTCTGAGTTCCATCGTGCAGGCCATCCGAAATGATGCAGCTGCTGGACGAGCAAGAAGAAAAAGCCCGAAAAAAAAAAGAAGAAGAAAAAGCCCGTGCACGCGGCGCCTACGATTTCCTCACCTGCCGCAACGCATTTCTTTTTCTTTTCCCGTACTGCAAGGAACACTGTGAAAGGTTGGACCAAATGGATCGGAGCCAAGTTACTTTCTTCTTCCCCCCTGTCGTCTTTCGTCTGCACAAAGCCAAACAGCAATGGGACATGATAAGAAGAATCCGTACGAGAACGTGCATGCATGCATGGAGTAGTACATTTGTTTGGTTTTAAGTTGGTTCCTTCTTTTTCTTCTCTTCTTCCCACCGGAAAACGGAAGAGTATCTATATATGAACCGTGATGAATCGTAGCCTAGCGCCTAGTAGACGTAGTAGTATCCGTACTAGTACATCATTTCAGTATATCTGTAGTGTGTCGTAGAGTATTCCATGTAATAATCCTGTAAGGCTGTGTACTGTCCATGTGATTAGCTCGTCTTTGTGGTGTAGTACGTCTTGGCTGCCAGGCCCAGGCGCTGTGTTTTCTTTTTCCTCAAGTCGATCGTGTTTGTGGGGATCGATCAGCTGAAACCAGAAGCCCTGCGCCTGCACTGACTATAGCGTACGCACCGTGCGTACCCACTTGGCGATCATGTAGCCACCTGTTACGTACGAGACAGGAATATCGAGTATACATAATACTAGTAATAATCTTGCACCCATCTTTATTAGAGGACATCTCATCCATAAGGATATCGATTGTGTAGTGAGCATTTCTCTTTGGCTGAAAAAAGTCCACGCAATGTACCAAAAATTACTAGCACAGTACATTGCGTGGATTTTTTTTCGTGTGGAGAAAATGTTCTACTAGAGGAGGAGTAGTAGTGAGATTTAATTGTGATGTTTCTCATGGTCAGTGTGCCGCTGCAACACGGGGTACACGTACTGAACTAATTTTTGGAGTAAAAATTACTAGCACAGTACATTGCGTGGATTTTTTTCGTGTGGAGAAAATGTTCTACTAGAGGAGGAGTAGTAGTAGTATATAATTGTGATTTTTTTTTTGAGATTTAATTGTGATGTTTCTCATGGTCAGTGTGCCGCTGCAACACGGGGTACACGTACTGAACCTGAGGTCGGGCGGCCAGGCCAAGGTCAAAAACAAAAGTCATCGACATCCGCGCCGTGCGTATCTCGGTCGATGGTGTCATCGTTCCGGGCCGGGCTTTAGCTAGGCACCAGACACAGACACTAGCACTACGGAGTAGGATCGGGTAGTAGTATCGAACTCTGGATACGGCGGAGTAAAATAATGGAGTGAATCGTCTTGTCGCCGCCCTCCATGCAGCTAGCTAGGCGGCCGTGGAGTCAAACGATGCAACCTTTTGTTGGGTTGCTCGTTCACAGTAGCCATGGCTTCCCATTCTCGTTTGATGCTACGCCACTCGAGCCTTGGAGGGGAAAGGCCAGCCTTCTGTCCGGCCAGGCGCTGTGTTTTCTTTTCCATGAACACCGTGTTCGTAGGGATCGGAAGAAGCACTGCGCATGCATGCGCTGCCAGTACCAGCATATCATATGCGCTGCCAGAATCACAAGGGATAAAGCTGCTCTTTCTCTGAGGATTAGCTACGGTGGGACCCGCAGGACTGTACACTTCTTCCCCTATATACACTCTTCTTTCCAAATGTACTAATACGGTACTAACTAATAAATCAATCACAACTTTCTAACAGCCAGTGCAAATTTAAATATGTGTACATAATTAACTTCCTCGCAACAAACTCTACAAAACGAGTCTAATATTCAAAATATTTTAATTTGATTTGAAGTGCTTCCCTTTTTGGGTATATATATTTGTTTTTATTGTGCGTGGTGAAGCCCGAACACCTTACGCATAAACTTTTTGCGATGTATCCTACCTGCTCTATCAATTTCTTTCATGTATATTTAAAAAGTGCAGACGAGTTGCTAAAAGTTCTTTCATAAACAATGACCATAGATTCTCGTTTTGTGGTGCAACTCGCCGGCTCGGGTCTCAGTAAACAATGACCGTCCAGATAAGCGCAAGGTGCGTAGAATCCATGTTCACATGCCATCAAGAAGGGCACCAAAATCAATATTCCATCAAGGAATGATGTTTTTCTTTGGAAATTGCCGCATAGTTCCGTCAGCTCAACCACAAAAGATTGCGAGAAGCTTTTGACTGTCCTCTTTAAAAGGCGTCACAAGAATCTCCTCATCATCCAAGCATAAAGAGAAGTCCTCAAAATAGCCCATCTTGTATGTCTTGTCGTTGGCTTGGAACCCCACCGGTGGTGACTCTCCGTTGGCTAACTTGGCAAATAGAGGAGACTGATGGAGAACATTGATATCATTGTAAGAACTAGGCATGCCAAAGAATGCATGCCATATCCAAGTCTCCTGATCTTCCACGACCTCAAGAATAATGGTGAAATATTTCTTGCGCCCTTTGAGCTGTCCATGCCGTGCTGCAAGACAATTCTTTCCACCTCCAACGCATGCAATCAACGGAACTGAGCATATCTGGAAATCCGCGGGCCTTGTTCATATCCAGTAGCCGAGCCATGCCTTGAGCATTGGGTGCTCCCAAGTACTCGGGCCTGAACACCTCAACCACCGCAACCGCAAAGCGCTTCACACACTTGATGCTCTGGCTCTCACTCATCGCCAAGTGATCGTCCTCCTCCTCTTGGGCGTTGAACTCCTCATCGGACGTGGTGTAGTCAAACAACACCATCTACAAATGCACAAACTAAAATTACCATCTACTTCTAAATTGGCACTACAATTTGACACAAACTAAAACTCACCTTCAACTACTAGATTTGGTTGAAATTTTTCTATGGTACTATTAATTAGTGGTTGAAAGTTTGGGTTATTTACAACAAATTATACAGCAGCACGAGGCCTGCGATGATCGTATTTATTTTAGAAAACGATGTCGTTCAAGTCTTTGCAAATTACACTAAGCTTGGGTTTAGACTAGAAGAGATTGGCGCGCTTTGCTGCGCCCGAGGTTATTATTGCGGTTATCAATACATGACATGATGATCTGAGTAAAGATTAGTGTCTGATACATCATCAGGTAAAAATTCATACCATTTTCGGAAAAATATTGCACGTATTGGTCTAGCAAACTGCGGTATAAACTATAAAATACAAAAGTAACAAATTTGAATTTGTTAATCTCTTAACGAGGCGAGTCCGACAACTGGTGTGTGTGGAGGCGAAGGAGCCGTGCGATGCGGTGCTAGTCGAGGTGCAACCAGAGGCAGAACTGTCGTATGTTGCTCGTGCTCGTGCTTGTAGGGAAGGAGGAGGCACCGAGAAAGGGGAAGCGAGGAGGGCCTTTCGGGTGGCTCGTCAGCCGGAGCTGCAAAAGGGAGTCATTGGTGGCTGCGCATGGGAGGAGAGAGACAACATTATCTGAGGCCAAATCCCTCACGATCCATGGTGTCCTTGAGATGTGATGGTAGATTCGCGGCCGAATCGGTTAGAGTTTTGGCGGAGCTGCCGGATTCGAAACTGAATCGATAAGAGAAGAGGCGGCAGTGGTCACCCGAAGGAGAGGCGTGAGGCCGGCATGAAAATTCCGATTTTTAGTTATCGTGCAGGTGCTGGCCTTTCTGTTTTATAGCAACAGCCCAAGTGTTTTATTTTTGCAGCACTTGCCTTTTTCTTTTTGACAAAAAAATGGACATAATTTTCGTCAAGACCGGTTAGTTGTTGGAGCAACATTTTTTTCTCCTTAAATGACTTAATACAGACGGGAGTCGATGGTGGCCGCGCACGGGAGGAAAGCGAAAGTCGGCATCCCTCCCGATATGTGGTGACCTTGAGCAGTGGACCAGTGGTATTGTATTTGTTGCCGAATCGATAGAGTTGTGACGGAACTACCCGATTCGAGGCCAAATCGATGGGAGAAGAGGCGACAATGGTCACCGGAGAAGAGGCGTGAGAGTGACATGAAACTTCCGATTGGCAGTTAGTGTGCGTGTTTTGGCTTTTCTGTTATATAGCAGCCCAAATTTTTTATATTTGCAGCACTTGGTTTTTTTTGTTTGACAATTTTTTTGCTAAATTTATATTAAATGCAGGGCAGTAGCTATTAGAGCAATATTTATTGCCCCAAATGATCTATGTTGTAAAATAGAGCAGCTATTGAATTATAAGAGAGGGGCAACACTGTTGTGTGTGCAGTAGATAGAAAAGTAAGTTTTGTATTCAATTAAACGGACAAATAATATTATTTCTAGCTGGATCTGATGTAACCAATAGAAAGTTTCCGCATGGAGCAACCAATAATCTCTATTTATTAGAGGGATATTTTCAAACTCAATTTAAAATTATGAACTATAAATTAATAAATAAAGTGAGCTAAGTGGAGTCTACCATGATGTGGACATGTGGGAAGGAGATGATATATATCCAAGAGAATTTTTTTCAAACTCAACTTAAAACTATGAACTATAAATTAATAAATAAAGTGAGCTAAGGGGGTCTACCATGATGTTGACATGTGGAAGAAGGAGAGGGCACAAATCTTAGGGAGCTTAGTATTTAGAGAGATAACCTAGCAAAATTGTAAAACGAAGAACAATTAATGAATTATTTTTGTCTCTCTTCAAAAGTACTAGACTCCACCAATCCTTAAAATACTAGTATAAAATGCAACAAAGTGAGGTGAGCAAGTTGCATGCAAAATTATGCATACCGTTAGAGGTCACCGTCGATTCCGCCAAGTTATGCTCGATGTCGCTGTCACGTGCGCTGTGTTGCTCCATACCGTATGTTATGTGCGGTGCACCGGTTTTTGAGTTCCTTCGGAAGTGGTTGCTCTGTGTTGGTCATGGCAGCACGATTCGTACGGCTAGTCAGAAACGGGGACTACTAGTCAAGTGCAACGGCTAGTCACAAGAGCATCTCTAACGGGAACCGTAAATATCTGACCCTTAAAACAAGTATACGGGTAAGGGTTGAAAATGTGCTCGGCAGAACAGATCCTAACAAAAGTTGTTCACGCTAAAATTCAGAGTCGAACAATTCATTCAGTTCATCATAGTTCAGACCATACAAAAATAATTTAGAACGAACTAGGGCTAGATCTAGTTCATCGGGCATAAAGGAGCACTAAACGAAACACCAAAACCTAAACCCCCTTTCTTTGCAAAAGTGGCCGGGGACAGCTCACCGGGCCTCACATTATGGCGACGGCACCGCCGAGCTCACTCGTCGTCCTCGGAGTCGGAGGTGGCGTAAATGAAGTCGAGCTGGCGTCTCGGCTCCATGTCCTACTCCCGCTCCAGCACAAGGTGTTCTTCCTCCTGTCGGAACATGCGCTGGAGAAGGTCGGTGTTTTTCGCCTCGAGCTGCCCCTCCCGACGACATTGCTTCTTCACACGGCGGCGCTCCGACTAGACGGACTTAGCCTCCATCTAGTGCGCCACACGTCTCCTCTCCTCCTCCGCCGCGTAAATGGGCGGCGACGCGGCACGGCCATGCCCCGTGGCCACCCGGGCCCTACCGTGGCCGCGCCTGTTGTTGGAGGGCCACGTGTCGGAGGAGGAGAAGATGGGGGGAGGGGGCATAGTGGATTGGACGGAATCGTTTCCGGGACGTAAAGTGAGGGTACGGCGGCGGGGGAAATGAAGGGTGAAAACATTAAATTCCCGTCGCATTCATAGATATACCGGTCGCGAGGGTCGATTTACGGGCCATTGTAAAAAAAAAACCTTATAAGGGTTTGCCTAATTTACGGTTTCTCCAGCAGATGCTCTAACGTATCCTTCGTCCAAAGTATGAGACAAAGTAAAGACATGCATATAATCCGTATTATACCATGGAGTAGTATGTTCCTTGTTTTGTCTCGTCTTGTCGTGTTGGTTTCGTAGGGCAAGGACGCGCTGGTGACTCACTCCAGCGGCTCCACCGGCCTACTGTGCAACACCGGCGGCGGGTACCTTCTCGCCACCGCACCGCGCAAACACGTACGTCAGCCCGCGTCGACACTCGGGCTTCTTCTCAGCCGCAGGTGGCGTGGAGTCAACGATGCAAAGTTTTTTGTATCGTTGCTTGTTCCCGGTGGCATAGCAGGGTCAAGTCCGAAGTCTGGCCATGCCTTCCCTTCCACATTTTCGAGTATACTAGTAGTAGTATTTCTGCATGCGTAGCACAGTAGAGTAGTATCATCGTCTTGCAACCCAAAGTGTCGCCTAGCTCCTGTCGTCTGTGTCGTGTACGTCGTGGGCAGGCACCGTATATGTGAGGATCAGAACCAGAAGCCCTGCACCAGCACCGCCAGTACCAGCATAGCATATGGATTGCATACTGTCTGTACAACAGTACTAGTAGAATCACATCACAAGGTTACAAGCGTGCTCTTTTCTGAGGATTCAGCCCATCCGGACCCACAAGGCTGCCCACTTCTTCCCCATTCTCTTCTCCAAATGTACTAGTAACTCATAATCAATCACTGCTTCCAAATAGCAAATACAAATTTAATTTTGTTTACATAGTTAATTTCCTCGCGACAAACCCTTCGAAACGAGTCTAACATTCAATATGTTCAAACTTGATTCCAAGTGTTTCCCTTCTTGGATATATAAAGTTTTTTTTTCTTGTTCATGGTTAAGTCCGAACACCTTACTTATAAACTTCAGCGATGTGTCCTACACCTACATTATCTATGAATTTCTTCCATGTATATTCAAAATGTGCAGACGAGTTGCTATTTTTTGTTGTTGTTGTTACATAGACGTCGGCTATAGATTACCGTCTTGTGGTAGGAGGACTCGTCGTCACGGATCTGAACAAACAACGTGCGCAAAAAAATCCACGTTCAGAGTCCATCAAGAACGGCATCAAAATCAATATTCCCACAAGGAATAAAGTTTTTTTTTGGAAATTGGCGCATAGGTCCGTCACCTCTCCAAAACGGTGAAGGATTGCCAGAAGCTTTTAAATGTCCTCTTTAAAAGGTGTCACAGAAATCACCACACCATTCGAGCATAAAGAGATGTCCTCAAAATAGTGCCTCTCCCACGGATCTTATGGAGCAAGCCAAGGCGGATGGCCAACTCACGGATTTGTTGGAGGGATCGATGGCAATGGCAAATAGAACCGGCGAACGTAGGTCCCTTTGACAAAGCTCGCGGACGTGGTATAGGAAAGCGGCCACAACCATCGAGAAGGATGCGGGGACGGGCGGATAGCAAAGCGTCGATCCAATTCCGAAACCTACTTTGAAAACCACGTCTTTAAAGAAGATATAGAATGTATTCCTACCAGATGGAGTCAAAAGCATTACGGATGTCCAATTGTGCAAAAGGGAAGGGGTTCTACTTCTGTGAAGCCTACGGGTCAAGTTCTTGTCGTGGAGGAAGTTGTTGTGGATGCTTAATTTTTAATGAACGGACTTTGGGCATTGGAAGCAAGGTCGTTCATGAGAGGAATAAGAAGAAGAGCGAGTATCTTGGGGATGAGCTTCACGATAGAATGCTCTAAGAATTCCCTTGGACCTTCCTTCTTCGGCAAAATAAAAATATTTGCACATTTTAGCCAATGGAGGTAGGTTACATGCAGGTTATCGAACTGCTAAGAAGACACGCATAACATCAATTTTGATCGTGTCCCAACATATATCTTGAAGAACGCCCCCGATGAAGCCATCTGGTCTGAGCACTTATGTCGAGGCATTTGGTTTATAACATTTTCACATCCTCCTCGGAGAAAGGATCGTCAAGGGCTTGATGTAAGGTTCTCAAAATGAAGCTTGTCCCAATTGAAATCTTGAGATCTTGCTGGGCCCCTCCCAATGTCCGAATGGAATGGGCCATTGATGAATCTTGCTCTGTGACCCAACTATTTCTCTAATTGAGCTGGTGTATATGATTTCCAACGACGCAGATTCACCCTTAGGTGAAAGAATTCGGTGTTTGCATCACCTTCCTTAATGTTCGAAATCCTAGAGCATTGCTTCTTCCTTGCCCTCTCATGGACCGACGACTAATCACCTTTCGCTTAAAACACAACCTATGGTCTAACATTCAGTATGTTCGAAATCGATCACTACTCTAAAATAGCAAATGCAACTTTAATTTTGTTTACATAGTTAATTTCCCCGCGACAAACCCTTCGAAACAAGTCTAACATTCAGTATGTTCAAACTTGATTCCAAGTGTTTCCCTTCTTGGATATATAATTTTTTTTTTCTTGTTCATGGTTAAGTCCGAACACCTTACTTATAAACTTCAGCGATGTGTCCTACACCTACATTATCTATGAATTTCTTCCATGTATATTCAAAATGTGCAGACGAGTTGCTAATTTTTTTTTGTTGTTGTTACATAGACGTCGGCTATAGATTACCGTCTTGTGGTAGGAGGACTCGTCGTCACGGATCTGAACAAACAACGTGCGCAAAAAAAATCCACGTTCATAGTCCATCAAGAACGGCATCAAAATCAATATTCCCACAAGGAATAAAGTTTTTTTTTTGGAAATTGGCGCATAGGTCCGTCACCTCTCCAAAGCGGTGAAGGATTGCCAGAAGCTTTTGAATGTCCTCTTTAAAAGGTGTCACAAAAATCGCTGCATCATCGAGCATAAAGAGATGTCCTCAAAACAGTGCCTCTCCCACAGATGTTATGGAGCAAGCCAAGGCAGGTGGCCAACTCAAGGATTGTTGAGGGATCGACGGAAATGGCAAATAGAACCAGCGAACGCAGGGTCCCTTTGCCAAAGCTCGCGGACGTGGGGTATAGGAAGGCCGTCCACACCCATCGAGAAGGGTACGAGGACGGGCGGATAGCAAAGCGTCGATCCAATTCTGAAACCTACTTTGAGAACCACATCTTTGAAGAAGATATATAATGTATTCCTACCAGATGGAGTCAAAAGCATTGCGGATGCCCAATCTTGCAAAAGGGAATGGGTCCTACTTCTGTAAAGCCTACGGTCAAGTTCTTGACATGGAGGAAGTTTTTGTGGTTGCTTAATTTTTTAATGAACGGACTTTGGGCATTGGAAACAAGGTCGTTCATGAGAGGAATAAGACGAAGAGCGAGTATCTTGGGATGATCTACATGATAGCATGGATTAGGCTATTGGCCTAAACTCTAAGATTTCTTCTGGACCTTCCTTTTTCTGCAAAAGAACATTTTTTGCGCATTTTAGCCAATGGAGGTTGGTGACGTTAGTCGTGCACCCTGAGTTTTTTAACACAACAAAAGTGATGGTGATGCACGACAAGTTCATCCTCTTAGGGGTAACATATACCACCTCGCAGAATATATAGACATGCTGCACTACGAGTTCAGAACAACCAGTGCTGGTGATGCACCACAATTTCATCATCTGGGGGTGTTTAGGATATACTAGCTCGCAAAATATATAGCCCTATCATTGAGGAGGAAGAAGCTTCGCCGCCGATTTTGGCGGTGAGCCGGAAGGAAGGAGGTAATAGGGCGAAAAGATTTCAGCATTGGTGGCGAAATTTTTCCGGCATATTTTCACGAACATGGGATCGCTCGCGTCATATACAAGATCAGACGGCTCGGCGCGCGTTTTATTTCCTCTCAAGTGACTCTAGGGAAATGGCTGATTCGTCCCTTCCTTTGTGCCAACATGTCGGGTTTTTAGGTTTCGTTCGGGCCAAAATTGGAGGCAAGCTAGGCAGATAAATGGACCCGAATTCCATCCCTAGTGACTGCACGGAGGTTTGCGAGTAATCAAGCACGTTCAACATGTTAGTTTGAAGATGCAACACCGAAACAGAGTACCCCAAATGCAACTAACAAGGGTTCGCACTTCACGGCCGTTATTATCTGCAACATGCTCAAATGATTGAACATCCGAAGACACCATGCATGCATGCAATACCTTGGTGGTTGCGTGTTTTTCGTGTGGTTAGACGATAGACATGAAGATTCTTTGCGTTCCGTCGCGCAGGCAGATGGAGACGTTTGCAGCTGCTGGGTGCGCCAACGGTAAGAAAAAAAAAAGAAGCCCGTTGTCCGCGCTTAGGATTCTCTACCTGTCGCAGCCATGAAATTTTGGCCTGCTCTTTCTTCCCTCTTGCGCGAAAGAGCACGGTGAAAGCAATAAAGTTGGGCGGAAAAGCTACTGTTTTTTGAACAAATGGATCGGAGCCGAGTTTGAACTTGGCTGTACTCCCCCCCCCCCCCCCCCCCCCCTGTCGTCTTTCGTCTGCACAATGCTAAAGAGCAATGACAAGCTTTTGACCGAATGGATACAGTAGGAGCCAAGCAAACCCTTTTCTTTTATTTTTATTTTCCCATGTTGTCTTCCGTCTGGATAATAATAAAGCTACTTAATTAAAGATCGAACGGGCAAACTACTATGCCATGAAGGAGTGTGAGCACTAAATATCTGCTAAATTACTACTAGCTGAGAGTACGTACATTGCATGCATTATTTCATGTGGAAGAATATATTATCTTATATATTTTTAATATTTTGCAGGTTTCAAATATATATAATCTTTGCGGCCTCGATAGAACACTACAGCAAGTGCAGCAAGCCGGCAGCAGCATATGGAGTACGTACGCGAGCGTTGGTGAACTGACGACGGCCTAGCTAGGCGGTGCGCGGGCTGCCCCTACGCCTTGCACGGCGCCGGCAGGTGCAAGGTGCACGGCTCCACCTTCAGCAGCTGGCAATGGGAGGCAGCCGGTAGACGGTGGGATTTAAACGACGTAACATTTTGATGCATGGTAGCGTGGCAGGGTCAAGTCAGCATCGATCTGGCCATGTCTCGTTTGGTGCTGCGGCAGTGGACAGACTTAATTTGGAGGTTTTGGAGCTCTACGTACTCTCTCGTAATTCAGGGGTAGTAATAGAGTAGTTCGGGTCACCACTGTCTTCCGTTACTCTCTTTTTTTTTTGTCATGTACGCGGTGTCGTGGGTGACGTCCATGTTCTTTCCGTTACTGTTGATAAGAACCAAGGTAGATGCGTAGGACCGATAGTCTTCATGCTGCAAGCGAGCGACTTGTCTGCTGTAGCTGTCGAGGGTCACCTGTCAGTCTATTTCTGGATGTGCTCGGTGTTCCCATCCCACCCAAAGCTTGCTACTCCTGGCAGCCCACCGGCGGCTGGCGGGACCGGGGCACGAGAGAAGAAACCGT